>PVKZ01001063.1:239097-496396 GCA_004027375.1 Macroglossus sobrinus | reverse complement strand
AATAACATTTGTTCATTGTTAGTACAAGGATCAGTGGTTTTCCTTTTGTTCCCTCCCTCCCTCCCTCCCTCCTCCTCCTCCTCCTCCTCCTCCTCCTTCTTCTTTTTCTTCTTCTTCTTCTTCTTCTTCTTCTTCTTCTTCTTCTTCTTCTTCTTCTTCTTCTTCTTCTTCTTCTTCTTCTTCTTCTTCTTCTTCTTCTTCTTCTTCTTTCTCTCTCTCTCTCTCTCTCTCTCTCTCTCTCTCTCTCTCTCTCTATCTCTCTCTCTTTCTTCTTCTTCTTCTCCTTTCTTTCTTTCAAGGTTGGTATCTGAATGCATGTAAACAAAAAATTAAAATTGTATTAAATCCAATTTGACATAATGGTGGTACTTATCCAGTAACTAATACTTACTCCTTTTAAAACTTTTTGTTTTATGTCTTCTCTTGCTTTGCCTTCAAAGAGGAAGGGAGGTCAATATAGGGTGGGAACCACAAAGAGAAGAAAATAAAAGACTGATGGGAAAATCAGAGTATGGGGCTATAATCAAGTGGATTGATGGCTCGATGTATGGTGTTTATGAACCATATAACATCCATATACATTACAGTCATTACAGTGCTACCTTCAACGTGTTCTTACCTTATAACAAGATCCCTTTGGCATTTTTCAGTTAATTTTCTTTGAATGATTTTTTTAAAATAAACTTTTAAATTTAGGAATAGTTTCAAATTTACAGAAAAGTTGTACCTTTAGTACAGTTACCATATACCCCTCACACAGTTTATTTCCCTTAATGTTAACTTTTCACTTTAACATGGTACATTTGTCAAAGCTAATAAACCAACATAGGTATGTTATTGTTAACTAAATTCCAGGTTTTATTGGGATTTCACCAATTTTTTTCTATTAATAAACTTTTTCTGGTCCAGGAGCTCATCCAGGATACCACACTGCATTTAGGCTTGGAAGAGTTTTAAAAGAGAATTGACTTAGTTCAAGCATTCCTTTAGCTAAGGAATGGTATTGTAGTGAGGCTTCTAAGAGCTTAAAATTAATGTTTAAAAACAATATTAAATTACATATTTTTTAAATTCATATTAAGGAACTTTAAAAATTGAGTGCTTACTATTTACCAGGCACTATACTAAGCAATGTATGAATATTACCTCATTTCAGCCTCACTAGAAATCAGTGAGTTTGGTATAAGCCTTATTTTATAGATAAGGAAATTAAGCCTAAAGAAGATAAATATCTTCTCAAAGTTTACATAGTCAATATAGGTCAAGTTAGAATTTGAATCCAGGTGCTCTTATAACCAAACACTATACTTCTTAACTCCAGAAAAAAAAAATGTCATTTGTCTTGGCTGGAAAAATGAAACATTACCTAGTTTTTTGTTTGTTTGTTTGTTTGTTTTATAAGTACTTACAACATTGAAAAGGTAATGTGTGTGGAATTTCAAAGTTCCTTAGGATATCTCGTTACAAATTAAGTATAATACTTTAATAAATTTGTTTTGGGTCATTTGGAGAATTAGTTCTAAGGTTATGAGCTTTTAGAATAAATATATGTGCTCTCACAAAATCATTAGTCTGCCCAAGCAGAAAAATGTTTAGTTTTATCAATATCCACCATATAAATCTTTTATAAACTAAGAAAAGTTAAAAGTATAGAAGGAAAAGGAATCAAGAAGCAAAAAAAGTAATTTCAGAATTTACAGTTAGACCTTTGTAAATTTTATACAAAGGTTTATTTTATATTGAAGTTTGCCATTGAAAAATATTACTGGATTTTTTTTAAAAAGTCAGGTTTGAAAACAATGTTTCATATGTATAGTATCTAGAATTTTCTTTTATGACTTAATACCTTTTCATATAAAAATTTCTTGTATAACCATTAGATGTGCTCACTGGGACTAATTTGCTGAGAATTATTATTTATGTCAAATAGGTATGTGAGTCTAATTATAATGCTACAAGTTAAAGTATTCAAAATTAATACAAAGTTCATTGAAAGTCCTCCTTCAGTGGGAATAAGAGGAAACACAGAGAGATTTAGGAGGAGACTGGCTAGGATTTAGACAGAAAATTGAAAGGGTCAGCAATATATCTTAACAAGCAATATGGTGAAATACATTTCTCATTCATGTGTCAAACACTAATATGTAATGATAGGTAAATATTAGAATAGCTCTAGTAAATGATTCTTTGAAATCTGGTTGTTTTATATCAAAGAAGAGATGGTTTTATCCTTTAGAATGTCCTCACCCCTGCACTGAGCTCTCAGTAGGTGATTTGGGAATGACAGCTGACTGATTAGTTGACTGATTGTTTGTATTTCTGTGCAGGTTGTGGGCCAGTTGATGAGAATCTTATGGAAAAAACAATAGAAGTCCTGGAACGCCATTGCCATGAAAATATGAACCATGCTATTGAGACAGAGGAAGGGCTAGGCATAGAGTATGATGAAGATGTGATCTGTGATGTGTGCCGGTCTCCAGACAGTGAAGAAGGGAATGATATGGTGTTCTGTGATAAGTGTAACATCTGTGTGCATCAGGTTAGTGAGAGTGGAGACTGCCACCTCCCCATGGTCAGCCTTGCTGAAGCTCAGTGATAATCTAGCATCCATATCTGGGTAGCAGCTCACAGTTAGGGGGAAAATAAAGATTTGGCCTGGCTTTTCTTCTGTATTTCCTTTAGAAACAATACTTTTTATAATCCCCAAGGTGACTGACTTACTAATTTTACCCTAGGGGGCTAAACCTGGATGTTTATTATATCCCTTTATGCCCATGCATTGAGCATTGAGATTGCCTTGTTCAATACTTTTAAGTCCCCTGGGGAGTCTCCTTGCTGCCTGCTTTGGAGTCTATCCTCTGACTTCAAATCTCTGTTACATCATCAAGTTACAACCTTGGTCAGTAACCTTGGTGAGTTTATACTTCCCACAGCTGGAAGTTCAGACTTCTTATTCTGGTACCCAAAGACATCCTCCATCTCCCAAATATACCACTCCCAGGAAGCTAGGTCTACTTCGTTGTTAAAGATCATACAACCTTAGAACTTTAAAGACTGTCCCACTCCTCATTTTCACAGGTAATAACAAGAGAAGTGACTACCCAAGCTCTTAGAGCTAGTTATTTGTCATTCTTTCTACCACACTGCCTTTTTAATTAATAATGATATCACCATTCTTTTCAGCTCTTTTCTTCCTCCACAAGCCCTATGCTCCAGTGAAATAAGGTGACTCAAAGTGGCAGTGATAAATATTCCTGATACTGTCCTTTCTCCAGACATCAGCCATACTCCAATTTAAAATGTTGTCTCCCACATCTACATATCTTCCAAAATAGTTCAAATCCTTTCTTGAACACCCCAACCCTAAATGGTTTTTCACTCTTGTGAACTTGTTGTATGTTTCATTCATTTTATTAATTTATCTAGCAGATAGGTACACAACACCATCCATTTACTAGAACTATGCTGTATACTGAAGACACAGCCAGTGATGAAGAGGCAGACATGGTCTTCACCCTCAGGGAGATCAGAGTCTGGTGTGGGGACTACAGGGAAACTGCCCATTTAGCATAGTATGTCATTTTTTGTAGATAGAAGGCCCTGCTGCTATGGAGGTACATGGGAAGGATAGGAGTTGGGGACAGCTTCCATGAAGTGGTATCCAAGCTGAATGCCAGATAAAACAGCAACGTGTGTTCAGGCAGAGAAATGAACATGTTCAAACGGGTAGTGAGAGTGGGCAAAGCACATTGGAGGCAACTCTAAGCACTTCAGAACTGAGGAGAGTAGTGGGTGGAGTAGGGAAGGCATGGAGAGTTAGGATAGAGAAGGATACAAGGGATGCATGTGAAGGGGCTTCTCTTATACACTGAGGAACTTTGGTTTTGTCCTGTCAACCTGAAGTATAGGATTTGTATTTTAGAATACAAGAAATAGGGAGAAACCAAGGCTTAAAACTTTAGTTTAATTCCCTGGGCCACCTAATCCAATCCTATGTATTGGAAGGTACTAAGAATTATTCTGTCACAAATTGGATCTTTTTCTTCATTTTACTTGTGTCCCTTAAAATACTAGATTTCAAAACTTTATATTCACTCCACCAGTTATTGTCATTTATGTCACACCCTTAGAGAAATCTTTACTATGTAAGTATGAACTTAAGTATCTGACAGTACAGGTCCACCAATCCCTTCTCTGCAATTCCAAACTTTTAAAACTCTGAAAACTGCAAATTTTTGTTTAAGTTTGGCACAAAAACTAATTTGGGGCAATAGTAGAACTCACCCAATATGAGGCTATTTAGTCTTTATCCCATGTTGTGTAAATATCACATATTTTAAAAAGAAATATTAATGAATTTGATTACATGGTACTGCCTCTACTCCCATTGAGGGGTTAGGTAATATAGCATGTGTATACTGTATTACTTTCCTGAGATCTGAGCAATCCTGAATTTCCTGATGTTTCCCACCCTAGGGTTTTCAGGTAAATGATTGCAAATCTGTAGCAGGCTTGAAGGGAGTAGTACAAAGGACAGCTGTATATATTTTCTGTATTTGTCCTTCACAGTTGAGATAAAATATTAAGGAACTATTTTCAGGTTTTTTGACTAACAAAATGAAGCATAATTCTCCTCAAAGTTATTTTATTTGTTTTGAAAACATCCAGTAATGACTATAAATGATGCCCTTTCATCACGTAGAAAAAGATGACAGTGACACTTGACCAAGCTTTGCAAAATGTAAAATGGTATGTGTTAAAGCTGGATGTCATGCCACATAAAGTTTCATATAAAAGAGATTCTTCCCAAGTGAGTATAGTCACTTGAATTCTAAAGAGTTACTTAGGTTAGAGCTCCCTCTGTTGACTGAAAAGTGACTTTAAATGATTTGAAAGATTTGGTTTACTCTTTAACAGAATCTGAAACATGTTGGCATCTGTATTTATTAAACATAATTTTTCTTCTTTACTGCCATATTATCTCAAATGTTTGTTCCTCTGTGCCTATAATATACTTATTGTCAGCATTTTAGAGAGGTTTACATCAATAGACTTCAGATTTTAATAGTGAATTTAAATTTTTTTCATTAAAAAAGTGAAAATTAGGACCATTTCAAGTACCTTTAAATGTTCCATTTTATGCTTCTTAGTCCAGGTATTGAACACTCAAATTGAGACCTAAAGTAATTTGCCTAAGGTGCATGCTCATAGTTTTTATATTTGTCATATTCGTAATATTTGGCATTGAGTTTATTGCCCCCCAAAATCATATGCAAAACGTATGTTCATGCATTTGTGCAATTTTCTCAAGAGAGTCCACAGCCTTCATTATTTTGTGATCTACAAAAAGTTAAGAACTACTGCTATGAAATACAGGCTTATGATGTTATGACTATTAATATGTCTACACAAGATTCAGTAAATGATTTTCTTCCTGATAGGATGGCCAGGAGATATAGGGTATTCCTAGAACCGGCCATTGGTTTTTCTTCTGCTGGTCTGGAAAAGACTCTGTTCTAGGAAGGAAGCTTGCTTTCATTTCCTAACAATCTTTCTGGACCTCCGAGAAAGAAAAGCTTTGAAAATTATAAAATGATGCCCTACTATTGTGAGAGCAGCCTGGTTGGAGTACAGCTTCATTTCTTGAGCTAAATTAAGTTGTTTTACCAAAGCACCTACTCAAGTTCAGTATAAAGAGCATTCCAGATAAACTGATGACAAAGGACCTAACCCCCAGTGACTTTAAAATCTCACTGAGGAGATGAAACATAACAGCTGAAGTAGAGAAGACTACATGATGTGGACTGCATACCTAATGATAGAAACCATGCTGAGTGGAGGACAGGGGTGGAGAAGTGGAGCAGACACAAGGGGATGCAGTGACTTGAGAAGTGAGGTGAGGAGAAGCAGGCTTTAGATCAGGGGCCAGCAAACATTTTCTTTGATTGGCAAGATAGTAAATATTTTTAGAGTTTCAGGGCTATATATAGTCCCTGTTACCTATTTTTTAACATCCCTTTAAAAGTATGAAAACCATTCTCAGCTTACTGGCTTTACAAAACAGGCCTCTCATAGTTTATGAACCCCTGGTTTAGACGGGGGTTAAGAACAGAAGGAATTTCTAAAGGTTCTGTTGCTGTGTAGTGGTATAAAATCATTGTTTTAATAAGAAGAATATGGCAGCCAAATTAAGGAAGGATTGAAGGTGTGAAGTGGGTAAAAGAGGACTTATAAATAAATCAATCCAGGTATGACCTGATGAGGACTTGGATATAGAGCAGTTATGGTGGGATGGATTGAAAGGTCAGAATCTAGGGATCACTCTGTAGGAAGGACTAGTAAGCCCTAGAGACAGTAGAGGAAAGAAAGTGGATAATATGAGTCCAGGAATTTGGATCTGGAAGCTGGGAAGCATGAGAGTGATATGGATAGAGTTTGGAAAAGAGGCAAGTTGGGGGATTGACATCATGGTACCTGTTGTAATTTGAGTCTGAGCTATGAGTGAACCTCCTAGGGCAGGCATGAAGCTGCCATGATAAATCAGTCCGTGGTGGAGGGTGTGCCAGGCTACACGGGGAACCATATGTCCCCCAGCTTTGGTCTCTAACGGTGAGAGTAGAGCAATAAGTGGGGAAGGGCGGACAGAATTGGAGGTAGTGAAAAGGAAATCTAGAATGTTTTCCAAACTAATCTCCTTCCTCTTCTAATCATTTATTTATTTGTTCAGCTTCATTCCTTAAAAGATTTTGAAGCAGCTTCCAGAACTCACTATGGAGTATTGTGATTAGTCTAATATTCTGTTCAATTCAGGAATCATTCACAAGGCCCTTTTTCTTCAACCCAAGCAAGTAATTGCTACAATTTGCTAAGTGCTTTTTATACACCAGGCACTGTTAGGCTCTTTAAACATCAGCTTATTTGCTCCTCAGAAGTTTTATTCTGTTTATTTTCTAACACTTTTTCTTGATCACAACACTGCATGACATGTTGTCATGTAGAAATTGTTCAATAAGTATATGACTAATTATAATAATCATTGAAGAAGCTTTAGAAAACAGGGAAAAAAGAAAAATATATGGAATCCCCAAAGTCAGATAACAGTTGGGCTAGCTTTTGCTTTTATTTCCTTCTAGGCTTATTCTATCATTATTAAAGTCAATTCTCATAGATAGACATGCTGATCTTAGAACAGATAACTGGAAGTTGCCTTTTTTTAGTGTTTTAAAACTACTAAATCCTGGTTATGAGCTTATTTGGCCTTATTTGCCTCTTTCTACTAAAAACAGAAGGTACTCTGTTGACTGTACCAGACAGCAGACATCAACCCTGGTGAGAAGATGCTAATCATTCTCCCCTCTCCTCCTCATGTCTCCAGGCCTGCTACGGCATCCTCAAGGTCCCAGAAGGCAGCTGGTTGTGTCGCTCCTGTGTTCTGGGCATTCGTCCGCAATGTCTCTTATGTCCAAAGAAAGGTGGAGCCATGAAAGCCACCAAGACAGGAACTAAATGGACTCATGTCAGCTGTGCCCTGTGGATTCCTGAGGTAAGAACTCACCTAGGCCTGTGAGGCCATTTGCTCCAGGGTACCTCCATTTCTCACAACATTCAGACTGACTCAGGCTTCATAGAGAAACTTTATTCTTGCCCATGTTCCTGAGGTTATAATGCTTCCACTTTAACTCCCTCACATCCTTCTTAAATGCAAGTGATCTTGTAAGCCCATGCTGATTAATTTATAGGTGGTACTACTAGTGATATTGAATAAATTTGTATGAGAAGGAAAGGCACAAAAGACCAGGGTATGAACAGCAGATTTTTAAAGGTGAAACTTATCCTAAAATACCAAATCTTAAGTGTAGGGTTTCATGAATTTCACACATTTGTATCTGGAACCACAACCCAGATCAAGACATGGAACACCCCAGAAGGATCTCTCATAACCACTTTCCAGTCCCTCTCTGGGTCCCTATTATCCAAGAGTGATTTCTATCACTATAGATTAGTTTTGTCTGTTTTTGAACTTCATATAAATAGAATCATACATTATAAACTTTTTTCCTGTCTGGCTAGCACTCTATGTTTCATTCCTTTCTATTTGTATTCCATTTTATGGATATACCATAATTTATCCATTGTCCTTTGATGGACATTTGAGTTGTTTCCAGTTTTAGGTTATTACAGATAAAGTGAACAACAGTTCTTTTCCCCACTGTGATGATTGCCCTTTGATTTTGGAAACTCTTTGCAGAGCTTGGACTAAATATTTGTTTAAGAGCTTCTTTATTCAAAACTTCATCTGTCATAGTTTAATCTGGTTCTTCAGTTTCTGGTATTTCCTGATGGGCTATGTGCACACGAAGTTGATTAAAAACATCACTTCTCCTTACTTCTTATGGCTGCTCTTTTTAAAATCTGTTTGGACATCCCACTCACAGCCTCTTTCCCCACCCCTGTCCAAGCGAGCAAATTTGTTAGGTAGTTTAACTATAGGGCAAGAGAGACTGCAGAATTTAGTTCATGGGGGAGCTGATAATACTATATCAGTAATTCATTCTCCTTTAAAACTTCCCTGGCTTTATTTTTGTTAATGTCAGTTCCAGGGGAGTTATCCACCAATCAGCTCACAGAGTTCAGCTGAAAGCTCTAGATACTACTGTGGTATTCTTATAGATATAGAAGTCAGTATTTTTAATACTATTCAAGTAGTGGTTTTTTTCTTACTATGAACAGCCGGCTTATAGACATAAAATGAACTCTTGGGTTTCTGGCCTGAGAGTGACTATTTTCCAGCAGCAGATCTCCCAGCTAATAGAGCAGGTTCTCTTGGCATATAAAAAAGTCTGGAACATGACTCAGGAAGAGTTCTTTAAAAGTAAAAGAAGCTTTTGCACCCATTGACATTCTCTTATGGTTTCTAGTACCTGGTTTCTAGTACCTTTGGGGCTCAGAACTCTCTGTTCTTTCTACTGCTGGTTTCTTGATGAGGGCAAAACTTATACTAGTTTAACCATCTTTCTTCAACAGTCCTTCACTTTTTAAAGTTGTATCTCTCTTAGAAACTCATGTACATTTTTTTATAAATAAGAAAAAACACTTTTACCAGAAGTTGCTTGATCCCTTCTTTTTATATGAAATTTTTTTTCTTTCTTTTTAAAAACATCCATTTCCTTTCAGCTCACTCCCAAAGACTAATTTCACTTTGAAGTTACGAGAGAGTAGAGTAAGCTGATAATAGAAATGTGATCTTAAAGACTTCAGTTTACAGATGTCATCATCCTCATTCTTTCTACTTAGATGCTGCAATCTCTTCATTCTTCAGATTGCTGCTACTTTCCAACAATATCATGCTTCCATGTAAACTGAACTGAAAGTCTTGTCACTGCCTCTGTTTTTCATCCTTAATTAATTAAATGAAAAAAACAAGGCATGTGGCACCATCTCTAATATGATAGGTGCTAGATTTTATAAATTTTAATTCCTTTCCTTAGTAGCTTTCTTTGGTTCCTAAGTAAAGTATAGATATCATTAATTCATTAAGTTAACCATGCCTAGTCTCCACTCCTGCCCTCATCCTAAATGTGAATCATTTACATTACTAGAAATGATCAAAGGTCTGAGCAGTGGCTAGAAACAAGTTTTACTTAATCTTGGTCCCATAGTAACCTTAAGAGATGTGTCTCACCTCATTGTTTTGATGTTCTGAGCTTCATGTAACATCATTTATGGTTTGTAAAAGGCGCTTTGGGAATACCTTAGTGCCTCTGCCTTATAGTGGTGTTTTATTTGTAGGTCAGCATCGGTTGTCCTGAGAGGATGGAACCAATCACAAAGATATCCCACATCCCGCCGAGTCGGTGGGCTTTAGTTTGCAGCCTGTGCAAATTGAAGACAGGGGCTTGCATTCAGGTGAGTCCCCATGGGAAGTAGTGGAGTGTGCTAACACCAAATTGGCCAGACTTGACCTCTCAGTGAGAATATCTTGTTAACTGAATGGTTACTCAGGAGGCCTCCCACTTATTCCCATGGCTCTGCCATTGTATAGACCATTTCTGGAACCCTTTTTTGGATGTTGCCTCTGAAGCCTTCAGCTTAATCTTTTTAGTATCCATAGTGATAGTTAATTTCCATCCTTTGCTATCAGATATGATGAATTAGGTGAGTTCTGAAGCTAAATGACACCATCCTGGGTGGAAACAAGCCACCGCTGTAAAACGACCAGGCCCATGTTCTTGTGTAGTTCACCCATTGACTATCAATGGACTTGGCTTCCAGGATTATTTAATAGATGACCCTGTTGCTGGACTAAATGCAGCTCATTTTGGTAGAGCAAGATGCCTCTAAATGGGTAAATTCTGGTGGATAGGTTGGAAAGTCATTCTCACTTGTTGCATATGGTAGTGCAAGTAAAGTTTTTAAGACATCTGGGGCACAGGAATTCAGCTACTTGAAGTAGAAGTAGTAGCTGGTGTACTCAATAGAAGTATTTGGGCAGCAGCAGTGGTGGATGGGACTGAGAAAGGCCAGTTACCTCCAGGAAAGGCAGAAATGATTGACCCTTCCATTCCACAGACCACCTGCATAGTAGCGACAGGCTGGTTGGAGTTTGATTTGCCTGCTGACCATCACAGAAAAGGGGCCATATAACATCATAGCTTAATAGCTTAGGGACAGTAACTTTAGGTGTTCATGAGGTTCCTTGCTATCTGGTTCATCTAGTAGATTTCTTATTCCAGAACTGGGATCAGCCACTCCTCCAATTAACCCTGGTTCTTTTACTGGGAAATTGTATTTAAGGAACACAATCTAGACCCCAAAGTCCCTTTTAATTTTTTAAACTCATTTTTACTTCTGACAGAATTGGATATTTGGTCTTGCTTTTTAAAAAACTTAATTTTTACAGATTTTATTTAACTACAGCACTTTAGCAATTATAAAGGAAAAACATTTTAAGAAAAATTATTCCCATGGGGTCTACTACTTTAACGCATTGCCTATTTGTTTTTGTAAGTTCTCTCCCTGTTGCTCCCCATATATGAGCCCTTTGAGGGCCACAGTTGTGTAATATTCTTCTATGAATTTCCTTTAGCACAAAGGAGAGTGCCTACCCATTGTTAGTGCTCAATTAGTGTTTATTGAATAAATATATTGTATCAGAGTTTGTAATATGCATTCTTCCCGATGAAAAATAAAAAAATTTTCATGTTTTCATAGTTATTATTTAGTCATTTTATAATAGCATATTGAATTTTTATCCATTGATTTACTTATTTTTCTTATTGTGGTACCTGCATTTTCCCTCCTATCTTTGCTGTTTTAAAGGATGTTTTTTTCCCCCAACAGTTAGGAATTGGCAGTGTGATTGTGGTGAGAGAAAACACTGCCCTTGACCTGAGTTTGCATTACAGCCCCTCATTTTTCTACCACTTAAAAATGTGAAAACCATTCTTAGCTCATAGGCCACACAAAAACAGGCAGCTGGCTGCATTTGATTTCTGGGCCACAGTTTGCCAGCCCCTGGTGTAGGGCTTCCAGAGCCTGTATGAGATCTCTTTGTTTTACTCCAAGTTTGAGGGTGGATGGGGAGAATTGGCAGGTTTGAGCAGATAAGTGACACGATTTGATTTTTATTTTTAAGGATCACTACATGGAATGATTTGATATCTAAGATTTGCCTCAAAATAATCTGGAGGACAGGGTAGTATGGGAGTTAAAGATAAAACAAGATTGGTCATACACTAATAATTATTGAAGCTGGATGATGGTTACATGGAGTTTATTATAGTGCTCTTTATGCTATTATATAGGTTTTTTAATTTCCATAGTGAAAGGTTAAAAACAAAAATAGTCACTCTGTAGAACAGACCAAGAAGAAGGAAGGTTAGAAACAGGAAAAGCAATTAGAAGGTTCTTAAAATAATCTATGAGAAATGGTGTTGACTTTGACCAGAGTGATAGCCCTGGAGGTGGTGAAAAGTGGTTGGATTCTGGATGAATGTTGAAGGTAGACCCAATAGAATTGACTATGGCTCAGATATGAGGTGTGAGAGAAAGGTAAAAGTTGGGAATACCTCCAGGTTTTTGGCCCAAACAGTGAGAAGGTGAAGTTGCCATAAATCTGCAGATGTAGAACAGATTGAGGGAGGGGGAAATATGAGTTCAGTCTTAGGCATTTAAGTTTGAGATGTGTATCAGGTATCCTAGTAGAAATGTCAAACTTGCAGTTGTCTGTGTGAGTTTGGGGTTTGGGGGGGGAGGTTTTGGACTTAAGACATAAACGTGTGAGTCATTGGTATATAGATAGCTTTAGTCTGGACTGGGTAGGATCACTGAATGAGTATTGATGGAGAGATAAGTACCAAGCACTAGGCCTTGAAGCATTCCAGCATTGAGAAGTCAAGGAGAGTAGCAAGAACTAACAGAGGAGACTGGGAACAGACCACCAGGGAGACATGAGGAAAACCAAGAGCCTGTATTAGCCTAGAAATCAAAGGAAGAAAGCATTTCAAGAAGAAGGAAAAGATCAGCGGTGTTAAATGATGCTGAAGTAAGATGAGGACTACAAATTGACACCTGAATTTAGTAATGTGATTATTAGTAATCTGGATGGGCAGTTTAGGTGGAGTGGTAATGGCAAAAGCTACATTGTCAAGGGTCAGGGCAAAGAAATGGAGTAGGAACAATCCAGAAAAGTGGGGGAAAGAGGTCTTTTCTTTAAGATGGAAGAAATTACAAGATTGTGTGTATATTTGTTAACATATAGAACATAAAGGTATTCATGGAAAGGGAGTGACCCAGTGGAGAAGAAAAACTGCTGTAACAAAGTTTTTTAGTAGGTAAGAAAAGGTAAAGTGTGCAATGGAGGGGTGGCCTTAGGCAAGAACACAGATAGCTCTTTCCAGAAAACAAGCTTGAAGACAGAATGTATAGGTGGGTATAGCAGATGTGCTAGTGGGAATCTACAGAAATGCTATTGACTGTTTTAATTTCCTCAGTGAAGTAGGAAGCAGGATCATCAGGTGAGAGTAAGAATGTGGATAAGTCTAGAAGTTTGAGGAGAGAAGAGGTGCAACATAGTTTTATGGTTTGAGCAAGTGCATTGTCAGTACCAGACTTTTATTAAAGACCCACCTCCAGTTGAGGGGGCGTGATCTTCAAGTGACCTTTTTAAGTGTGGTTGTATTTTTCTCCACCTATATTCTCCTTATACTAATGGAGTGTTCTTTGTTTTCCATGGTTGACACCTACTTTTCCTGGGGAAAAACAGACTAAAACCTTTTTTTCCTTTTAAATTACCACTAAGTAAATTCCAAACCCATTAGTAATTTAGCATCGTGCTCTGTATATGAGAATGAAAAATATAGTAAACAAATACAGGTAACCCTTGAATCATGCAGAGGTTAGAGGTGCCAAACTTCTAAGCAGCCAAAAATTTAACATAACTATAGTCAACCCTAACCTCAGATTTGATTCTTAAACAACATAGGTTTGAACTACACAGGTCATTTGGAAAATCCATGTCTAAGAGGACCCCACACAGTTCAGACCTACATGTTCAAGGGTCAACTATACAGTAATTTAGTAAGGATTGAGTTTTATTAGCATTATTGTTCTTCGGAGGTTTATTAAAGAGACTTTGTGATTAGTAACATATTTTGAATATTTTGCTTTATAAACTATTTGGAAATTTCTTAACTGTGAATTGTGTGTATTCTTCCTAACTGCCAACAGTGGGAATACCTGCATCTCTCCTTTTGATTTCAGAACATTCACTGGACAAGGATAGAATCTAACACTGTTATGTTTGGGGTCTAGACTAGCCAATATCAGCAGCTTCCATATCTGGGAGCTAAACTTTTCCCATGAACATGAAGCCTTCTGATAATTCTGGAACTTATCCTAAAGACTGGTTTCAAATCAGTTTTACTTAGACCCTGGACACAGTCCCTCTAACTGCCAGCTTTTGAGAATTTCTGTAGGATCCTTATATATCTTACCTTTAAGCCCCATTCATCCTAGATCCAGATGCTTTAGGCCTTCCCTGAGAAGAAAGAACTAACAGTGATTAAGGATATGACGTTTGGCACCAGACCACCACGCAACCAGCTCCACAAATGACAGATCCAGATGACATACTTAGCAGGCATTAGAACAGCCCCACTAAGGCAAATACTGCTCCATAGGGTCAGCCTCTGCACAACAGCTCTCCACTGTAGTCATGGTTGGTCCTCAATAACCAATTAGCCTGAGAGTCAGTCCCTCCCATTGATGTGCTGACAGCAAGGCTCAACTACAAAAGGATTGCAAACAACCAACACCAGAGATACACCTGGAGCACCTGGTTCAGGTGACCAGGGACACTGTGCCACTGGGCCCCACCTAATGCCACTGGATACCTACTACATAAGGCCATTCTACCAAGACCAGGGACATAGCAAAACTACCTAATACATAGAAATAAACACAGGGAGGCCGTCAAAATCAGAAGACAAAGACACATGTCTCCAATGAAAGAACAGAACAAAGCACCAAAAAGAACTAAACAAAGTGGAGAAAAGCAATCTACCAGATGTGGAGTTCAAAACACTGGTTAAAAGGATACACAATGATCATAGTGAGAACTTCAACAAAGAGATGGGAAATATAAAAATATAAAAAAAGAGCCAGTCAGAAATGAAGACTGCAATAACTGAACTGAAGAATACATCACAGGGAATCAACAGTAGATTAGATGAAACAGAGGATCAAATTAGCGACTTAAAAGACAAGGTAGCAGAAAACACCCAATTAGAACAGCATCCTCTGGACAACATCAAGTGTGTCAACATTCACACCATAGGGGTACCAGAAGGAGAAGAGAGAGAGCAAGGAATGGAAAACCTACTTCAGGAAATAATGACTGAAAACTTCCCTAACTGGTAAATGAAATAGACATACAAGCCCAGGAAGCACAGAGTCCCAAACAAGATGAACCCAGAGAGGCCCACATCAAGACACATCATTAAAATGCCAAAGGTTAAAGAAAAGAATCTTAAAAGCAGCAAGAGAAAGGCAGTTAGTTACAAGGGAGCTGCCATAAGACTGTCAGCTGATTTCTTAACAGAAATATTGCAGACCACAAGGGATTAGCACAAAATACTCAAAGTGATGAAAAACAAGGACCTACAACCAGGATTACTCTACCCAGCAAAGCTATCATTTAGATTTGAAGGACAGATAAAGAGCTTCCCAGACTAGAAAAAGCTAAAGGAGTCATCACCACCAAACTGATATTATGAGAAATGTTAAAGGGACTCCTTGAAGAAGGAAGAAGAAGAGGAGGGGAAATATGAATAATAAAATGGCAATAACTACACATCTATCAACAATTACTTTAAATGTAAGTGAATTAAATATTCCACTCAAAAGATAGGAGTGGCTGAATGAATAAGAAAACAAGACCTTTATATATGCTAGCTACAAGAGACTCACTTCACTATACAGGTTCCTCCAGAAATTTAAAATAGAACTGCTATATGACCCAGCAATTCCACTTCTGAGTATTTATCTGAAGAAATCCAAAACACTAATTCAAAATGTACATACCCCTATGTTCATTGCAGTATTATTTACAATAGCCACAATATGGAAGCAACCAAAGTGCCCATCAATAGACAATCAGATAAAGAAGAGGTGGTACATATATACAGTGGAGTATTACTCGGCCATAAAAAAATAATGAAATATTACCATTTGTGAAAACATGGATAGACCTGGAAGGTATTATGCTGAGTGAAATAAGTCAGAGAAAGACAAATACCATATGATCTCACTTATATGTGGAACCTAAGGAACAAAATGAACAAAACAGAAACAGACTCATAGATGCAGGGAACAAGCTGATGGTTGCCAGATGGGAGGGGTTTGGGGGAGGAGATGAAAAAGATGAAGGGATTAAAAAGTACAAATTGGTAGTTATGAAATAGTCATAGGGAAGTAGAGCATAGAGAATATAGTCAATAATATTGTTGTAATGGCTATGTATAGTGCCAGATGGGTACTAGACTAATCAGGGTGATCATGTCATAAATTATATAAATGTCTAATCACTATGTCATATACCTGAAAGTAATATAAAATAATATTGAATGTCAGCTGTAATTGAACTATCAAAACAGGGAGGGGAAAAGGTGAAGGGGAATAAAAGGCTCAAATTTCCAGGTATAAAACAAGTCATGGGGATGTGTATAGCATAGGGAATATAGTCAATAATATTGTGATAGCATTGTATGGTTTTAGATGGTTGCTGGGCTTATCATGGTGATCACTTCTTTAGGTATATAAATGTCAAATAAGGTATACACCTGTAACTAATACAATATTGTATGTTGGCTATATTTTAATAAAAATATTTGAAAAAGAAAACTCACTTCAGATTGAAAGACACACACAGACAGAAAGTAAAGGGTTAGGAAAAGATACTTCATGAACATGGAAACAAAAATAGCTGCGGTAGCAATACCTATGCCAGACAAAATTGACTTAAAACAAAGGCTATAACGAGACAAAGAAGGACCCCGTAATCACACTTCTGAGTATTTATCTGAAGAATCCCAAAACACTACTTCAAAGGGATATGTGCATCCACATGTTCATTGCAGCATTATTTATAATAGCCAAGATATGGAGGCAACCTGGGTGTCCATCAGTGGATGAATGGATAAAGAGGAGGTGGTACATACATACAGTGGAATATTATTCAGCTATAAGAAAGAAGTCTTGCCATCTGCAACAACATGGATAGACCTAGAGGGTATTTTGTTGAGTGGATTCAATCAGACAAAGACAAATACCATATGATTTCACTTACATGTAGAATCTAAAGAACAAAATGAAACAAATCATAGATACAAAGAACATTTTGATTATTTCCAGGTGGGAGGGGAGTTGGGGGGATGGATGAAAAGGGGGAAGGGATTAACAAGTACAAATGGGTAGTTAAAAAATAGTCATGGGGATGAAGTATAGCATATGGAATTTAGTCAATAATATTATAGTAACTATGGTATTAGATGGGTACTAGATTTATCAGGGTGATCACTTTGTAAGTTATATAATGTCTAATCTCCCTATTTTACACCTGAAACTAATATTGTATGTCAACTATAATTGAAAAATAAATTATTTTTTGAAAAGAAAAATAAAAAGAATATGGCTTTTGGAACCAGACTCCTGGAGTTCAGATCCTGGTCTACTATATCTGTGCTTCAGTTGACACATCTATAATGGAGGTAATAATAGTACCTACTTATTAAGGTGGTAAAGAGCTAATAAGCACAGTGCCTAACAGATGGTAGTAAATACTTAGTGATCCTAGTAGTTGTACTTGTTATTACTGTTTATATTATTATTCTCTGAAGTCAATTTGTCTTTGTTGATGGAAAGCCCTAGCATTTATCCTGCCAAACTGAATAGAATATCAAATAAAGTCAGGATAAACAATTGGGCACCATGAGTTTACCATTAGGCTAATATGAGTTTGACTATAAGGGAAGTGCCCTTTTTAAAAACAAATGAAAATTTTCGACAAGTGAGGAAATGCAAGTATATCTACTCAATGACTATTAAAGGTAGTACTCAGTATAGAAGGAAATTAAATATTGAGATTAAAGGGCACCAAAAAAGTAATAAAGAGGGAAGTGCTTTAATATTTTTTTGTATATTCCAAATTGTTCTAAGACACTTCAAGTCTCTGCCTTCAGGAGTTTATGGTCTGTTGAGGGAGGCCAGATATAAACATGGGAAAAGTTCAATAATAGTGAAGCGACTTCTCCCCTCAGACCTTAAAGACCTTTAGGGATGAGAGATCAGAAGGGCCAGTGGCTACTTTTGGTGCTAGAGTTTAAGAACACAGTGGCTGAAATAGATTTTATAGGCTAGCTTGAGCCATTTATGACATTGTTTCAGTGACCAATTTTTGAGAAAATTGCTCTGATACCACCCATTTGTCTGTTCATGGATTATTGGGGATTAAGGACAAGAACTGCTGAGTACATATGCACCAGGCTCTTTGTATTCCAGGCAGGTGTTGTCTGCTTTTGAGGAAGACACACTATATTCTCTTGGCATGGGGAGGGGGATGACAAAATATTTCCTTTAAAAAGTACCTTAATTCCTAAATCAGGCTCTGGTGTTCTTTTTCAAGATTTTTATTCAAAGCATTCTATCTGACCCAGTTCTCATCTCACAGAAACTCCCCTTACACATTTCCTTCTTATGAAAGTTTTTTAAAAACTCATTTTTCTACAATTTCTGAAGACTATGTAGAAAGTTATTTTTCCCTCTTTAAAAATAAATAAACCACAATGAGATACCACTTTATACTCAGTAGGGTAGTGATACTCAAAAAGGCATACCATAACAGTTATTGGCAAAAATGTGGAGAAATTGGAACCCTCATGCATTGCTAGTGGGAATGTAAAATGTGCAGCCACTGTGAGAAAGAATCTGTCAGTTTCTTAGAAAACTAAATGTAGAGTTAACAGCCCAGCAGTTTCACTTACTAACATATACCTGCAGTTAAAGAGGCCCCTAAGACCACCCTCAGGTTCAATAATTCACTAGAACTCAGAAAAGCCATTATACTCATGGTTACAGTCTATTAGAATGAAAGGATACAGATTCAAATCAGCAAAGGAAAGAGGCACATAGGGCAGGGCCTGGGAAAGAACAGGTATGGACCTTCTAGTTGTCCTCTCCAAGTAGAATCTTGTGGACAGTGCTTATTTCTCCTAGCAATGATGTGTGATAATGCAGAGTATTGCCAATTAGGGGTGCTCACAACAAGCATTGGTGTCCAGAGATTTTATCAGAAGTTGGCCAAGTAGAAACAGCTGACCATCCACATGGTCCCTGCAGAAATTAGGCTGATACCACATGGCCCAGAGCTTCCAACATAAATCACATTGTTAGCTTAGACTATCTGACATGGCCCAAAACCCCCAGGTAAACAAAGATACTTATCAGGCAGGGCACTCCAAGGATTTAGAAAATGCTTCTCAGGAGCCAGCAGCAAAGGATCAAATCTTTCTTTGGGCAAGGTTAATCTTTTACTGCATATTACCAAAGAAATATAAGAATGTATGTCCACACAAAAAATTGTACACAAATGTTCATAGCAGCATTATTTTATAAAAGCCAAAAAGTGAAAATTCAAATGACCAACAACAGGTGAATGGAAAAACAAAGGTGGTGTATCCATACAATAGAATATTATTTAGTCATATTTCAAAGGAATGAAATTCTGATACATTGCTACAATGTAGATGAACCTTGAAGACATGCTAAGTAAAATATGCCAGATATAAACAGCCATATATTGTATGATTTTACTTATATGAAATAGCTTGTTTATATAGATACAAAGTAGATTAGTGGTTGGGCAGGTCTGGGGTTCTGAACAGGGCATGACTGCACATCGGCACAAGATTTCTTTTGAGGGGTGAGTTGAAAATGTACTAAAATTACATGTGGTGATGGTTGTACAACTGTAAATATACTAAAAACCATTGAAGTGTATACTTAAAATTGGTGAGTTTTATGATATGTAAATTAAATCTCAATTAAGCTGTTTTTAATAGGCATAATAATACCTCTCCTATCACCTTAAGTGGTTACAGTAGACATTTGTTTAATTAAACTGTGCCAAATGTTTTGGGGGGGAAAGGTTAAATAGGTTTTTGATTGGCATCATAACTTGGTTGGCATTTCTCCTTTACCACCAAGATATATAGACTTTCAGCTATAAATATCATAGAATGACCTTATTTTTTGAAACTAGATGGATTTTATGGCAGAGTTTCCTAAGGACATTTTATTTTTCATTTAGGTACTCAATTCTTATTCGTGTATTACCTTTTACTCTGAGTAATTTTTACTTATGTCTCTACATTCTATAAATTTGACCAAAAAGAGATGATCTGTTTTTAGTTTCCCAATAGTAGTAGTTTTATGTCACATTCATTTTCTTAAATAGGAAACAATCTTTTTGCTTTCTCATCCCATATTTTTATGTTATTAAACAACAAAAGAGCACTATGCCAACACTTAATCTTTTGCTAAAGAATGCCTTTTGTTTCTTGTATTTTAAATGACTGGTTAGTTTCTTAGCCTAGTAATGATAAAAGGTACCCAAATAAAAGTACATTTGAGGCCTTCATCATCCTCATTTTCATGAGGCTTTTCAAATACATGGAAGTTTTAAGCATACATAGTTCAGTGTAATGTAACAAACTTTTCCGATAGAGCTGTCCAACACAGGGGTAGTAAATGGCTAGATTACCACTTAACTAAAAAGTTGAAGAATTAGAGGTGGGAGTCCAGTAATGATAGAAAATTGGGTACGAGCAATAATAAATGTGATGCTAGGTAAGATGACCTTAGAATTATATTTCATCCCTGGGATTTTTTATCCTGTGAAATTAGTTTAAATGGAATCTGCCCCCATTAAAGCTTTGATGATTGTCAGGATTCTCTTAGTTGTGGAATTTCTCAATCTGTTATAAGGAAACCCATCAGGATTTGCATTTCTTTAGTCTTTATTCATATCCAAACTCATTCCCTATGTTTAGTTTTCAGAAACCCAACACATAGATATTGAGCAGTCTGCCTTCCAGATGCAGGCTTCCAAGAGTTGAAACTTGACTTTAACCATAGGCATTCCCACGATATCCTTAGAAACAAGTCCATTGTTTTCCCTCCTTCCTCTCCATAAACATAAATGTACCCATGCATTTATTTTTGAAAGGAAAGCTGTAGTGTTGTAACCGTAACAAATGGTAATTAAGACTAACTGAAGCACAGGAGTATAGCATTCATGGGCCAGATTCTCCCTGCTCTGCATCTCTATGAATCCTCAGTGTGTGCTACACAGAGACACTTAACAAGTATGTTGCATCTGTGAATGGCAAAATACTATAAACTCAATTTCAGATAGTCTGTAACTATACTGTCCAATAGAACTTTCTGTAGCTATAGAAATATGTGCTTTCAGTATGGTTGGAATGTGGCTTGTATGACTAAGGAATTGAATTTTTAATTGTGTGTAATTTTAATTAAATTTAAATAGCTGCTTGTAGCTAATTGGCTACCATGTTGGACCTCACAGCTCTATAAGAACAATTTCAAGAAGTTAGGATACTTAGTGGAGTTCCTGTAGCCTTTTTTAGAACCAATAAATGCTCTGGCAATGATAATTAACTTTTTAAATTTAATTTCTTCAGAAGCATTTCTTGAGTGCCTGATTGTTCAGTAGTTGATGTGTTATGAATGCCTTTAAGAGCTATGGTGAGGGGTTTGACATTTATTACACAATAGGCACAGTGTGGAAAATTACTGTCATAGAAGCATACAATAAGGTTATGTGGGAAACAGAATAGGTACAGCATGACTCTTTACAGGAGTCAAGGAAGATAACTCAGACAAACTTAATTCTTAAGCTGAAATCTTAAAGAGGAATTTGAAGTTTTGGGATTTTTGTTTTTTGCCTCTGTTTTTGCTGTGTTCTATAAGAGCAGATTCCTGGGTTACTTATAAAGCCTATCATGATCAATGTAGAACCAACTTCCTCCCTGTCTTTCCTTTGCTTCCTATGAGCTCTCAGTTTAGGTCCAGGGATATAGGGCTTCCCTTCCCCCCAGCCCTGCTGCCCTGACACATCTTTTCTTCCTACAGTGTTCAGTGAAAAGCTGCATCACTGCTTTCCACGTCACCTGTGCCTTTGAGCACAGTCTAGAGATGAAGACTATCCTAGATGAGGGAGATGAAGTGAAGTTCAAATCATACTGCCTCAAACACAGCCAAAACAGGCTGAAACTTGGGGAGGCCGAGCACCCGCTACACCGGGCTGCAGAGCAGAGCCAGGCCAAAAGCGAAAAAACCAGCCTGAGGGCACAGAAGCTTCGGGAGCTAGAAGAAGAATTCTATACCCTGGTCAGTGTGGAAGATGTGGCTACAGAGCTGGGGCTGCCCATACTAGCTGTGGACTTTATCTATAACTACTGGAAACTGAAACGGAAAAGTAACTTCAATAAGCCATTATTTCCTCCAAGGGAGGATGAAAGAAATTGCCTAGTGCAGCCAAAAGAGGAGAGTATTCACACTCGCATGAGAATGTTTATGCATCTACGTCAAGACCTAGAACGGGTAAGGTGACCAGCTGTGACTAGTGTGTAGGTCTTAGTCTACATAGAAATGGAGGTCCCACTTCCATTTTTTTTAAGGATCAGTTCATTTATAGTGTGAGCTTCTGTGTCATTGCTTACCTTCTGATTTTATTGTGGTCCCAGACATTGGGCTCTGTTTAAATTTTTGTAGGCATATTCAGGGAATTGGAGAGGCCTCACGTATGTTTTATGAGCCTTAAATCTGAAGTAAATCTTCATTCGGTTTACTTTATATTCACTGTTGACCCTAAATTGGATCAGTTATATTTTACTGCACACTTAATGAGATTTCAGGCTGAAAAAAGAATGAATTTTATTCAGGAAAGCACTAGATCAGAGTTTCTCAAACTCAGCACTATTGACATTTGTGCTGGATAGTTCTTTGTTGTAGGGAACTCCTTTGTTGTGGAGGACTCTGTAAGATATTTAGTAGCATCCCGACCCTCTACCCACTAGATGCCAGTAGCAAACCTCACCCCCACACACACACATACCCAGTTATGACAACCAAAAAAGTTTCCAGATTATCAGATGCCCCCTGGGGGTCAGAATCAGCCTTGGTTGGGAGCCTCTGCACCAGATAATTTCATTTGACTTATATATATATCAGGTATCTACTAAGTTGATACTGAAGGGGTCCAAAGATAAGTTAGGCCCTGTGTTTACCCTAGAGAATTTTATAATCAAGTATAAGTATACAGATGGCTTGGTTCTTTTCCTATGCTACCAGAATTTGGAAGGGATCTAATAGATTTGGCTCACATTTTAAAAATTTAACTCATACGTATATAGCACTTACTGTGTAGCAACACTGTTCTAAGTATTTTGTAAATATTCATTTAATCCTAACTTTCCTGTGAAGTAAGTACTATTATTATTCTCCTACTTACAGATGAATAAACAAGGGCACAAAAAGGTTGAATAATTTGTCCAGGTGGGGAATATGAGAGGGAAGATTTTACCCTTGTGGTTGTGGAGACTCAGATGAGCTGAAAGAGTGTGCAAAAATTTTAGCCACTTCCAGTCTTCCCAACAGACCTTTATCCAGCTAGTCTAGCACTCATTACAAAATTGTACTGGATACAGCATTGCCATTGTTTACTCAGGGATCTAAAAGGAAGGCTGAAATATTTAATTATCATTCAGTCTTTTCAGCCTGGCTGTGCAGCTAAATATCAAGTCCAGGACACTGCGGGGAGAATAGATTTCAGGAAGTGGCTTTGTGGCATTTTGCTTGTGCTGCTGATATGAGAACTATGATCCCACTACTGATTATGCTGCATAAATTCCTGAGGAGTGGCTCTCATTATTCAGCTTTTGGGTTCTGCTCTCCTCATCACCTCTCCCCACCTGACTTTAGTTGTCTAAATTTTAGCTGAACAATTTTAATTGTCACATTTGCACATGATAAAAATCTCTATTTCCTCGGGGTTGGGCTTTCAGGTTCGAAATTTATGCTACATGATAAGCAGGAGGGAGAAGCTGAAGCTGTCACACAACAAAATACAGGAACAGATCTTCGGTTTACAAGTCCAACTTCTTAACCAGGAAGTACCTGCAGGTAACCTAAATATCAAAGATGGTCTAGAAAACGTATAGATTCTGGTTACATTCTGTTTTAACAACTTAAATTTTGTGTCAATTATTTCACTTAAAAATCTTTAAAAATTCTTGTTTAATATCTCATTTGTTCTAGTCCAACCTGATATAACATGGTCCATTTCACTGTCAACTCATAAGACAAGAAATCTCAGGTTGGGGTTGGGGGAGTTGCAGGTCTAGGGCAGATAATCTAGGTTCCAGGAAGATATATGGGACCATTAGTTGACATGATGAAATTATAATCATCAGATTCTTAATAATCAAGAAAATAGTGTCTAATCCTAGTTTTCAGAAAACATTTCATTCCAGAGCTAGTCATCTTAAAAATAGTCTGTTAAAACAAATCCTTAGCCAGAAGTTAAGAGATCTGGATTCTTGTCTCTTCATTTATTCATTAATGTTTGTTGAGCACCTACTATGGACTAAAAACTGAGCTAGAAGATAGAACAGTCAGTGAGATAGAAAGAATCCCTGCCTGCAGGATATGATGTCCATTGGTGAGAGAGACAGGTGAGCATAATTACAGTGCCCTAAGTATGGAGAACTTGGCTAAATTTTAGCTGAACATACAAATGTCACATATTCAGTGACATTTGTAACCTCCCTGTTCCTTATTTAACACAGAGAGTGGTGGCGGAGCTTGGGTAACCAGGGGTTACTGGGCAGGTGTTCAGAATGTAGCTCCTGCCGAGAAGCAGCCATAGAGCAAGAGAGACACCCAGAAATGAGGTGTCAGGGACATCAAAGACTCTGGGGTATTTTTAAGTATCATGGGTCACAGCAGAATGGCGTAGCAGGAGGTAGCATGGCTGCTTAGAGGCACCATGACAGACAAGACAAGGAGAACCAAAAGACAGCACATGTGCCATTATTTAAATTGGTTGTTAAAATGAATCTTTCTTTTTGATCTCAGGACTTCCTTTGACAAGTGCACTAGAAAACTCATTGTTTTACCCACCACCAAGAATTACCTTAAAGTTAAAAATGCCCAGATCAGCCCCAGAAGACTGCCGAAGCAGCTCCATGGAGCCTGATAACGGACCCCTCTCTCCTGACAGCAACTCCCCTGTTCAAAATATAAGGAGCACACAAGTGCCTCAGGAATCACTAGACAGGAGAATGAAATCATACCTGAGGTATCCATTAGAGAGCAAGAATAACTGTTTGCTGGCCAGTCTTGGCCATTCTAGGAGTGAAACAAAGGATCCCAGTTCTGCTTGGAAAACTCCATCTTCGGAGTTCTGTCATGGGCAGTCACAGGGAAAGCCTCTGGTCCTTCATGCTGCCCTTCATGGGCAGTCTTCCATTGGAAATGGGAAAAGTCAGCCTAACTCCAAAGTTGCCAAATCAAATGGCCTGGAGGGCAGCTGGCCTGAGGATGTCACCCAAAAAGACAATTCGAGTGAGATGTTCCATGGCCAGGAGTCCATGCTCAGCTCCCATCTGGCTAGTCAGGGCAGCAGCTTTAGGAAATCTACCGTGCAACACTTCAGCAGGTCCTTTAAGGAGGCCACCAACAGGTGTGTGAGGACCATAGAGGACCTCCAGTGCTATGGGAAGCCAACCAAGAATATTAACCCCAGGGAGCAGCTCTGGGGCAAGCAGCTTGTCAGGCGGTCTACAGGGAGAGCTCCATATCAAGAAAATGATGGCTATTGCCCAGATTTGGAGCTGAGTGATTCAGAAGCAGAAAGTGATGGGAGTAAAGAGAAAGTCAAAGTAAGGAGAGGCAGCTCAGACAGGGAAAATCCTCCCCATGACTCTAGACGGGATTCCCACAGTAAAAGCAGGACATATCCTCTTTCCCACAGTTCAATGCAAAGGTGATTGACAGTTTCCAAGGATAACTCAGTCTTTGCCTTTGCCTCATATATTGTGGAAAAACCATACATTAAAAGGATTCTGACATATGTTGGGAGAAATTATAGAGAAAAGAATGTTTCCACAATAAATTGACTTGCAGTTTCTGAACCGGTTTCAAGTCTAGTTTTCACAAGCACATTATAAGAATTGCAGATTCTTTCTTTCTTTTTTTTTTTTTTTGAGAACAGCTGGGCCCAAAGTATTCAGTAAATACTTTAGGGCAACTTTCCAGTTATATTAATACATTGATACACACATGTATTAAGAATCTGCATTGTTAATGGATTTACAAGAGACCATGATTATCAGACACTAAAACCTCTTATCTTTTGAAGCTACGGCATATAACTCCCAGAGCTCTTAATCTGAAGGAAGTTTGTAACTCCACTGGTGTCTGGAAACCCTCCTCAGGGAAAGACCAGGGACCAACATCTCAGATACTGTCAGACTCATTACCCTCTTCCTTTGCTCTGTGGAAGGCTGAGTTACTTTCAAAAGATTTTAATTTACCAAGTCAATACACCTGATGTTTATAAGTGTCCAGTGCCTGTTCCTAGACTTGCTTGTTGGGGACATACTTGTAACTCTTTCACCCAACTAACAAGCATAAAAGGCTAACTTTTGGATAGTGTTTACAAAAAGTACTACTTCTAAGGAAAATGCTCTGATTCTCTCAGCATAGGCATTTTTGAAGCATCCCAGAGCCTTTCCCAAAATGAGACCATTTCTGGGAGATTTGTACCAGGTCAGGGTTTTTGTGTTATTGTTTTCAAATAAGTTTGACTTAAATAAGTTCGGCTGACAGTTTTTGTATACCTGCTTTAATGTTTGTAAAATTTTTATTGAGGTATAATTAAAATATAATAAAATGCACAGAGGTTTAGTATTCTTACTTGATTTAATTTTGAAACAGATTTTTATTGTCAAACAGAATTTGAAAGCATGTGTTTAACGCATGGATGTAATTTAGCTTTGTACCAACTTTGAATTCAAAAAATTTCCCAAACAAAAAGGCTGGAGCCATTTTTCAGAAGTTGCTCATACCATGTTCCCAAACTATCAGCCTTGATTAATTTGGGGGAAGAAGAGAAATATTACATTTGGGAGTGATAAAACATGTTTGTTTCCCAATTAAAGAAGTAGAAAATATTACATTTTAAAATGTGAAGCCAACTATAATTCTCTGCTCTCTTTTCTTCTTAGCCTTAAGTTAATATTCTCTTTCTTCTAGTTTGGAAAAGTGTAGTGAGAATTTTCAGAGAAAAGAGGCCATTTAAGGTTTTTTAACTTGCTTACTGGTAAAACAGCCCAGTTGCAGTAGGCGCCAGTCAATAAAGGCGGGGGCTTCTCTTCTTACCATCAATATGGGAAACAGCAGTTTCCTCTCCCCACTTTTGTTAATGGATTTCTTTGCTTTTGTTTTTGCCTCCTTTTCTGGAAACTTCTGTATTTTGCCTCTTCTTTGGTCATACCTTCAATGTGTTTGTTTTATACCTGTGTACATGTGTGAACATGGTCTAACATGTGAGAGATGTCCTGTATTTTGTTTGAATGGAAAAAGCTATCGATTATCCAAAGGAGGAATAGAATTTCTCCTATTTATGCACTAGGTTTCTGTACTTTTTTTTTTTTTAGTTCTTCTGGGGTAGATATTACTTTGACACTCATGGCAGTAAAATGATAATGGAGCTGTGTTATCAACTCCTGTTAGAGGCCAGTATAGTAGCCGATGTCCCTTAATGACTTTCAATTCTGAGTAGAGGAAAAGCAAATATTGAAAAAGTGCTTCAGCCAAATTCCATATGTAATGCCATTGGGAAAGTATTGACTAAAATAATTTCAGTCAGGGAAATATAGTTGTGGTATTTTTACAGGATTTTCCTAAATGAAGAAGCCTTCAGTTGTGTAAATTTCAATTGCCCCAAAATGTATTTGCTACATTTTGCTGTTGTTTGAAGTATTACCTCTTAACCTTCTTTGTTATTTTTTTTTCATTTTGTCTTATATAGTCCAGTTTTCAAGATAAACTCAAGTCTTTTTTTCAGATGTCACCTTTTTACCAATAATTTTTCATTAAATTATAAAAACTGCTAACTTCTGTCAGTGTGGTAATTTTTATTTTGGCCTATGGGTTTTAGAAAATCTTACATATGCACCTTTTATATTTAAAAAAAAATCTTATTCATCAAACAAAACATAGTGGGGGGAAAGGAAAGAGGAGGAGGATGAGAAATTGAATGTTTAGAAGCACAAATTCATGACTCATGTCAATACCAGGGACCAAAGATAACTCCAGGGATTGGACTCTCTACCCAGAAGTCAGGAGTTCATTAGGCTGATAAAACAAAACTTCATGATCATCATTTAAAAAATCATCAGGGAAATGGTCCTATCTATAGTCACAAAGTTCAGGAGGCTTAGATCAGGCATCACTTAAATATACATCTTTACAATATTGATTCTATTTGGAGTGGCTGTATTAATATACAAAGGCAAATTCATCAAGAGGGCATAAAAATCCTAAATGTTTATACACCTAATAACATAGCTTCAAAACGCATTAAGAAAATACTGATAGAACTGCAAGGAGAAATGGACAAATCCACAAATTATAGTTTATGACTACAGCAGAACAAGTACGCAGAATATCAATAAGTACATAAGAGATTTGAACAAAACTATCAACCTAGATTTAAATTAACAATTATCACTCTACCCTACAACAGCAGAATATACATCCTTTTCAAATGCAAATGGAACATTTACCAAGATAGACATTCTGGGCCATTAAACAAGTCTTAATAGATGTGAGAGGATTCAAGTCAAAGAGTAAAATTAGATATCAATAACAAACATCTCTAGAATATCCAATTGTTGGAAACTAAACACTTCTAATACATGAGTCAAAGAAGAACTTAGAAAATTAGAAAGCATTTTGAACTGAATGAAAAGAAAACATAATTTGTGGGATGGTGCTAAAGCAGAACTTTGGGGAAATTTTATAGCACTAAATGCCTATATTCGAAAAGAAGGTTCTCAAATCATTGACCTCACCTTCCACCTTAAGAAATTCTAAGAAAGAGGAAATGAAATCCAAAGTAGAAGAAAGGACATAATAAAGGTCAGAGATGAAATCAGTGAACTAGGGAAAAGAAAATCATTGAAACCAAAAGGCTAGATCTTTGAGAAGATAAATTGATAAACCTCTAGTGAGACTAATCAGGAAAAATAGAAAAGGCAAGTTACCAATATTAAAAATGAAAGAAATGACATTGCTACAGATTCTACAAATATTAAAAAGATAACAGAATGTTATGAACAACCTTATGCCAGTAAATTTAACCATAAGGATGAAATGGGTAAATTCCCTCAGAGACACAAACTACCAGAGCACATTCAAGAAGAAATAGATAACCTGAAATGCTCTTTATTATTAAATAAATCTGCAGTAAAAACTTTTTTTATGAAGAAAACTCCAGGCCTAAATCACTTCACCAGTAGATTCTAACAAACATTTATATAACAGTATCCTACACCACTTTCCAACAAGTTGAACATGAGAGAATAGTTCTCAGCTCATTCTAGGAGACCAACGTTATGCTGAGACCAAAACTGGACAGACCTGATAAAATTATAGACCAATATTCTTCATAAAAGTAGATGCAAAAGTTCTTAAAAATTTAGCAAATTAAATCCCAACAATGTATCAAAAGGATAATAATCCTGATGCTTTAGCTCAGGCTGCTATAACAAAAAACTATGGATTGGGTGGCTTAAACAACAGGAATTTATTTCTCACAGTCTGGAAGCTGGGAAGTCCAAGATCAAGCTTCCAGCAGATTTCCTGTCTGGTTAGGGCCTGCTTCTAGGCAAAGTAGACAGCCACCTTCTTGCTATGTTCTCTCGCGGCTTTTTATAGGTGTGTACTTGTGGAAAGAAATATCTTTCTTCCTCTTATAAGGGCACTAATCCCATCATGAAGGTCCCACCCCCACAGTCTAATTGAAACCTAATTACTTCCCA
Organism: Macroglossus sobrinus; assembly: GCA_004027375.1. Classification (NCBI taxonomy): domain Eukaryota; kingdom Metazoa; phylum Chordata; class Mammalia; order Chiroptera; family Pteropodidae; genus Macroglossus; species Macroglossus sobrinus. The sequence continues at coordinate 466,709 of PVKZ01001063.1, read as the reverse complement.
AAGGCCCCACCTCCAAATACCATCATATTGGGAGATAGGGCTTAAATGTATGAATTTGGGGAGGAACAAGAACATTTCATTCACTTCATAACAATAGCCAAGTGAGATTTATTCCAGAAATGCAAAAAGATTGATTTAACATTCAAAAACAATCAAGGTAACTCACCATATCTCAATAGATACATAAAAAGCATTTGACAAAATTCAATATCCATTTCTGATAATAATGCTCAGAAACTTAGAGGAGAACTTCCTGAACCCAGTAAAAGACATCTAAAAACCTACAGCTAACATATTTAATGGTGACAGACACAATGCTTTCCCCCTAAGATCAGGAATAAGAAGAATGTCCACACTCACTACTCTTCAACATTGCACTGGAATTTCTAGCCAGCGCAATAGGCAAGAGAAAGAAATAAAGGCATCCTGATTAGAAAGAAAGAAATATAACTCTCTTTATTCTCAGATTACATGACTTTCTATGTCGAAAATAAGATGGAATCTACAAAAAAGAAGCTAACAAAACTAATGAGTCCAGCAAGGCTGCAGAATAAAATGTCAATTTACAAAAATCTGTTGTATTTTATATACTGGCAAGTAGCAATCAGAAGTTGAAATTTTAAAAATAATAGCATTTATATTAGCACCAAGAAATGTGAAATTCTTAGGTATAAACCCATAGATTAGAAGACTCAATATTATTAAGAAGTCAGTTCTCCCCAGATTGGTCTATATATTCAGTGCAATTCCAATCAAAATCACACCAGGGTGTTTTTATTTTGAGGGCAATGGGTGAGAGGGATTGACAAACCGATTTTAAAATTCATATGGAAGTGCAACGGTAGGCAAAACCACTTAGAATGAGAAGAATGGAGTTCGAGGACTGGTACTACATGATTTCAAAACTTATGAAGCTACAGTTCATAATCAAAACTGTGGTATTAGTGTAAATAATGGCATGTAGATGTAGATCAATGGAAAAGAATGAATTCAGAAGCAGACTGACACATATGTAGGCAACTGATCTTCAACAAAGGTGCACATAGATTTAGTGAAAAAGGGATTGTCTTCAACAATCCTCTTCCCAAAAAATGTGGAACAATTGGATACCCATATGTAATAAAACAACTTCAATCATACCTCATACTATATATAAAATTAATTTAAAATGGATCAAAGGCCTAAATTTAAAACCTAAAACTATAAAGGTTCTAGACAAAAACAAAGAAGAAAATATTTAGGGCCTCAAGCAAAGATTTCTTAGATATGCCACCAAAGCACTTTCCATAAAACATACTGGTAAATGAGACCATCAAAATGAAAGACACTGTTAATAGAAAAGAGATGTCACAGAATGGGAGAAAAGATTTGCAAATCACATATCCAATAAGGGGCTGGTATCCTAAATATGTCAGGACTCAAAATAACCAGAAAATAGTTTAGTAAAAAATGAGCAATCGCAATGGGCACTTTGGTGAAGACATACACGTGGCAAATGCATGAAAAGATCCTCAACACCATTAGTCATTAGGGAAATGCAAGTTAGACCACAATGAGACCCCACTACACACCTATTAGAATGGCTAAAATTAAAAAGGCCATACCAAGCGACGCTGAAGATGTATAGAACTGGAAGTCCATACACAAGTGGGGATGTAAAATGGCACAACCACTTTGGAAAACAGGAAGCTTCTTACAAAGTTAAACATACACTTACCATAGGATCCAGCCATCCTGCTTATAAATATTTTCTTGAGATAAATGAAAGCAAATGTTCATATAAAGACTAGTACACAAATGTTCATAGTAGCTTTATCTGTGATAGCTAAAACTGGAAACAAATGTCCATTAGCATTTGGATGGATAAACAAGTTGTATTTACATGCAGTGGAATATCTCTTAGTAATAAAAAGGAATAAACTAGAAACAACAAAATAGATGAATCTCAAAATAATTATGCTAAGTGAAAGGAGCCAGACAAAATAATACATACTGTATAATTCCATGTATATAAAAATCTGGAAAATGAAAACTAATCTAGAGTGACAGATCAGTGGATGCCTAGAAGTTAGAAGCATGGAGGAACAGAAATGAGGGACAATAAAGGGGCAGGAGGAAACTATTGAGAGTAATGGATATATTCATTATTGTGATGATGGTGATGGTTTCAAGCATGTGCACATATGTCAAAATTAATCAAATTATACTCTTTATATATATTGGTTTATTGTATGTCTATGGTACATCAATAAAGCTATTAAAATAAAACCTTAAAAGAACTTCTTCAGTTGTGTCTTTGTGTCCCTAAAAATTTTGTTTCATCAGCCCGGAAGCAGGAAGTTTCATGCAGCCTCTGATGGGTAATGCTTGGCCTTTAGCCAGGCTTTAGAGAAACAAGATTGCATAAGCACCATTCTTAAAGCCTGTGGAAGTTCTCATGGAGTCGTCTGAATCTAAAACTGCAATTCTTCTCTACTAAACACCTGCTTCCTTCATATTTTCCTGCTATCATGGTTTCTACCTGGCATAATTTATTCAGTCAATTTGAAATTACCATGGCCACATTGGAGAATTTTTAACATGAACAAAATAGTTCATTTAAGAGATATCTTAGAACAAAAATGAAAGAAGCCCTCATGAGATTGTTTTTATCTAAAAGAGAGGTCCTATTTTTTAACATACAAGACTATGTTAGCTTCATTTCTATATTTCAAGAATTAATGAATGATAGCTTTAAAATTATTTGGATTAGTAAAATGGTCAGTGGCCCAAGTTATTATCTAAACCAGCTATAAAATCAACATATATCCATACCTCTCTCTCTCTCTCTCTCTTTCTCATTTGCTAGAATGAAAGAATGAAGCTTCTATATCCATACATTCCTCCCTCTCCAAAAAGGAACATAATTAGCCTTTGACAATGATAATTTCATATTTGTCTGAAGCCAGCTCCCTGATTTTTGTTCATTTGTTTGTCTGTTCCTCTCCCTCTTTTTTACCCTGTTAGGAAACTTGAAAGTTAACTGATCAAAAAACATTCATTTGTTATGAGTACACTCTAGGAATATCTAGTCCAGGTAAATTTTCAAAAATACTTAAGAAAAGAAAATATTAAGTTATGTTTCTTTTTGTGGAAACTGAAAAGTATATTTATATAATAGCCTTTGTTTTTCTAGTTATGAGAAAAGAACTTAATTCCAAGATAAAGAAGAACTTTTAATATGACTGGGAATCTTTAAAAATTAGTTTACCATTTAAAAATAATGTCAGCACAATATTTTGGTTTGTACAAAACCAGGGTTAATTTAAACTTTCTTAATTACCCACACTGGTTTTACGAGTTAAGTAAGTCACCATTGTTGCCATAACTTCATGTGTGTGTGTATGCGTGTATGTATGCGTGTGTGTGTGAACAACTAAATGGAATGATAACATGTATTTTTAAAGAGTTTAATATGAAATTCTTCAACTGCTACAAATCACAAGGATTTAATATATTCGCTAAGATTGAAATTTCTGGATCCTAACTAATGTTTAGACCTTAAGCAAATGATTAAGTTAATAAATAATCTTTGGATGACTGGAAAGTTTCTAAGTAAAAAAGAAGATACAAAACACTGGTCACTAAATGTAATTTTTTATTCTTATTTACTAGAATGGCATTGTTCTTATCCATAAATTCAGAAAAAGTACAGAGAACTAATGGAATTCTAAAACCAAAATTATCGAAGTTCTCAGAAACCCCTTGAACATCCATGGCCCAGAGTTTTGCCATTTTCCTTGATGGTAACGAGATCTGTCCACACTAGAATCCACAAGTTGTCTCCTTCTGAGTTAATAATGGGTTGCCCCACACATTTGGAAAGCACTTCCAATCCTAGACTCTACCCTATTACAAGCTAATATAATTACTTACCGCAGGGAACTCATACAATACCTCCAACTTTATCACCAGCAGGTAGGTACAAGCTGCACTTTTAAAACACCCACCTAAGCTGCTTCTGCATGATCTCAAACCTGAAGGTTTGGTTTTCTGAAAAGGCATCAGAAAAACTGCCCTTGAACCTCCAAGGAAAAGACATCAGGTACTGTTAGCAACTGACACAGCAATATAACCCCAAGGAACTGATACTCAAGTTCATGTTTCCCAACTTAAAAGAAATACATCACTTTATCCTGACTACCAGACAGCCATTCCATTGGGACACAAAACAGGAAAACTTAGGACCCCTCCAGAAACTGCTGGCTGCAGAAGTGGGCAGCTTCTGCCCAAGATTAATTTTCTGATTCTTCGGCAGCCTTTTCTTTCTCCTTACCACTCATCTCACCTATTATTATTATTTACACTCTCCAGTAACCGACTAAAAGGCATCTTGTGCCTTTTGACCCTCTATGACCTTCTCCCACTTAAGAAAAAACAAAACATTCTGATAGGTTTTTCTCAGATCATAGCCACTGCTCTGAATTTAACTGTTCACTAACAAAAATTTAATCTTTTTTTTTCTTTAAACACTTTAGAAGGTACATTTCCTTTCATAGGCCCCTTCTGGTTTGTAAGCTTCCCTCACATTAATCCCAAATTTTGGTCATATAAAAGTTGACCTCACATCAACAAAATGCTTCTACTGAGGTCATTACAATCCTATCAGCAAAACTCTGCCCATAAAGAATGGAACTAATACTGGGGCTATGCCTGGCTATAATCATTTGTTCTCGTCATAGACACTCCTCTGGGAACTGTTTAACTCCATCCATTATATCTGCTCATTTCAAGGGACACATAATTAGGTCATGCAAATTGACATCTATACACCCAATAGGGTCTGTGCCCCATTAAGATACCATTTCTTACGTGGATATCAGACTTATATCCACCTGCCACACACTGACTTTTCCTACATATTTGGGGTAATTGTTAGAGACTTTCAGATATTTAAAACTACCACCCCTCCCGTGAAACATGTTTTCCTGAAAAAAGAGGCAAGCACAGGTGAATTCAGTTAACTGCCAGGAAAGATAACTGACTCTTCTTCATGCATACTCTGTGAGTCACAGTTTCCACAGTGGTGAAAAAATCATCCAAAATCTGTTTCTGACACCTGGAGATTGTATTCCACATTTTGTCCCACCAAGAAAGTGTCCTTCAGATTCTTTTTTTTTTCTTTTTTGCTGATGGTTTGAGCTATTTGCCAAATTTATCCCAGTTGTGTGGCTTTGGGAGTCTCTTCACTTTATAGACTTGTGCTTTCCCATCTGTAGATGGAGACACGGGAGAGTAGTTGTCTTAACTATCTGCCAGGGTGAATGGGAAATAATTGAAGTCATGAGTGTCAGTTAAAGTTACTAACTTTAAACTTTCAGCTGAGATTGCTCCAACCATCTCCTGTCTGCCTAGAGCCTTGTGCCTTTGGGTATTGGTTTCTGGTTCATCCTCCTTAGTGAACTAAAGGGAATTAGAATGCCATGATGATTATGATTTGAGTATACTAAGGAATTTTAGGATAGTGCAGATGGCAAGGAATGGGACACTAGATTGACAAATATAAATAATGACAAATATATGGTGACAGAAAGAAATCTAACTATGGAAGGTGAACACAGTGTAAATATATATATATATATATATATATATATATATATATGCCATACTGTTAAAATATACAGCTGAAAATTATTAGATTTCATTAACCAATGTCACCATAAACATAAATAAATAAATAATAAAAATAAAAAACAAATATAAATAATGAGGAATACTGACCTTGGATTCAATACATTCATGAAAATGTACAAATCTCAGGCATACCACTGATATTTGATATTTGACAGGACATATGCCTATGCAACTCAAAGCTCCATCAGGGTACAGAACAGCTTCATCACCCCAGAAAATTCCATTAATTCCCCTTCACAGTTAACCCCTGGCTCCCATTTCCCAGGGGCAATCACCATTCTGCTTACCTCTCTCCCTTGATTTTTAAAAATATTTTCAATTTGTGGGTTATTTAGAGAAAGTGTGGATGGTGAGGCGGCAGGATCAGGACTACACTGTGGCTCTCAATGGAGAATGTGAAGCTGAGAGCTGCTTAGAATCATTTATTCTGTATGATATTTAAATCAAATCAAACCAAGACTTCCCTCTCCTCCCCCACCAAAAACGTTTTTGCAAGAGTTGGCCTCCAGCCATCAGTCTCTTCCACTAGCAAAAGAGAGGCTGTGTTTAACTGCTTTGTTTTTTTTTTCTTTCTAACCTGTTTGTTTGACTAGACCCTCAACCCAATCTCCCTGTCGAGCATTTTAACAATTATTTTGTTTAGGAAAGAAACTTTAGCTCTCTGCCCAAACTCCAAAGGTTAGGTTCACTGGCCTCTAAGCTTCGGCTCTACCTCCATACCCTCGTGGCTTTGCAGAATTCTTCCAGCTGCCAATGGAGGAGAGTGACAACATTGGGGCTTACTGGTCCCAGCCCCCACCCCTAGCCGCGGTGTTCCCTCCCGCACCCACGCCCATGCCCCCTCCCGCTCAGATGCCTGACTTTTGAGCCAACTAGAAGTTAACAGCTCAGCCTCCTTGCCCCCTCCCTGGAGAGCAAAAGTCTGGCGACAGCCGAGCAAAACCTGCTCAATCTGGTCTTCCAATCAGTGACTGCGGGAAAGAAATCAACTCCCCTCCGCCTACCTGGGAACCTGCTCCCAGGACCTGACGGGCTCGACCTTCAGCCTCCCAGGGCCTTGCTGTCGCCTGAGGCCTCAGCAGCGCTACCGGCTAACGCGGTGGCCCCTCGTTTGCACAGGTACCTGGGTATAGTGGTCACCTGCTGCCTCGTCACTGCTCCCCCGCCCCCCCACGACTCCTTCTCGCGGCGCGCTCTCCGACGCTGGAGTGGAAGGGGAACATTTGCCAGGCCCTGGCTTGCACGACGGAGCGAGCGCGGGTTAAAAGTAGCTATTGCAAAAGCCCCACGTCTGATCTTGGGCCTTATCTAGGACTGATAGCATGAAGGTCATTGGAGCCTGTGCCAATTTTGACCGGTCAATGAAGATTGCAAATGTATTGACTCTGGCAGTCGATATTTGAGGGCAATTTGAGCTGTGTGTTTTTTTAATGCAGTTTACTGAAGAAAATAGGAAACCAAAGATTATTATTTTCCTTCTCCACCTGCCCCCCCCACCCTGTCATTAATTTGTCCATTCATGTGTGGGACCACTTACTTCAAAGCAGATAGATGCCAGGGAGAAGGATGAAGATTTGGGAGATTGTGGCCATCATCAGGGCAGAGTTTGGGGAAGAGATAAGGCTCTTGAAAGTTGCCTGTTTTTCCTCTCCTACATGGGTTTTTTAGGTAATGTTTTTTCTTTCCTGATAATTTTTCTTTTGCTTCTGCCTGTTTGCTGGTCATAGTCTCTTGTCTAAAGTTCAAGCATAGAATGCTCCTGCCTGTGGAGTTCAAGACTCCTTGCAAATTGGCACAGTGCCTTCCTAGGCAGCAAGAAATAGCTAAGGGTCTGTCAGTTCCTACAAGAGTGCCCAGACAATGTCCTTTTCTCCACCCATTCTGTTGTCTGAATTTGAAAATGGATGTTACTTCTGATTTAGTGTATTATCACTAATGAACATATTTTTTTTACAATGCAGAGTGGGAAGGCTCTGGCCTTTGAACAGTCAGAGAAGTGAATCATTATCAATTGATAGGGAGGGAAGCAAGAGAAGGTGACTTGCAGACTCTCAAAGGGGCCACCAATGAGGGAGCTGCCCGTCCCCTGACTGGCCTTGCGGGATGGGACACTGTCATAAAGAGCAGCCTTGCTTCTGGGCCGCTGGTACTCTGAGAGTCACCAGCGCCAAGGTGTGGATATTGGAGTCTTGCTTTTAACCCCTCTTTTTAAAAGTTAACTTGGAAAAAAACTGGTAAGTTGATCAAAGATGTCTCTTGTTATCGCCTATCAGCTCTTCTTTTTCATCTACTGCCACACTGCATACTTTGTTCTGATTTGGGTAAAGTGTGCCCAGCCTTTCTACTTCTAATAACAACTCAATCTGTATTTTGCTCTTACCAAGGTCTCAAGCCAGGTGTTGTGCTGAATTTGCTACATGCTATTACATTTTTTTTTGTCTCTGTCACCCTCAGTAGATCTCCCCACAAAACAATGTCTTCGATTAAGGTTGAGTGTGTCCTGCTGGAGAACTGCCGGTGTGGTGAGTCTCCGGTGTGGGAGGAAGCGTCCAATTCTCTGCTCTTTGTAGATATTCCTGCAAAAAAGGTTTGTCGGTGGGATTCGCTCAGCAAGCAAGTCCAGAGAGTGACCATAGGTAAGGATGAAAGCTGGGTTCAGATCCACTCAGCCAGCCATCTTTTCCCTGGGGAGGGACGGGACCACCTAGGGTGCCATTGACTCAGGACCTTCTTGTTAAGTCTCTAAAGCTTTTGGATTGTCATGCTGTCTGTGTCCTCCCACTTTGACCCAGGAGTAAATTCTAATGGTCATACTTTCCTCTGCCTTTGCAGGTAAGGGGTAGCACTCCCCACTTTGTCCTGATAATGAGGCATTGTAGGATCTTTCCTTAACATTTTCAGATAACAGCTTTGAAACCTGGAGAGCACAGCAAAGGTTATCTACCTAGGGTCAGACCAAGGGCTTAATTAAAAAAAAAAAAACAGGTATATCTCTTTTTCGAATGTGAAATTTAAAAAAAAGAGAGAGCTTTTAGACTTCTAAAGTATCAACCAGGGCTATCTGTTCAGTGTACAAATAGGATTCACAACAGGATTTCTGATGCCTTTGAGTGTGATTCTGTTTATGGCCCTGTGATTTCTAAATGAAGTGTTTATGATATTCTGTGGCCCAAAGGGGATGGGCTTGACTGATTAGCCTCAGAGAACAAAGTTTTTTGTTGTCATTATTGTGTTCATGGGAAGAGATACCAGGAATTCCTGTAACATTGGGACCCTCTCTCTTAACCCAGAACTGAGGACCTCAATCTTTTTTTTTAATGAGAGGGAACTATTTTTTAGTTCACTCAGGGGTAGGACATGGCTGGAGGCAAATCGAGTGTGACCTTACCCCAAAACCATGGAAAAGGCTTGTGGTATCAGCAGTAGCTTAGAAGGCTAACAGAAGTCTCAAGCCACAGGCTGGGATCCCTGATGAGACTGTGACCCTCCTAATAGTGTCCTGCACATTCCCTTTAACCCTCAATGGTTCAAATCAACTTTTGAGCAGGGCTTTTAACTGAAAGCTGCTCCCAGAGAACCCAGCACCTTGCACTAAATAGGTGTTCAGGAAATGTTTTCAAAATAAATTCTGATAAATTTGTTTCCTGTGACTGCTCACCATGGTAATTGATCTCTCCACTTAAAGAAAAAAAAAAGAAGTTTCCTTATACACAGAACATTAAATGAGGAAAACCTAAAATTTAAAAATAGAGGGAGTATATGAGATCTTTCTCCCCAGCATATGTCATCAGCTTTACTCTAATAAACTTACAAAAATTCTCAAAAAAATAAAATGAAATAAAAATAAATAACAATAAAAATACTAAATATAGCAATACGGTGAAGATATGTGACTCTTTTATCACTGCAGCTACATTTCTATTTTATCATGCCTTCTTCCAAAAAGGATTTGAGAAACAATTTTTAATTAAACAATTTTAAATTAAAGTTTAATTTCAACAAAATATTTTAATTAAATTAATTTTAATTCAGTTCAACAATAAATTAAATAAATATTTGATTTAACTTTTAAAGTTTTATTTAATTAAATGAATTTAATTTTTAATTAAATAAGGTCCCTTAAAAAAGACAGTTTTGTATTGGAGAGAGAGAAAGACGTCACAAAATCTAGTTTGCGGAACTAAACAGAGTTTGCCTCGGAATTTTCTGGAGACCAGGCAAATTGAGTACTTCCTACTCTGCGACATCTGCTCTGATATCCCCAATGTGTGGTGGTTGCTGTGGTTTGATTTCTCTGCTCGCACTAGACTGGGAGCTTCTAAGAGAGTTGACTTTCATTTAACCTTTCTGTCCCTGTTCTCCAGAACAGCACACAGAGTTCATTCTCAACAAATATGCTAGATTATGTAGGTTTCACTATTCAACAGAAAGAAGAGAGAGCACTCCCATTGTCAAAAGAACTGGAATCCTCTTAGAGAGGCCAGGTGGTATGATGGTCGCAATGTACTGCTGGGCCACTGGGCTGTTTGCCGCATTCTGACCGTTGCTTTTGCCTCTTGCAGATGCCCCAGTCAGCTCAGTGGTCCTCCGCCAGTCGGGAGGCTATGTCGCCACAATTGGAACAAAGTTCTGTGCTTTGAACTGGGAAGATCAGTCAGCCACTGTCCTGGCCACAGTAGATAAAGACAAGAAAAACAATCGATTCAATGATGGGAAGGTGGATCCTGCTGGGAGATACTTTGCTGGTATGGTTTATCTTTAGCACCTATTTACTGAGCTTGGGAGAAAACAATATCACTTATAAAAGTTTCACAGCTTTAGTGGAAAACGTGTTATTCATAATGGGTCTTGGGCTCTTTTATTACTATTTGAGTAACTTATAGCACTAAAAAAAAATCCTGTGAGAAAAACTTCGTATACCCTTTACCTGAATTTACCTATTGTCAACATTTTGTTCCACTTGCTCTCTCTATATATGTAAATATATTCTTCTCCAGAATCATTTGAAAATAAGTTGCATATATAGTGTCTTTACTCCTAAAATACTTCAGTGTAAATTTCCCGAGAAAAATGACATATTTTTACATGACCACAGTACAGTTATCATCTTAAAGAAGTTTAATATTGATACAATAGTTTTATCTGATGTACTATCTATATTCCAGCTTTGTCAATTGACTATTTGGTTATTTTTTTAATATTCTTTATATCATTTTCTCCTCCAATACAGGATCCTGTCTGTGATCATGAATTGCATCCAGTTGTCATGTCTTTAATATTCTTTACTCTGGAACAGAACATAGCTTTTTTTTAATGACATTGACATTTTTAAAGAACATTATCTCACCCTACTCTCCCCTTTTTCAATAGAACATTCCTCATGTCCCTTATGTTTTTTTTGTTTGTCTGATGTTTCCTTGTGGTTGGATTGATGCTATATATTCATGGCTAGAATACTACATAGGTGCTGTTCTGTCCTTCTCAGAACAGAACATCTATGATATTAGTTTTGATCACCCAATCAAAGTCTTCTCAGATTTCTCTGCTGCATAGTTATTGGTTTTTAACTGCAATCTATAAGCATTTTATGTATTTGTTAATTATCTATTGTTATATAATAAATCACTCTGAAATTTAGTGGCTTAAAATAATAATAATTTATTATCTTACATCATTTCTGAAAGTCAATGTGGCTTAGCTAGATGATTCTAGTTCAATATTATGTCATGAAATTGCAGTCAAGCTGTTGGTGGGGGCTACAACCTCAAAAGAGACTAGAGTTTCTGAAGAGACTTGGAGGATCTGCTTCCAAGCTCAATCATGTGGGGACTGGCAGGAGGCTTCAGTTCCTTATCATGTGAGCCTCTCCATAGAGCTGTTCAGGACATGTCTTCTCCCAGAGCTGGTAACAAGAGAGAGAGGGAGAGAGAGAGAGAGAGAGAGAGAGAGAGAGAGAGAGAGAGAGAGAGAGAGAGAGAAGCCCAAAATGGAAGTTAATCTTATTATAACCAGTCTCAGAAGTGGCATAGTGTCACTTCTGTCATGTGCTATTGGTCACACAGGCAATGGTGGAGGGAACTGTACAGGAGTGTAAATATTGGGAAGTAGGAATCATTAGGAGCCATCTTGGTTCTGGCTGCAAAATAGGGAGATACTTTAAGTCCAAGCAAATGTCCTGGCCCTCATCAAAATCTCTCACATTTTACATTTTTTGATGATTCTTGCTTGAACTAATCCTTACTGTGATGGTTGCAGAATGACTTATATACAGCTTTAAATGAATTTTAACTACAGTTTGAACTTAAATAATACATTTCACACCTATTTCTCATTTACCTTTCATCATAACAACCCTTTAAGTTAGCCAAAGTGATTCTAAATTCCTGCTGTTTTCATCTCCCCATACTGCCCTCTCCCTTTTTTTTAATTTTAATTTTTATTCTTCAATTAGAGAAAACATCCAATATTATTTTATATTATCAGCCATGCTGTTTTGGTTCCATTCACCTTTAACCTGGAAGGTAGGTGAGATCTGAACAGCTGGCTGTGGGTTACTTCCCATCTTCCTGAACTTGATACAACCACAGATCTAGTCCAGGACAAGTTGAAAGATTAAAGATGAGAATCCATTGGAAGCCCTTCTGCCAGTAATTTCTACAGAATAAAGCAATGTGATTGGATACTTTACCTCCTATTGAAATTGATTTTCTCTCACCCTATGGCTAAAAGTTTACAGTTGTGTGGCACTTTGTGAGACAATAAAGATGTCCTCAGAGGCCTGAGTTCTTAGTCTGAGGCTCCAGTTCTGTGCCCTCAGTAGACCCCTTAAAATTGTAGGTGTCATTGTGAATATACATACTGGTTATGTATATCTGCCAGAAGCACCTAAGAACCTTTTTCTGGAGAGAGCTCATATCTTTCAGCAAATGCTGAGAGAGTTCCCTGACCAGAAAAGGGAGGATGTCATCTGATTGTCTAAATGGAGTCTCAAGATGGTAGGTAGTACCCTGGAGGTGTTACCACACCCAAGGTCTGACTTGTCTGTGCTCATTACTGTATAATGATATGTAAACCAGGACTCCAGGATGCTCTTTTCTACTAAGGAAGAGCCTTTCCAAGCAGCAGGGGTTCACCTTCATGTTTCAGGCATCTCTTTCTGTAAGGCATATAGTGGGAAGGAATATTAATGAAATAAACCCAATTGCCCTATAACAGGAAACTGCCACATGAGCATCCTTCTTGCCAGGAGGGAGAATTTACCCTGTCTTGCTTGCTATTCAGGCTTTCCAGTTTTCATTCATTTTCCTCTAACTCACTCTTCTTTCAGATGGAGCTTGGTAAAGTAAATGAACTTTCCATTTTCTTTACAGTCAAATTCTGCTCTATCCTCTGAGATCACACTGAAGTCTATGTGTTAATATCCTACATGCACTTGAGAAGAATATGTATTCTGCTGTTGTTGAGTGGAGTGTTCTATAAATGTCACTTAGATCCAGTTGATAGATGCTGATCAGTTCTCCTATTCCTTTGCTGATTCTCTGTCTACTTGTATCTATTACTGAGGGATGCTGACACCTTCAACTATTACAATGAATTTGTCTATTTCTCCTTTCAGTTCTGACTTTTGCTTTGCATATTTTGAAGTTCTGTTGTTAAGCACATACACATTTAAGATTACTGTCTCCTTAGTAAATTGACCATTTTCAATATGTAGTACCCCTATTAATCTCTAGTAATTTCTTTACTCTAAGTATATTTTGTCTGGTATTAGCATAGCCTTTTTTTTATATTAACATAGCCTCTCCAGGTATATCTTTTAATTTTAAGCTACCTATATCATTACATTTGAAGTGAGTTTCTTGTAGATGGCTTATAGTTGGATTTTTTAACTCTTTCTGACAATCTCTATCTTAATTGATGTGTTTAGAGTATACACATTTAATGTAATTATTGATATGCTTTGATTGAGATCTATCATTTTATTATTTGTTTTCTCTTCTTTCCCTCTATATTTTTTTGTTCATTTGTTCCCCCTTTCCTGCCTTCTTTTGGGTTATTTGAACACTTTTTAGAGTCCAATTTTTATTTATTATGATTTTTCACTAGATCTCTTTATATAGTTTTTTAAGGGTTGCTGAAAGGATTGCAAAGTATATAGTTAACTTTTCACAGTCTATCTAGATCCAATATTTTACTACTTCTATTAGTAATCACCTCTTTATGCTATAGTTTTCTTTACATACATATGCTGAAAATCACATCAAAAAATGTAATTTTTGCTTTCAACCATCAGAAATATTTTAAAGAACTAAAGGGAAGAATAGTCTATTATATTTGCTCATGTATTTATCATTTCTATTGTTCTTCTTTCATTCCTTATGTTCCAAGCTTCCTTTTGGTATCATGTCCCTTCTGTCTGGAGAACTTCCTTTAGCAATTCTTTTAGAGCAGGTCTGCCGGCTATGAATTCTTTTAGTTTTACTTCATATGAGAATATCTTTATATCACTTTCATTTTTGAAGAATATTTTTACTTAATATAGAATTCTAGGTTGATGCTTTTTTCATACAGCAAATTAAAAATGTATTATTTCCTTCTGACCTTCATGGTTTCTCATGAAAAGTTGATGATCATTGCAATCATTATTCTCCTGTATGTAATATGTCATTTTTCTTTCATTGTTTTCAAGGATTTCTATTTGACTTTAGTTTTCAGAAGTTTGATTACAATATACCTGGGTATAGGTTTCTTTGGGCTTATCCTGTTTTGGTTTTACTCGGCTTCTTGGATCTATAGTTTTGTGCTTTTCACCAAACTTAGAGAGTTTTGAGCCATTGCTTCTTCAAATATCTTTTGGCCCTATATTCTTTCTCCTCTTCTCCAGGAATCCAATGACAGATATGTTAGCCCTTTTGTTGTTGTTTCACAGGTCCCTACAGCTCCATCTATTTTTTTTCTGTTGTTCAGATTGGATCATTTCTATTGATCTACCATCAGGTACACTGACTCTTTCCTCTGTCATCTCTTTTCTGCTATTGGGTCCATCCAGCAAGGTTTTTTTTTTTCAGTTATTTTATTTTTCAATTCTAAAATGTTCATTTGTTTATTCTTTATGTCTCTACTTCTTTGCCAATATTTTCTTTTTTGAGTTTCATTTCAAGACTGTTTACAAATTGCTCACTTCAACATTTTTTAATAAGAACTGCTTGAGCCTTTGTTAAATAATTCCAACATCTGTGCCATCTTCTTTTCTGCATCTGTTGCTTCTTTTCCTATACATATTGAGATTTCATGCTTCTTTGTGTTGCCAAGTAATTTTGGATAGTATCCTGGACATTCTGACTATTATGTTATGAGACCCTGGGTCTTGCTTAAATCCTATGGAGAATGTTTATATATTTGTTTTGGTAAGTTATCTGTATGTCTAGGTTCAGACCACAAGTTCCAAATCACTTTCCATTAGATGCCATTAGGATCTGTCCCACATGTGTGCCACTTGGTGGTCATTCTGAGACTTAGAATGAGTTCTACTCACTGCTATATTCTCAGTCTTTGGTATGCTAATCAGAATCATATCTATGCATGTACAAATAGAAGATGAGCCTAGGAGATTATAGCTAGCTTTATGGGGTTACAGTCCTGAACAACATTCTTCTTCACTGTCTACAGGTACTTTCCAGTTTCCTGGAGCTCTCCTTTTATTCCTCCAGCCAGAAACCACACATCTCTTTGACTATGCTGCTTCCAAGGCCAAGTGGCAGGAGGACAAAAAGAGGCAGAACAGAAAAGCAACAGTGTTTGGCTCTGCGCTTTTGGAGCTTCATTAAATGGAGAGGAATGTCCACTTCCCTTAGAGTTTTGATTCCTGTAGTTTCCTGTTGCTGACCACTCTGCTGTTGCTACCCTTGCTGCAGAATTGCCTATGGACTGGTGCATGAGAGAATGAGGAAAAAAGAGTGGGAAATAACCAGATTTCTTCCACTCTCTTTGAATCTCAGGAGTTTTCTTTTCTGCTCCTTGAGCCAGATCTAGAGGGTTTCTCTTGGATCTCTGTCTATCTGTACCACAGTGCTCACTTCCAAGTTTCAAGCTGTATTGAGTTCAGGCTGGGACATACTGGAAGGTAAAACGGAGAACTCACCACCAATTGGGTGATACTTCATATTCTGGTGTTCTTCCCTGAGCTGCCTAACATTTACTTTTCAGAGTTCTCAAATAGCTACACCATGCATTTTGTGTAGGTTATATAGTTGTTCTCAGTGGGAGAAAATGAGGTTGGTTTAGATGTACTTCTTATCTGGAACTAGAACCTCTCTATGTAGTTGTAATTTGCATTATAAGCAAGGTAGTTGTCATTTAAAAAATATAGAATCCAGATTAGGATTGTATAAATTCCTTGGTTTAATCATGGAAAGGAACCCCGGTGAGAAAACTCCGTGGTCTTTGGGTTTTTTAGGCACCATGGCTGAGGAAACAGCCCCGGCAATTCTGGAGCGGCACCAAGGATCCCTGTACTCCCTCTTTCCTGACCATCATGTGGAAAAGTACTTTGACCAGGTGGACATCTCCAACGGTTTAGATTGGTCCCTGGACCACAAAATCTTCTATTACATTGATAGCTTGTCCTACTCCGTGGATGCCTTTGACTATGAACTGCAGACAGGGAAGATCTGTATGTACTTTTTCATTATTTTTCTTAATATTGCTCATAGTTTTTTCATATGTATGTCACTAGTAAGCTTCCTCTCACTCAACTCATTTGAAAAGGTCCTTATTTTGTCAAATTAGAAAGCTTTTGTTATTATCCCAGTACAGTAATGATTACAGAGCTGACAATGCTGCCAGTCAAGACATGGCTCTCAGCACAACTAAATGTGGCCAGGGTTGGCATAATATATATAGATCCTTAATCCTCTTTCTTGCCAACATCACTAGAAAGAGGCCCACTGTATGTTTTACCAGAAGGTACCTAAAGGCAAATAATATACAGCAGAATGGGATAAAAGAACAGAAAATTAGAATTTTGGATTGAAATATATATATATATATATATATATATATATATATATATATATATATATATAAAATATATATATTTTTTACTTTAGTTAACTATACTTAAGTATTCAGAGAAAAATTTACAACCTTTCAACATGGAAAAGTATAAAAAGCAGTTACAGACTGTTTGACTCTTATCTATGCTCTCTAAATGAGCCATAGTTGAAAACAGGGAAGTAATTATTGAGAAGAATTTATAAGGGAGTACTTGAACCTGTTTCATGAAAGGTGCCAATCCATAAGAGTAAAAGCAATAATAAAAATGGCTTAAAAAATCACAAGACTCTTGTGTAAATGTAATCAGAGACAAAACATTCCAGTAAAGATGCTTTGCTTTAATATATGTAGTGCTCTTTTTATGAGTATTTTTACCCTTTTTACTTATCATGGTTTTAACATTTTTTTCTAGCATACTTCAACTCAGTTACTGTTGACCTGGATTTGATAGTGTAAAGTTCCTATGGATTTTGATGTTTTTTTGTAGACTATGATTCTCCCCCTTTAAGGCCAGCCAGTTGGTTTCAGAATACCCCTCCTTTCAGAAAGGGAGAATGTTTAGTTTTAATAAGGTGATTTTGGAGCATTTAGTCAGGCAGAAACAGAACTCATATATATTACTAGTTTTGTGCATAAGTTGGTCACATTAAACTGTAAAGTTGCCTTCTAGATCATAGAGTTAATCAAAGTAAGCATTTTTGTAAGTAAAACATCAAAGGTCTAACCAAAGACTGAAGTGCATCTAAGGTGGGCATGCAAGTCTTCAGTTCAGGTCAGTCTCAAAAAAATCTATTGGTATTTTACTAAGAATTTGCTTTCTTTTTTCTCTCCTCCTCTGGAAGCTTAGATAGACATGTCTGTACCCAAACTAAAGGGAGTGACACCACCCCAAATCATGTGGTAAAAGTTCTTTGAGCCCACAGACAAGACCCTGGATAAGCAGAAGTGATCATTATTTATAATCAGTTTGATTGCTCATTGTTTGATGCTCAGTATTGAGTGGCCTGTTGTTTTGATGTGTTTGCGCATGCATGTGCATGTGTGTGTGAATGTGTGTGTGTGTGTTTGTGTGTGTGTGTGTGTGTGTGTGTGTGTGTGTGTGTTTTAACCATAGGCAACCGCAGAAGTGTTTACAGGCTGGAAAAAGAAGAACAAATCCCAGATGGAATGTGTATTGATGCTGATGGAAAACTCTGGGTGGCCTGTTACAATGGAGGAAGAGTGATTCGTTTAGATCCTGAGACAGGTAGGCCCACAACACAATGGAAAATCCCTGCCATATCTTGAAAACACCAGACACTAGGGATTAGAGACATTTCATTACTAATAAAGTTAGACAGGGATATATTCAAAGGTCTCAATTAAACGATTTTGGAAATAAAGGCCAAAGATATGGCCCTAAATTTATAGTCAGTACTTCTTTTCCTGTGGAGGTCTTTTTGCTCAAAATAAATAAATTGTCAGGGAAGGTAGGTTAAATACGTGATTGCAATCTAACCTCCACTATTCTCTCTGAACTTCCCTATTACTCTGCAAGAGGTCCTGAAAGATTTCTCAGGTTGGAAATTTGCTAGAAGTAGACTTTAAATAAAATGTGTGGTGCTCTAGGGAAAAGACTTCAAACTGTGAAGTTGCCTGTTGATAAAACAACCTCATGCTGCTTTGGAGGGAAGGATTACTCTGAAATGTATGTGACCTGTGCTCGGGATGGAATGGACCCTGAGGGGCTTATTCGACAACCTAAAGCTGGTGGAATTTTCAAGGTGATCTTGCTATTTCTTTTCTTTTACAGGTGAAGTGGGAGATCCTTCGTTAAGTAACTAAGTGATCAGTGCTTTTTTGTACTTCCAAAACTTAATTCTATTTAACATTTTAAGCTCATCATGCCAGGCTTAAAAACAGTTTATTTAGATTTTTATAAACTAGAAGTTATCTGAAGTCCAGGACAATATGTTTAGCCTCCTTTGTACAGTACTTTAATTTTTTTTTTTGCTTCAGTAGTGTTTGCTAAAATTTTATAAATCATTAGAATGGGCTTGGGAAAACAGTATTTGAAACATGTTTATAAGATTAGTTGATTGTCTGATGTCACAAGAATATTTTCAGGTTTTTAACTTTTTTGCAATAAAACAAACACTGATGAAAATTATAGACCTTTTGAGCTGAAAAGAAATATAGAAATCATCTGGCTCAAACCCCTTTTTTAACAGCCGGGAAGATGATAGAAATAAATTCAGTTTTAAATCCATGTTAGTTGCAAATGGTTGCTATTTGGATTATTATCTGTGTGAATAATTGGGTTGGACCATAAGTACCTAATCAAGCAATTCCTTTTTGTGATAGGAAATAAAACAAGAATAATAGGTGGTTAAGTACATAAGATGAATCACAAAAATGCTTTTGAAAAATACTTGTGAATTACTTTTTATCACAGTTTCTCTCTTTCCTTTTTTTAAAAAAACAGATAACTGGCCTAGAGGTCAAAGGAATTCCTCCTTATCCTTATGCAGGATAAGTCACAGGCCTTCTTTGCTGCTAGAGGAAACTTTGAAGACAACTAGAAAATTCTGGAGCTGATATTTCAATCCACTTACAAAAAAATTGAGGCAATAATATTATAACAGAGTTCAATGTTTATTTACAATTTTTAAAAGGTAGAGGTTTTTAACAAGGGGTGACTGATGGGTTTGATAACACACTATAAGGCCTTCTGCAAAAGTACTATAGAAGGTCAAGAATTGTTCAACTGTCAACCAACCTCTTGATTCTTTGCAAATTACTGGTGGAAGTGGGGAGAAGGAAGGGATGGTATCTGTTCTTTAATCTATATTCCATACTTATTATACCTAAAGCTTCAAAAAACTAATAAATAGTAATCTGGTAATGACATTGTGATTAGGTTCCTTTTTATTTTCATCATAATCTTATAAAATATGCTTCCATGCTAACCTACTTTCATAATACTCTTTCTATATATTATTTTAAAAATTAAAATATTTCTAGAGGACAAGAATTAAACACTTTGGCAAAATCCATGGTTCCAAATCCCACCCAATAGATGCAAAAGTAATATATCACTTTGGAAAGAATCTTTTTAAAAAATAGCTTTATTGAGTTATAATTTACATATGTATATTTAAAGTATACAATTTGATACATTTGGCATAATGTATGTGTCATATACATTATAACATATATATATATATATATAAAGACATGTGTATATGTATATACATACATTAATGAAAACAACACCACAAGCAAGATAATGAATTTATTTACTATCTCAAGACTTTCTCTGTATCCTTTAGTAATCCTTTCCTTTGGTCCCTCTATATGCCTGCCCCCAGGAAACTATCATCTGGTATCTATCATGATAAATTAGCCTTTAGAACTGGCTAGCGTGATTTCTGTTTTATATGTTCTTTTTTAAATTGTTTCAACTGTTATAGTTCCTTTGACATTCTATATAAATTTTAGAATTGGATTGACATCATCTAGAAAAAAACCTGCTGCAATTCTAATTGGAATTGCTTTAAATCTGTAGAATAATTTAGAGAGACTTGGCATCTTTATTGAGTCTTATAATCCATGAAAACAGTATGTCTTTCCAATTATTTAGGTCTTCTTTGATTTCTTTTTTTTTCCAATTGTAGTTGGTATACATTCTTCAATGTCTTTCATTAGTATTTTGTAGGTTTCAGCATACAGATCTTGTACCTGTTTCGTTAGATTTATATCCAAGTATTTCACTTTTTGGAGCTATTGTAGATATTATTTTTAAAGTTTTTGATTCCAGTTGTTCATTGCTCATTTATGAAAGTATGTTTGATGTTTGTAGGTTTACCTTGTACCTGATGACTTTGCTAAACTCACTTAATAGTTAATAGTTGTAAGAGTATTTCTGTAGCTTCTCTGGGATTCTTTGGTTATATAATCACATTTTCTGTGAATAAAGACAGTTTTATTTCTTCCTTTTCAATACACATATTTTTATTTCTTTTTCTTGCCTTATTGCACTGACCAAGACTGTCAGAACTATGTTGAATAGAAATAGAAGAGTGCGTATCCTTGCCTTGGTTCCCAATCTTAGGAGAAAAGCATGCAGTCTTTCTTCATTAAACATGATATTAGCTGTAGGGTTTGTTTTTGCTTGTTTGTTTGTTTGTTTTTTTGGTAGATGCCCTTCTTTAGGTTGAGAAAGTTCTCCTCCAGTCTAATGTGCTGAGAGTTTTATATTATTGTTATTGTTTGGTATGTATTTTATCAAATGCTTTTTCTGCATTTATTGATATGATCATGTAGGTTTTTTTTCTTTAAACGTTACTATGATAGATGTTTTGCATTAGCAGGATAAACCACCCTTAGTGGTAGTGTATTACTCTTTTTAAATATTGCTGGATTCAATCTTCCAATATTTTGTTGAGAATTTTTGCATCTGTGTTTATCAAGAATATCGGTCTCTAATTTTCTTTATTTCAACTGTCTTAATCTGCTGTTGATATCAGGGTAATATGAGTTAGGAAGTATTTCTTCCTTTTCTATTCTCTAGAAAAGACTGTGTATATTTATTATTATTTATTCTTTAAGTATTTGACAAAATTCACCAGTGAAACCATTTGGAACTGGAGATTTCTTTTTCAGAAAGTTTTTAAAATTCCCTTAGTAATTATGGGGTTAACTCAGGTTATATATTTACAGTCTACTTTGTTCAGTTTTCTTTTGGTTCCTGTTTGCATGGTATATATTTTTTTATCCTCTTACTTTTACAGTACTTACTACATTTGAAGTGAGTTTCTTCTTTTAATTCAGTCTTCTTTTTTTTTATTCTAAATCTCAGGACCCCCCTCCCCAAATTGGGATGACTAGTTATCTTTTACACCCTGCATATTTAATATCATGAATTTTTAAAAATTTTTTCACACACACCCCTTTGGCAATCAAGGATTTCAGAAAACAGCAGGGCTAGAATGGGAGGTACCCAAGGCTCCAAGGAAGATGTAGACTATCAGGAGACTAGGGATGATCTGAAGCACAGATCACCTTCACCCCACTCCTTGCACTACAGCTGGCTAGCCATCTTACCCAGTCACTTTCATGTAGTGAGAGTGGTGGAATGGCTGAGGAGCTCCAGGGACCAAGATAGAGTATTCTGAGGACTTTGAGGAGGAAATCCCCTGGAATTTCAGGTAACCCAAGTCCCCAGAGTGGCTCTGCTACTCTCTCCAGCACCCCTGGACCCAGGACCTCAATTAGTTGGATCCAGGCTCTAGCCTCCTTCCCTGGTGGTGGAAGCCTCTTGCATGACAAATATTAAACCTCCTGCACTACCTGAGTCTTTTCTAGCCAATTTTCCAAATTGTATTTAGTCAACCAAACTTCTAAAAAGACATCTGCTTGACAGTAAATCAAGACATCTGGTCAACCTTCTGAACCTAGACTTAAGGTCAACCCCCAAATCAGAACATCTTGTCAAGCCACGAAGCAGGCCATCTGGTCAACCTGACTTACCAAAGGCACTCTGCCATTATCCCTGAAGGTCTCTGCACATTTCTTGCTGAGCATGCGAAGAATGCAAGGCCCTGACCACTCTACACAGGCCATTTTTCAGAGTTGTGTTTTTAACAAGCTTCTTTGAGAAATGAGGTAATATTTCCTTCCAAACAAGAAACAGGTTTGTTACTGCTGATTATAAGAGCAATCAATCCCTCACATCAGTATTCCTCTCCTAACACAACCCACTATGTGTACAGGCATGCATCTAGGCCCACCCATATTACCTCCTTGGAGAACCAGCTCAAATGTCTTGCTGACACTCTCGCTACTACTTTTGCTGTGAATAGTAAAGTCCTTTATCTCTGACTCAAGAGTCTCATGTCTTCTACCTGCATCCATGAAATAGGATAGCTTGTTAGCTTACAAATATGGTAAAATCTCAGACCCTTTACACTTCTGGACATTGACCTGTACACATCAGACACTAAGTCCAAGGTCCTTAGGTCAAGGCACTAACACCAGATTCTTTGTATCAGGCACTAAATCCTATCTTTCCTTCTGCCAAATACCAACTCCCAATCTATGCAGCCAACTACTACCTCCCTATTCATCCTCCAGAGGCTAACTCCACACTGATAGCCCTAGAACCTACCTCCTACTTTTTGCTTCAGAGACTAAGTTCCAACCTCTCCCTCGAGATTGTCTTGACCTCCTCTGCCAGAAATCAAGTTGGGACCTCTGCCTCCAAAGGATAAATTCTAACTTCTGCCATGAGCAATTAGGTTCCCCAATACCCCCTCCAAAGGCCAAGACCCAATTTCAGCTTCAGGATCTAAGTCCCCATTTAGCCCTGAAATTAAATCTCAAATTTTCACTGCAGATGCTAAGTCTCAACTTTTACAAGTAGTCACCAAAGCTGTCCAATCACCTGACCTCAACAGAGCATTTCATATACTATTTCTCAACATTCTTTCTCATGCAGAAGAGAAAGGAGTGGAGAGAGACTGACAGAGGTCGACCCTGAAGCCTTCCACAGAGGGTACAGAGTCTTTTTAGAAATGATCCTAGGGAAACCAGGAACAATAAGCAACACTGAGCAGAACCTTCCAACCTTCTGTGGCTGGTTGGTTTTTAGATAGTGACTCAGGCACCTGGAAGCCCCATTTCTTGGGTAGAGAAGGTTGAAGAGCAGTGAAACTGACATGAGATGACCTCAGGAGCAAACAACAAGGGTGCAGAGACCTTTTAGGAAGGGCCCACTGGAGAAAAGGGATGAACCCAAATGCCAGCACATGCTACCCCAACAGTTGACTAGATACACAGTCTAAACCTGGGTAGGAGAGGAAAGAGATAATGAGAATGGCACAAGTCATCTTTGAGGTTCTCCCTAGTGAATGCAATAGCCTTTCAGGAGGGGCACTACAGGAACTGGAGGGATCCAAAGCCCCAGGTGACCCCTCTCTGTATCCAGCTGGTCTTCCAATAACAAACAGGGATCTATGACCCAGTTTATCATAAGGTAGAGGTTGAAGAGCAGTGGAATCCCATGGGATGACCCCAGTAGCCAAGGTGAAGGGTGAACAAATCTTTCAGAGGAAACTTCTGTAGAAAAGGGACTTTTGGAAACTTCATCTAAGCTCCACTCTCTTCAGCCAGTTAGCCACCTGACATTGTCACTCTGATGACATGGTCTGGAAGGTTTATTGACTTGTTCAGCTTGACTCTGGAATCTGGATTGACTTGCTTGGCTCCCATGGGTCTCCACACAGGGTGCAGAGGCCTTTTAGGAGATTACTTCCAGGTGCCTAGCTCTTTGGAGACTTCCACAGAGGATAGGCTTGCTGGGCCCAGGGTTTCCACTTCTGTGACCAGAAGGACCAGCACCAGAAGCCCCAGGGGTCTCTGCAGAGGGTATAGAGGCCTTTTGGAGGAAGCCCTGACATTCAAGGTTGGTTCCTACCTCCAGAACAAACTTGTCCTATTGCAGGAGATTAATCATGCTACTGTAGCCTAGTGGCCTCTTGCCTTAGTTATCAGCTGGGAGAAATCAGATAGCATCTGGAATGATTACTGTGAAGTTTGGGTTCTCTGCAGTGGAAGAAGAAGTCTTTTAGGTAGAATTTTAGCAGACAGAAGCCATATGAAACCCAACGCTATGATTCCAACCTGCAGATAGCTAACTGTCTAATACAGTCCTTGTTGTCCTCTGACCCCCAATTTTAACCTGGGGAGGTCAAGAAGGAGCAAGATCATCAGCATCAGAAGCACCTAGGGACCTATGCAGCGGATGCCAAGATGAAGGACATCTCTGGGAAGTCCATGGAGGCTAACACAGTGTTCAGAGACCTTTTAAAAGACGCCCACTGTGGAACTGGAGTGATCCCAAACCTCAAGATGTGCTCTGCCAATCCCAGTTGTAGCCAGCTAGCTAACCAACCTCAAATAAGGAATTTCCTGGCCCTGTTTCTAACCCATACTTAACCCTGACCCTGAAATCAAACAATTGAACACTGAACTCAACCTAAACTTAACCCTAACACTGATTCTGACCATGAACCCAAACTTCACATTAATCATAACCCTAAACCTGTTTTAATTTTTTCAGCTTTATTGAAGTATAATAGGCAATTAGTTGCTCATATTTACATTGTACAATTTAGTGAGTTTTTTTCAATTATAGTTGGTATACAATAATATATTAGTTTCCATTGTACAGTATAGTATTTAGAGATCTATATAACTCACAAAGTGATTCCACTAAATCTAGAACCCTTCTTCCCCCTTACATATTTATTACATTAACTATTTTCCTTATGCCACATTTAATTCCTCTATGTCTATTTTGTAACTATTTGTACTTCTTAATCCCTTTGCCCTTTTCACCATCCCACACAACCTCCCTTCCATCTAGTAGCCCTCAAAATATTCTATGTATCTATGAGTTTATTTCTGTTTTGTTGTTCTTTAGATTCCACATGTATGTGAACTCATGTGATATTTATCTTTCTCTATCTGACTTATTTCATTCAGTGCAATACCCTCTAGGTCCATCAAGGCAATATCTTTTTCCGTCTTCTTCCTTTTAGTCTGTGTGTGTCTTTTAATCTGAAGTGAGTCTCCTGTAGGCAGCATATGTAGGGGTCATATCTTCTTATCCATTCAGCCACTCTATCTTTTGGTTGGAGCACTTAATTCTTTTCTATTTGAGGTGCTTCTTGATAGGAATGTAGTTATTACCATTCTTTATTCTTGTTTTTGATACATGTTTTTTTTTTCTACTTAAGGAAGTCCTTACATCATTTCCTATAATACTGGCTTGGTGTTGATAAATTCATTTAGCTTATTTTTGTCTGAGAAGCTCTTTGTCTGTCCTTTGACTCTAAATGATAGCTTTGCTGGATAAGGTATTCTTGGTCATAGATCCTCAGTTTTCATCACATCATAGATTTTGTGCAAAGCCCTACTGTCCCACACAGTTTGTTTTGAGAAATAGGCTGCCAGTCTTATAGGTGCTTCCTTGTAGGTAACTAACTGCTTTTCTCTTGCTGCTTTTAGGATTCTCTCTTTGTATTTAACCTTTGACATTTTAATTATAATGTGTCTTGGTGTGGGACTCTTTTTTGAGCTTCCTGGATTTGTATGTCTATTTCCTTCACCGGGTGAGGGAAGTTTTTCATTATTATTTCTTCAAATAGTTCTTCAATATTTTGTTTTCCCTCAGGTACCCTGATGACATGGATATTTTTGCATTTAATAGTGTCCCGTAGGCTCCTTAAATTATTATTATACCCTTGGCTTCTTTTTTCTTGCCATTCTGATTGAGTATCCGTAGCTTCCCCATCCTCAGTATTGGTGGTTCGATCCTCTTTTTTATCCACATCATCTCAGATAATGTATTATTCATTTTTGACTGGTTTCTTTTTATAATTTCCATTTTATGTTTTATATTTCTTTATTAAAGTTCTCACTGAATTCATCTACTCTTCTCCTAAATTCATTGAGCATCTTTATAACCAGAGTTTTGAACTCTGCATCTGCTAGATTGCTAGACTCCATTATATCTGGATCTCTGTTCTGTTCTCTCATATGGTTTCTTCTTCTTTGTCTTCCCATTTTAGCTGCCTTTCTGTGTCTGTTTCTATGTACTAAGCAAAACTCCTAACCTCATGGTCTTATTAGTATGGCTTTGTGTAGTAGGTGTCCAGTGGCATAGTCCTGAGAGGACTTCAGCTCCAGGCCAAGTTTAGCCCCAGGCTGTGCCCCTCCAGGGCCACCTGTTAAGATTCAGCAAACAATCCACAGATGCTGTGCTTATAGATGCCTCAAGACGCCATGCCAGAAACCGAGGCCTGCTGCCACCAGTGTGAATCTTGGTGCTGCTCAGCAAGGAGTACCAGACTCATCAAAAATACAACTGGATGTGGCTTTGGTGGGGCCACAAGTTGGGGGAGACAAAGTTTCAGGGAATCTCTTGGCAGAGCAACCTCTGTTATCCAATGTGATGACATCTCAGCTATGCTGGCACTGAGTCCACACACTGAGACGGGGAAGGGCTCCACAGAGGAACAATGGATACCGCCAGCACTTTTGCCTGCAAGAGACCCTTGCCTCTGGCCCTTACTCCAACAACTCAGTGTCCCCATGTAAGTTTCACTGAGAAAGTCTACTCATGGGCACGGCCCCTTTAAGAGGCGTCTGCAGCTTCTGGCTGTTGCTGCCACAGCCTCTGTCCCATGTCTTCTACCTTCTACTATTGCAGATTCTCTCCCTAGTTGTAGTGCTTCTGTTCATCTAGATCCCAGGCAACTTTACATGCTGTTTGCTCCTTGTTTCTGTCACAACTTTGATTTGGTCGCAAGAAGGATGAACAAAGTCTCTATCATCTACCCTATTCTTCTCCTTCTCCCACCCTAAACCTGCTTTTAAACCCAACTAGAAACCCTAACCCTAAAGCTAACCATAAACTAAATCCTAAACATTACCTGGCCATGACCTTCAATCTGACCCTAAACTCCTAACTTAACCCTAATTTAATCTTTATCCTGAACATATCCCTAACCATTAACCTGACCATGATTTAAACCTAACCAGAATACTAACCATCACCTAGAACCTAACTCTATATCTACCCCAAAACCTGACCCTGATATTAATACTAAATATAACACTAATCCTGACCCTGACAATAAACTTGAGTCATCCTGACACTAATTCTGAAATTGACACTCACTCTAACTCTGACCACAAACCTGACCCTAATCTTAATCATGAAATTAACTCTTTCCTTGACCTTGACCCTTACCTTGATCCTGAAAGTAACCATAGCCCTGACACTAATATTATTCGTAAACCTAACCCTAATGCTGACTTTGTAGGACAATGTATTATTCTGACCTTGTTTTTACATATAGTGTTTATAATAAGACTTGCTCTAGTTATTCATAAGAAGTTACTTTTAAGAAGAATGTATTATTTTAATATTGTTTTCACTGAACTTGTCTTCACAAATACTGCTGAGTTTCATCTAAATTTACTCTAACTCACAATAAGAAGTTATTTTGGAGGATAATGTGTGATTCTGGGCACATATTTACTTATACTATTTAGATTAATCTAAATTTGCTCTAACTTTCAAAGATTGGTTTCCTTGGCAAAGAATGTGAGGTTCTGAGCTTGTTTTAAAACATACTGCTTCTCTTCATTTAGGTTTGCCCGAACTTGGATAGAGAAATTAATTCTGAGAAGATTGTGTTATCTAAGCTTGTTTTCATTCATAATGCTTAATTCTAAGTTGCACTAAATCACCATATGCAATTATTTTTTAGAAATATGTGTGATTTGGTGATTTTGTACATATACAGCTTAGTTTCATCTTCATTTGCTCTAGCCATCCATAAGATATTACCTTTGAGAAAAATTTGTGATTCTGACTATGTTTTAAAATAAAACTTAGTTTCACCTAGATTTGCTTTAACTCACCTTAAGAAGTTTAGGGAAATTTTGTGATTCTAAGTTATTTGCACATAAATGGCTTAGTTTCACTAGATTTATTCTATCTGCTATTGAGAAGTTACTTTGGAAAAGAGCATGTGATTCTGTGTTTCTTTTTATATAAAGTACTAAGTTTCATTTAGATTTGCATTAATCTAATTAAGATTTTTAAAAACTATCAATAAAATAAAAAGACAACTATCTGAGTTGGAGAAGATATTTTCAAACAATTCCTCTGATAAGGACCTAATATCCAAAATATTTAAAGAACTCATATAACTCAATAACGACAACAACAACAAAATGGTCCAATCAAAAAATGGGCAGATGACCTGAACAGACACTTCTCCCAAGAAGACATAAAAATGGCCAACAGACATGAAAAGATGCTCAACTTCACTAGCTATTAGGTAAATGCAAATCAAAACCACAATGCAATACCATCTCATACCTGTTAGAATGGCTATTATCAACAGGACAAGTAATAACAAGTGTTGGAGAGGTTGTGGGAGAAAAGGAACCCTCATACACTGCTGGCGGGAATGTAAATTTGTATAGCCACTATGGAAAAGAGTATGAAGTTTCCTCAAAAAAATAAAGAATTGAATTACCATGTGATCCAGCCATCTCTCTTCTGGGTATTTACCAAAAAAAACCTGAAAACATTTATCCACAAAGATATTTTCACCCTGATGTTCATAGCAGCACTACTAATGGTGGATTGGACATGGAAATAACCGAAGTGTCCTTTGATAGATAAAGATAGATAGATAGGATAAAAAAGATCTGGTACATATATACAATGGAATATTACTCAGCCATAAGATGAAATATTGCCATTTGTCACAACATGGATGGATCTTGAAAATATCATGTTAAGAGAAATAAGTCAGAATAAGTTGAAAACCATAGGACTTTATTCATATGTGAGATGTAAAACTGAAAGTAACAAACAAACATAACAAACAAAGACTTATGGGCACAGACAGTGGATTCATGCTTACCAGAAGGAAGAGGTGAAGATCAATAGGGGTAAAGGGGGATCAAATATATGGTGATGGAAGGAAATTAGACTTTGGGTGGGAGAACACACAATGCAATATACATATAGTGTAGTATTGAATTGTACATTTGAAACCAATGTGATTTTATTAATCAATGTCACCTCAATAATTTTAATTAAAAAAGAAGAAATTTCTAGGGTCCAAGTTATTTGAAAGCAAATTCCTTAGTCTTACCTAGATTTCTTCTAAATCATATTGAGAGATTATATTAGAGAAAAATGTATGATTCTGGTTCTGCTTCCATCAAAGGTGAACAGGGGCAGAGTTACTCTCCCACCTGAAACAACCAAAGAAGCATGACAAAATGAATGGAACAACAAATTTTAAGCACTGAACAGCAAGCAACCAAGAACTGAGAGATGGTAAACAGATGAGGTGAGTACTTATGATCCTTACTGCCTTGAGAAAGTCATCACTAACCATCAGGGTAATGCAGATCAAAACCACAATACCATCTTACACCTGTTAGAATAATATTATAAAAAAGACAAGAAATAAGTGTTGGCAAGGATATGGAGAAAAGGGAATACTGTTCACTCTTGGTGGGAATGTAAACTGGAACAACCACTATGGAAAACAGTATGGAGGTCCCTTAAAAAATTAAAAATAGAACTACTATATGTTCCAGCAATTCCACTTCTGGACATCTTCCCAAGGAAATGAAATGAGTACCTTGAAGGGAAACCTGCACTCCCATATTTATTGCAGCATTACTTACAATAGCCAAGACATGGAAACATGTATCTGTCGACAGATTATTAAATAAATTGTGTTATATATAGACAACGAAATATTATTCAGCCTTTAAAAAGGAGATTCTGCCATTTATGACAATGTGGATGAACCTAGAGAACACTATGCTAGGTGAAATAAGCCAGACCCACGAAGAAAAAATACATGGAATGTAAAAAAGTTGACTCTGTAGAAGCAGAGGGTAGAACAGTGGTTACCAGGGATGAGGAAGTGGGGGAAATTAGGAGATAATGGTCGAAGAATACAAAGGTGTAGTTATGTAGGGCGAATAAGTTCTAAAGAGCTAATATACAGCATAGCAGCTGTAGCTAATAATTCTGTATTGTATACTGGAAATTTGCTAAGAGAGGAGATCTCAGGGGCTCTTAACACACACATTCACACAAAAGGTAACTATATGAGGAGGTATGTTAATTACCTTGACTGTGGTAATCATTTCAGTCTGTATATAACTAGTGGACATTACCAATGGAATATGAAAAAATGTTTATCTTCAGAATATTTTTTCTGTCTATGGGAACTCCAAGAGGGCAAGGACTCTGCCTATCTTGTTCACACTTGTATCTTTAGTGGCTGAAACATATAGCAGGTGATGAAGAGTTTATTTCACATTCAAGAAATATCTTCCTACAAAGAAAACAATAAGCCCAGGTGGCTTTACAGTCGAGTTCTATAAAACATTCAAGGAACAGATCATTTAATGTTGTATAAACTCTTACAGAAAATAGAAAAAAAGAGGGTAAAATACATAATTCATTTTGTGAAGATAGTGTATTCATTTCCTAGGGTAACAGAATACCACAAACTGGGTGGCTGAAAACAACAGAAATTTATTGCCTCAGTTCTGGAGGCTGGAAGTCTGAAGTCAAGGTGTCAGCAAAGCCATGCTTCCTCTTGAACCTGTAAGAGAGAATCTTGTCTTTTCTTAGCCTCTGGTGGTTTGCCAGCAATCTTTGGTGTTTCTTGGCATGCAGCTGTATAACTCCAGTTTCTGACGTTGTCATCACATGATATTCTTCCTCTGTCTCCCTGTCTTCACATGACTGTCTTCTTAAAAGACAGCAGTCATTGGATCAAGGGCCCACCCTCCTCCAGTATGACTTCATCCTAACTAATTCCATGTACTATGACACTATTTCCACATAAGGGCACATTCTGAAGTCCTGGGTGTTAGGACTTCAACATGTTTTGGGGGAAGTACAATTCAACTCATAACATATAGCATAACAACAAAGAAAAATTTCAGGTTTGTGTCATTCATGAACATAGATGCAAAAATCCTAAATGAAATGTTAACAATATATAAAAAGGATAATATATCATAACAAGTTGAGTTTATCCCTGGAATGCAATGTTAGTTTATTATTGGAAAATTTGATAATAAAATTTATCATATTTACAAATTAAAGGACAAAACTCATGATTACCAAGAAAGACACAGAATAAACATTGATAAATTTTAGCATCTGTTTACAATTTTTTTAAATTAACAAAATAGGAAGAAATGGGAACTTGTTTCACCTGAAAAGAGTCTCTACCAAAAAAAAAAGCCATAATTCTCAATAGGAAATGTTGCAAGTTTCCCTTTAAATCAGAAAAATTACAAGGGCTCTACTATCAGTATTTTTCTCCATTATTGTATCACAGATTCTAGCCAGTTCAGTAAGACCAGAAAAAGAATTAAAAAATATAAGGATTAGTGGTCTATGGGGTCAGAAATGATTGGGGGAGTGGATCTGAGGCTCACGAGCTTATACTGCACAGTGACAATCTCATGGACACTTAAAACAGAGCTCCTGGATATTTTGATGCACATCCTGGGGAACCTATTCAGCCTACCTTCTTCTAACAAAACTTAAAACTTTCCAGATACCTACCTGGTCTGAAAACTAGATTATTATCAGGATTATTTCCATCATGGCCTTTCTCTGAGTCAAATCGCAGAACCTAATAGGACACATGGAGCTCAGATTTACCACAGAGAGTGGGTATGTGTGCACTCTGCAGTTTGCTACAGACTTGCTTCATCAAAAGCCACTCTCCACCCACACTGTGTCCCCACCCACCCCCAAGTCCTAATTAATAGGAGTGTGTCCCAGTGTGTTACTGTCCCTATTTCCCCAAATTGTGTTTGGTCTTACACTGTGGAATGCTGAGGATTTTCTACAATAATCCTAAGATACATATTATATACTATATGTATTATATGATGTACTATCTCCATTTTGTAAATAAGGAAACTGAAGTTCAGAAGGAATAAGGAATTTAACTAAAGTCAGACTATACTGGTGTGAAATAATAGAATATATACATGTTGGTTTCTGCCCGCCAGTTCCTGATACAGAGCTCCTAAAGTCTTTGTAATTTTCTAAGTGGTAAGAGCACTAGGAGCATTTTTTGTTCTAATATTTAATTTTTGACCCCACCCCTGACACAGAGCTCCTGAAAACCTTGTAAATTCCTAAGTGATAAGAGCACTAGGATCATCTTTTGTTCTAATGAGGTGACTCTTAGTGGGCTCCTAGATGGAGGCTGGTCACCAGAAAGATCAAGTCATGATTGGAAGCTTAGAATTTTCAGCCCCAACCTCACTCCCACCCATCCTCCAGAGAGAGGAGAGGGCCTGGAAATAGAATTAATAATTGATCATGCCTACATAAAGAAGCCTCTATGAAATCCCAATAGCACGGGATTCAGAGAGTTCCCAGGTGGGTAAATATATCCACACCTGGAGGGTGACACACTGCAACTCCTTGGGGACAGAACTGCATACAGGACCCTCCCAGACTTTGCCCTATGTATCTCTTCATCCGAATGTTCATCTGTATCTTTTTTCATGGTCTTTTATGTGTTTCCCTCAGTTCTGTGAACCACTCTAGCAAATTAATTGAACCTGAGGAGGAGGTCATGGGAACTTCTGATTTGCAGCCAAATTAGACAAAAATTATGGGTAACTTAGGAACCTACTACTTGTGATTGGCATTTGATGTGCGGTGGGAGTAGTCTCATGGGACTGAGCCTTTAACCTGTGGGATCTGACACTATCTATTTGTAGATACTGTCAGAATTGGGTTAAATTGTAGAATTGCTTGGTGGGAGGAAACCTCCAGATATTTGATGACCAGAAGTGTCAGAATTGAAGTGTTCTGTGTGAGAGTAAAGGGGACTCATAGTAAGGAGAGGTTCAGTCACCTGGATACTGTTGTTGGACATGGTCCTAGATCATAGGATTCGAGTTAGGCTTATATTAGGCTTTTCCCTATACAGAAGAGGGAAATCTGGGTGCTTATTCTAACACACTTGTTAAGTGGTAGAGCTAAGTATTAAATGCAAGTAGGTTTGAATCTAAAGGGTGACTATTACCTAAGGACTATTACCTAAGGAAAGTCCAATTCCATATCTTCTTGAAGACTCATTCTCACCTGGGGCATGGGGCAGCTCTATTTCCTAGTGTCCTTCAAAATCTCCAAACACCATTCACACAGTGATAGATGCAATCACTGACACTCAAAGAATCCAATTAAGGAGCCAAAGAAACCCCAATCAGTGTCACTTGTCACTGGCCCACACAAACACAAGCACTCAGCCCCTCTCCCAGTGATTGATGGCCACAGATCCTCAATCTGCAGCTTCCTAGGCCTCCAATCACTAATAATCTTGGGACTCAAATCATTGAGCCACGTCCCTGACAGCACCAGCAACCAATCACTGACCTTCCAAAACTGCCAATGGCCAAATTATAGGAATTATCAGAGCATGCAGAACAACCCCTTAATTCTTGGTTGTCAAGTCTGTGAAAGGTCTGAGATTTTGCCCTCTTACAAGCTAACAAATTTTATAGATACTGACAGAAGACATGAGTCTCCTGGAGCAGAGATAGCATGTATATCACGTTGGCACCCCATATTCTCCAAGACCTACAGGAGTGACATAGAGGGGCCCTGGTGGATGCTGTACACACAGTAGGTTTACATCATAGCCAAGAAACACTGAGCTTGAGGAATCCAGCCTGCTCTTTGTCCCAAAGAGATACATTACCTCATCCCTCAAGATTGCTCACTATCCACACAACCCTGAGAAATAGCCAAGGTAATGAGTGGTCTAGGCTCTGTATCCTTAGTCTATGGCCAGACTTTTATACTACAACCCACACAAAGTGTTTAGACTGACTTGCAGATGTTTGGTGTCACTGTCAATAATGACAATGGGGCAATACATGGGTCCAAAAGTAAATCCTATCTCCAATGGAGAGACATTGTGTTTCCCAATCTTCCCCCCAATTACAAACATATAACCCAAAGGGGCACAGTTCATTTCAATTCAGAATTTGTTGTTAAACTTATTTGGGATTATCATTACATTGGTTTCATTAAGTTCCATGGGAGGTCTGTGTTCATAAGCTGACATTGATGGCATCAAACACAGTGGAATAGTTTACAACCAGCTATATTCACATGAGTTTTTTGGTGTTTGTCACCCCAAGGAAATGATAACTAGAAGCAGGTCAGATTGCCAGCTGTACCTGCTGTTTGACTCCAGGAGACCATATGATTGTTTTATTGGGCTGTAGTGTTCTGTCTCATGGACAGTGAGCATTAATTGTCTCACCTCTCACCATGCAGGGTTTAAGGTGTTCCTTTCCCAACTACACTCCTTCCACTGGCATAAATTTGGTGTGTTTCATCCTAGTGCCTATAACTTCACTTTTATCCAATCATTCCCTACTTACACCCAGAGCGAAGGTCTAGGTATATAAGAAGCAAGAGTATTTTTATAGACTTACAGAGTTTTTGTTATGTCTTCTATCTTGGCCAGTGTGGGCCACTGGAGAGGAACTCAGTGACGCATGTACTTAATCAAGTGGCCATTGTCATTATGGCCTAAGACTATGTCCATCCAAGAAGAGAATTCTAACCCTAAGCCTAACTCTAATCCTATGATCTAGGACCATGTCCATCCAACAAGAGTATCCAGTGACTGAACCAGAAAGAAGTTCAAATTCCCTACACCTATTTGGGGCTGAGCTGTCACCTAGAGGGTTACCAACTAGTCTGGCCCGGGATGCTATGAGAGAAAGGAAAGATACATCATGTCCAGGAATGGCAGGTCAGAATCCCAAATTTTCAAAATTGGTCTCTATAACCCACCCATTTTATCCTGATCATTATCCAGGAAGTGATTCCTTTTTGAGAACAGCCACATTCAGTGACCAAACTGCCTTCCTAAGGTGTGTGGATCAGAAGGAGGTGAGAGATGTGGAGTCTGAAATCCTTTTGAGTCCATTTTTGAGGAGGCTGTTCAATGTTCAACAATATTAGATATCCGCTGATGGTAGAAAGTATGGAATGTCTATCAAATACTTTTGACTATTGGCCCATTGTTGGGTGCACCATTGTCAGACTGCAAATGGTCTGCATCAGACACTTAGTGTCTTTTACTCTAAGTCCTGTCTTTGATGGTGGATATGTTGCCATGTCCAAGAGGCAGTGGCAGTGATCTGGGTAATGCAGGCTCCATCAGCTACTTAATTCCAGATGGTCTCATCAGAGAGCAGGAGCTTACTATGGGTGTCTACATGGGTCACCCAGACTGACATCAACTACTAACCATCCATTACTGATCTCCAACGGGCCCCCGTTATTATCCCCAGAACTCCCCACATCACTCTCACCAGAGACCCTCTATCAGACAACCTCCTCCATCACAGTCTCTCAGACAGACCCTAAAACCTCAAATCAAGTTCCAATTCTCTGCTAACTACTCTTAAGCTGCTTCTGAGAACCACTTCTATTTCTGGTCCCCATCCCCAAGACTGCCTTTTCTAAGGGCTGTAAGGCACCGATTCTGTCCAGCACACTCTAAAGTTGTGATTTTCAAATTTTTTAAAGCATCATAAGCCTTTTTAAAAACAGATATGGTGGGGGCTACACGTGCAATTTGGGTTTCCTCGGTCAGCTAAACAAGGGTCTGTCAAGGACGAGACTCCACCTTTTCTGCAGCCAGTCGCCCCGCCCCCAGCTCAAGTAGACATGCTTATTGGGTGATAAGCATATCAGTCAAAGCAAGACCCCCCTCCACTCTCGCGTACCAAAATACGAGTGGCCCGGGTGGCTCAGACGTTCTCACTGGTTGGAAAGGCTATCAATCAAGCCCCTACTTCCGCCCCCTGTGTTGGAAGATGGGCAGGTCCACACGCCCAGTTCACTGACAGGCGGGTTTGTCAATCAGCCCTTGTTAATCCGCCCTCCACCCCCTTGCTCAGCACAACCAGTACTCCAGGAGAAGAGTTCTTGACTGGCCATCCGCTGCCCTTTCAGCCAGAGAACCCACCCTTTAAAGGTGTCAAAACCGCCCTGATGAACAACTGATTAACCCCAGGGTTGTCACTGGCTCACAGATCTGTCACAACAGGCTCCGCCTCTTCCCAGATATCTAAGGGCACAGAGACAGGCGGGCCTGCAAAGTCTCTGAGCCCATTCCTGCTTCTCTATGCAGGTCCTTTTAAGGTGTCGTGTTCTAGTGACCAGTCTCACCCGGGAAGAGAGGAGATGTCGTAGGGCAGTATTTGTTTCCTTGACTGTAAGTGCACAGTGTAAAAGGAGTCTGCACAACCACTTTAGGAAAAACAAAAACCTGGGGGCGGGTCCAAAACACTTTTAAAGATTAAGTCAGAGCTCTGCTACTTTGGAGTTCTCATCTAACTCTTAGGTATTGGCATTCATTCAGACCGCCCACTTGAACTTCGGCGTGGGAAATTTTACCCCCGTAGGCACATGTGTCTGATTTTTTAAAATATACATATATTTAAATTTTAACCAGAAAGTAGTTGTATTTGTGTGAAAAGAAATAACACAGAGGAAAAAATATTAGATTGTAATTCTGATTCTATCAAAAACATGCCACAAGACTTAAGCAAGAAAACTCGCTGAGCTCCTGTTTCCTTTTCTTAAGATAAAGGTGGCATTAAGCTCTACCTATATGAAAATGCAGGGTGTCCATCTTAAAAATGAACCTTAATACTAAGAAATCCATCATGCCTTTTTAGGAAGAGCACCATATAACAATTCAGGTTATGTTAATCTTCTAGACAAGTTAGACACTGCTGAGTAGCTAAAGAAGCAGAGAAGAGGCCAAGACAGGAAATATTCTTTCCAGCTCTTTCTATATCACATTAAATGACCATGGAGGGGCAGGTTACTTGATTTTCTGTTCAGGTTTGTCCTTTGGTATCAAGGAGCTGTCAGAATTTCTTCTTCTTCTTCTTTTTTTTTTTTAATTATCACAAGCCTGGAAAAATAAAGTCCTTTGAAAAGCTATTCTGTAAGATTCTGTAATATGGTAATGGTGGTGCTTAATTCACTTACAATTCTAGTTTATATGTTAAAAAATAAACGTAGCAAAAATAACCATTAATAATCTGTTACCAGTTACACAATATAAACATATATAAAAACTATGCATCAATAATCTAAATTGTGACAGGGAGAAGTAAAAGTGTGGAGTTTAGGAATGCTATTGAAGTTAAACTTAAAATGGGTATAATTTTAATATACTTTATGTAAGCTTCATGGTAATCACAAGGGAAAAACATGTAGTAATTACACACAAAAAAAAACAGGATAAAGAAGTCAAAGCATGCTAATACCAAAAGACATCAAACACACACACACACACACACACACACACACACACACACACACACACACAAAGACAGCAGGAGAAGAAACAAGAACACTGGATCTACAAAACAACCAGAAAACAATTAACAAAGTGGCAATAGTAAGTCCTTATCTATCAATAATTACCTCGAACATAGATTAAATTCTCTAATCAAAAGGTATAGAATGGCAAGTGGTTAAAAAAAAAAGACCCACCAATATGCTGCCTATAACAGACTTACTTTAGATTTAAAGACATATATAGACTGAGGATAAAGTGGTGGAAAAAGTATTTCAAGCAAATGGTTAAAAAAAAAAGGTGTAGATATACTTATATCAGAAAAATAAACTTTAAACTAAAAATGGTAAATTTTATTAATCAAAAGTCTTTTTCAGGGTCATACCCCAAACCAACCCATCTGAGCTTGATTTTTCAAAATGAGAGCTTCTTCCAAAAAGGCCATTCTGTAGGGTGAGTGGAATTTTCTGGAAAAGGGAGAAAGCTGATTCCAGGTGAAAAAAATGGTGGCCCAGAAGTAAATATGACTTAGCATCTTGGTGGAAGCAGAGGCCATTAAATGTGTGCATAGAATATTTTTTATTTAGATGGAATCTGTTACAATCTATAGACACACACACACACACACACACACACACACACACACACACACACACACACAGTCCTGCCTCATCTTGATGGGTTTAGAGTGTTTGAAGATTTCCTTTCTCCAACCCTTCCTCTCCCTCCCTCCCTCCCTGTCTCCTTCTCTTCCTCCCTCTTCTTCCTTTCTTCTTTCCTTTCTCTTTCATTAAAATAACAACATAGTTTATTTTTAATTCCTGTTAGCATGGTGCATGTGTCTGACTTTTAAAAATATATATATTTAATTAAATATATATTTAATTAAAAGAATAACACCTAATGCAGTTTGTGTGTCCTGTGGAGAGGAAAAACTCAACAATAAACAGAGAATGAATAGTGAGGAGGGGTTGGAATTTTAAATAAGGGAGCCCTCTTTGAGAAGCTGACATTTAGCAAAGACTTGAAGGAGATGAGGGAGTTGGAAAGAGAATTAAAAGGCTACAGCATTTCAGGACACCCAGAAGTCTACCTCTAATTGACACCTTGTGGCATAATTGATGGCTGCTCTTTCCCTAAACTTCAGCTGAGACCCTGGATCCTCATTCTGACCCTGACAGAGTTATCCAGATCCTCTCTACCTTTGAGACTGACTCCAAGAATCCTGCAGCTTTTCCGACAACTATTACAGGCCCTAACTGGCCTAAGTAGCTTTTTAAACCTGTATTCAGGAACCACCACTTTCAATACCAGACCCCAAATCTCTCAGTGGTGATGGCCAGGGTTCCAAAACCACCTTCCACTCTGAGTATACAATCTGAACATTCCCAAAACCATGATTACCACAATTTCATTTTTTAGGGCACTTATTAAAAAAACTTCCATGAATGTTAATAAGGATTCGTTCACTCCACCAATATTTACAAACACGTAATCTGAGTCAGGGAATGTTAGAAACACTCTCAGATTAATCTTCTCAATATTTTGGGGATTTAGTTAATGTCATTAACCACAATTGACAGAGAAGGAAAATGGGAACATAAAGTCACACATTTGGTACGCAGGATGTTGTGATTTGAATCTAGGCAGTTTGGCTCTAGAATCTATGCCCTTAAACCACTGTCTAGCAACATGGCTCTTGTTTCAAAGTCTTCTCTTCAATTAGACACTTTCTCTAGGTCTTTCTCAAATATCATTTCAGTAAGGCCTTTTCCCTGACCACTCTAGCTAAAATTTACACACACACACACACACACACACACACACACACACAGTACCCTTTCCTGCTTCATTTTTCTCAACACTTATCACATTATACATTTACCTAGAAATTATCCAACATTGTTATTCTGTACATTTATTATGTCTCCTACACAAGAAGTTAGTTCCAAGAGGGCAGAGATTTTTGCCTGTTTTATTCACTGCTGTATCCCATGACACAATAGTGCTCTGTAAATATTTGTTGGACGAATGAATGAGTGAATGAGTGAACAAACCCTTCCAATGATGGCTGATGCCAAACTGCCTTGCCTGGATCCTTGTTGGCCCTGGACTTGCCCCTCTGATTCACATGCAATTGATCTCTGATGTATTGGCTTGTCTTACAAATATTAATATTTACGATTGGAATTATACCAACTCGGATGATTTTCTATTGAAAAAGTTTACCCTGGAGTGAATTCCGAGCCAATACAGTGGTGCAGTCCATTCACCAGAATGGCTATTATGAAAAAGATGGAGAATAAGTGATAGTGAGGATGTGGCATTCACCACAGGGGGAAGTATAGATTGGAAAGTTGGCATGATTTAATAAAGCTGTATTACTTGTCTACCCCATGACTTAGAAGTTCCATTCCTTGGTATATGCCCAAGAGAACTGAGTGCATGTGTCCATCAAAAGGTGTGTATAAGATTATTCACAAAAGAATTATTCTTAATAGCTCCAAATAGAAAACTACCCATATGCCCATCGACACTGGAACAGATGAAGTGTGGTCTATTCATACAATGCAAAAGAACAGAACAATGAGGATGGACAAACTACCAATCATGTAACAACACGGATCTTTCTCACAAAATCATGCTAAATGAAAGAAGCTAGATGCAAAAATGTATGAATGCACTTACATGAAGTCCCAAACCAGACAAAACTAACCTACCTTGTTACAAGTTGGGGGAGTGGTTACCCTTGGGTTGGGGAGGATGGACCTTAAAGCTTTCTGGATAGAGAGAGGCCACCTGAAAGAAGACTGAAGTGCCAGACATGTGAGTGAAGAAGCCATCTTGGATATCCAGCCCAGTTAAGCTGACTTCAGCACCAGCTACCATCTGACACTAAGAACCACCTAGCTGAGCCCAGTCAACCACAGGACCATGAAAGATAATACTAAATTGTCATTTTAAGCCACTAAGTTTTAGAATGTTTGTTACACAGCAATAGCTAACCAGAATACTCAGAAAAGGCTGCAGTGGCTATTTTAGGTCTGAGACCCCCACTCCCACATTCCCCTCACAACAAAATCAACATCAGCCGATCAAACTTTCAGTCCCTTTAATTAGGTGCTGTGAGGAGAGGGCAGAATGGCAGATAGGGGATGGAGAGCCTGATGAGACAACCAGTTAGTCATCATCTTCTGTCAGCTGGATCTTGCTGGGGTCAAAGCAGTTGGATTCCATGATGGGGAGGC
Organism: Macroglossus sobrinus; assembly: GCA_004027375.1. Classification (NCBI taxonomy): domain Eukaryota; kingdom Metazoa; phylum Chordata; class Mammalia; order Chiroptera; family Pteropodidae; genus Macroglossus; species Macroglossus sobrinus. The sequence continues at coordinate 425,752 of PVKZ01001063.1, read as the reverse complement.
CATTGGCTTCTCGGTATTTCACAAGCCTCTCAGCTTCCCGGCGGGCCCACTCATGCATCCTGGAGGCAGCAGCATGGGGGAGATGTGAGGGAACCTTACTGGACACCAATCCAAACCTTCTCTCCCATTCCTCAACAGGGCAAGACAGGATTCCTGGCAGAATCTCCTTCAACCTCCACCCCTGCCTCTGCCCACACTCATCCCATTCTCTTGGACACCCCATGTACCTGTAGTCAGGCAGATAAGCCACAAATGTGGTGCCAAGGACCAAGACGATGGAGAAACCAAAAAAGAAAACGACCCGCATGTTCCACATGTCCATATCAGGGTCCTTGTCATAGCCATGGGAGTCTGGATTCTGTGGAAGAAGAAGAGGTCAATGAGGGTTTCCTGCTGCTCCATGAAGCCTTATGCTGGCCCTGCATAAGCTCACCCCCAATTTCACCATGGACCAATCGCCCCCTTTCTCCCTAAATTCCTCTCTTTCTGTTTTTAGGGCTTGTCAAGCTCCTTACCACCACAGGGCCTTTGCACTCCCTCTGCCTGAAAAGCCTTTCCCCCAGAGCTAGTCATAGCTAGATCTGCCTCCTCATTTAAAGTTTTGGCTTCATCATCACTTCCCTTAGGAGGCATTCCTTAGTCACCTTGTATATTAAGTTTAACTATAGAAAACAGTGATTTTCACAGGTCAAAATGGTTGAATATTGGCAATTTCCTATGGTTCAACCTAATAAAATTACCCCCTACCCTCAAGTCATTTCTCAATCCACTTATCTTGCTTAATATTCTTTCTAGCATTCATTAGTTTACCAAAGTAACATGCTCCCAGATCCTCCGTATCACATTATCTTATATGATTGATTAAATACTCTATATTACCATTTCCAAATATTTTACATATTTATTTCCTGTGTTCTCCACTATCAAAAAAGTATAAGAGCTATATTTGATTTCCACACTGCCCCCTAGGGTCCTAAACTGTGCCTGGCACACAGCAGGCCTTCAATACATATTTATAGAATGAATGAATGAATGAATGAATGACGAAGCATCCCATATATCCAAGCCCCTCCACCAGAGGTGAGTATTAAGTTAAGTGCCTCTTATATACCAGGCCTTTTCACAGACGAACTTCATAATATCCCAGTGAGATGGAAAGTGTTAATAATAAACACCTTCTGATGCTGAGTACTAAGTGCCAGATACCGTTCTGAACATTTTGACTCAATTACAAGAAGCAGGTGTTGTATTTTATTTTTTAGAAGGTGTCCTAATACTCTCATTTTACAAAGAAACTTAAGCACCAAGTTACTTGCACAAGGTCATATAGGCGAGTAACTGTCAATGCCTGTATTCCAAACCAGGCGTTCTGATTTGAGTCTCTACTATCAACACAGCACAGAAGACCTGGTAGACCTAAGTTCAAATACCGGTTCTGCCACACATTCAGTCATGCGAACTTGGGCAAGCCACTCGACATCTCTGTGCTTCAATTTCTTCATCTGTACAATGGGTATGCTAATAGCACCTACTTCGAAATAGAGTTGTTTGGGAATAGATGAATTAATGTATGTAAGGTGTTTAGAACACCGGCAGTGAGCAAGCGTCCTATACGTGTTTAGTATTACTATTGTTATAGTGTATTGCTTCTAAGTGTTTTGAGCACTGCCCACTTCAGGTTTGGCACCTGTCTGCAAAATAAGGCCAGTCTCACCCCTGGACCTGAACTGAAGATATCACTGGACAAAGGAGGAAAATACACTAGGCGAAATTCCCAAATCTTCAAGGATTTCACCAGCTGCGCAATCCTCAGCAGACTAACAACGTCCTCCACGGCGTCCCGTCAGCTGGTCCCCGACTGACCTTTCAGGCGTCCCGTTCCCCCTCCCTCTCACCTTCTCATAGAGGTTTTCGTCCTCGGGATCCGGGTCCTCCTGCCAGCGCATAGTTGGTTCTGGTGCCCGCTTTCCCACCACAGCAGACGGGGCGATCACAGCTCTGGAGGAGCTGGATTCCCAGCGAACCCGGGCAGCCAGGCGCCCTCGCGTCGCCGTCACTGCCAAAAGGCGACGAGCACACAAACCTAACAGCCCCGTCGCCATAACCGACAATTCTGCAGGATCTCAGGGACCGGAACGGAAATGCTACTGTGCGCAACTGCAGTTGGCCTAAGCGCGATCATTGTCGCTCCGCCCCTGCCGCATTAAAAAGGTCTCGCGTCTGATCGGTTTTTGTTTTCAAATGACTGGGATACTAAGCAGCCCTTTTTCTGCCACCACTGTTACAGCCTCAAGAGAGCAACCTTGCTCCAATCCTTTCGATCAGGATACATTTGTTCTACCTAAGCGGTCAGTTCCTTTCCTTGCTGAGAAGCAAGCGGTAACGTTTGGGTGGGTGCAGTTCCCAGCCAATCACACCGAATTTTCCTTGCCTTCTGGCGGGGGGGGAAGGGCGGAGCTTCCGCTTGTCTTTCATCTTTGAAGGAAGCCAAGCTTCTAAAAAGCGGGCCTCGCCGGATTGGCCAATAGCTACTCCTTTTCTCGACTTGCGGTGTTCGCACTGGGAATGGGGAGGTGGCAGATGCTTGCCAATCAGAGTGGGCCAGGGCTGGCCGAGGGAAGACAGCGACCAATAGATGCAGCTAGACCGAGCGCGCTCCCTCAGTAGGTGGATGGTGGTAGAAGCGCCGGTTCCCTGCTCTTGGTCGCCATTTTGTGCTGGTGATTGCGGCCGGCGGGGTGTAGGTGGCAGTGGATTTCCCCGGGAGGGCAGCGCGCTTGGCGTTTCTTCCTTCCCGCCTCCTCTGCCTTTCTGCCTCCAGTTTCGGACTTGGTTGTTGCACGGACCGGCTCCGGCTGAGCTGGGAGAGTTGGCGGAGGTGGCGGCGGGCCGAGGTGATGTCAGGGAGCCCTCCCTTGACAGTCCGGGCCGAGACGGTGAGCGTTTACGCTGGTCTTGGGGGCGGAGGTAAGGGGCGGGGGTGCGTAGAAGAGGCGCGAGGGCGGACTGCAGGCAGCAACCAAGGGATGTGTGCACGGTCTGAGCCCAGGATGGGTTGTCTTTTTTAAAAAAATTTCCCCCTTTTGAGAGCAGAGGCGCGTGCGCGATCGGGACACTGGATGGGTGCACGCGGATTGGGGGAAGGGAGGGACGGATGGGAGTGGGCTACTGCGCCCTACTGTGTCTGTGACACCGAACTTTATCCGTGAGAAAGCGGGTGTATGCGACTTTGGTTTTTATCCACTGGGGCCGGGGTGTGCTGTCTGCTCTGTGTGACTTTGGCACTTACCTGTCCGTGGGGGAAGTGTTTTGTGGCTCGCGTCCTTATTCTTAGGAGGGGTAGGAGGAAGAACGTCTGTATGACCCTGGTCTTTATCCTTGGAGTGCATGTCTAACTGTGGTCCCTATCCGTGGGGAGAGGTCCTTTTTCACAGGGAGTCTTCTTGCGACTGGCTCTAAACCCACTTACTAGGGAGGGAGGGAATGCAAGGAATGTGTGTATGACTTACTGCTGGTTTTTTGAAGAGGTTCTTATCGGTGACTACGACGTACATCCCTTGAAAGGGGGCCTCGTTATGTGTTTATGGTCATTTATTGTGGGTTCATGTCTGTGATTTTGGCTCATATTTATTTGGGGCACGTGTCTGTGACTTTGGTCCTTATCTGTTGTAGATACCAGTGTGTGACACTGGCCCCTTTGCCAGAGTGTACTGAGTGTTTTGTATCGGCTCTTATTCATGTGGCCCCTGGTTGTGATCGTCTTACCCATCTGGGAGCAGGTAACTCTGGTTCCCTGTGGCTTGAGGAGGAAAAGAAAATTGATGTGTGTATATACACGGAGGAAAGGTGTGGTGGCAACCTAGAGTTGGGCAAGTGCTGTTACCTCCTGGTTTTGACTGATTTCTGTACAGAGGGCAGGGCCTGAAGATTCTGAGATGCTGCATGGTGACCCCTGGCCAGGTCACGTAGCTCAGGAATTCCTTAGTTCTTTTGGTAGCCCTGGGGGTTGGGTGAAATGTCTGCCCTTCCATCCCAGCAGAATAGGACAGTAGTTCAGAACAACTCTCCTTTGAAAGGGCTCCTTTTACCCTGGGGAGAGAGCTGCCTTGGGACCTAATTGCGCATAACAGACAGGGCTCAGGGCTGAGCCAGCTGCTGTGTGAGGGCCAAAGCTTTGCTGGCCAGGAGCCCAGGGAGGCGGCAGCTGTCTCATTGCCAATTTAGCCCCTTCACCCCCTAAGCCTCTCATGGTTCCTGCTGTCTTATAGGGGTCAGCCAGCATCTTGTTTGAAGGATGAAATGGCACCTGGGACTGCGTGATGTGCCTGATCTCAAACAAGTCATTCAGCACTGAAAGCCCTTCTGGGCAGGTAGCTGTGGACTTGAACAGACTACTAGTTTCAGATGATAAAGCTCTCATCCCAGAATGGGTGGTACCACCAGGTCTGCAAAATGCTCCGTATCTGTTGAAGGCCTTGCTCTTTCTAGGGCAGTGGACTCTAACCTCACATTTGTGAGGAAAGGAAAGGAGCAGGCCAAGAAGGGGCTGCCTTTCCGCTCTGGTCCACAGGAGCATTAGGAGTCAGGAAACAACATCTTTGAGCTAAGTGACAACAAAAAGTCTTGACAACAATGGTTTCTCAAGGAGACCCCTCCCTGCCTCAACTGCCTTAACCCCTTTTTTCCTTCCTCTCTCCCCAGAGTTCCTACAGGAGGCATCACCCAGGCTGGCAGATCATGGTGGCAGCAGCGGGGGTGGCTGGGAAGTGAAACGGAGCCAGCGGCTGAGAAGGGGCCCCAGCAGCCCCCGAAGGCCCTATCAGGACATGGAGTATGAAAGACGGTAAGTTACCCACTCCTACTCTGACTAGGCAGCCTAGGCTTGCTCCTATGTGAGAACTGATCCAGAAAGGTGCTAGGAGGGGGCTTCAGGCAGAGGAAATGGTGCAACAAATGATTGGTTTCTTTTCAGCAGACATTTACTTGGCACCTGTTGTAAGCCAGGACCTGTGTGCTAGGTTCTAAGAGTGTCATGGTAATTTAGACAGATAAGATTGCAACTTTTCCTTACTCTAGGTCTCACAGGGAGACTATGCAGTTTACAGATGATTCTTAAGCAGCTTGATGGATGCCATGGTTGTGAGGGTAGGAAGGGATTAAGAGAAAGGGAGAAATGTAGGCTGATGCCTAGGTTTCTAATTTGGGTGACCAGATAGGTATATGGTGCCATTCACCAAGGTCTAGACAGCCACTGCAAGAGGAGAGGCAAAGATGTGTAGTAGATTGTAAGTGCCTGTGGGTTCTCAGGAGAGAGGTGTGGGCTGTAGCTTTGGGTTTAAGGGATGGAGGGGAGTGGTGCCTTCAGAGTCATGAGTTTGCCAAGAAAAGTATGAAGCAAGCCAGGTCAGATAGTGGGAGATTTCAGGGGCAGGATGGGGTGAAGTTGATATGATACTTGTCTTGGAATGGGATACTCTTATGCATTTATTTTTAATCTCTGGTCAAACAAGAAACAGTCAGGCACTTGATAAAATACAGAGATCTCAGGCCATATCCTCACCATCCTGGTTGATTCTAATGCAGGTGATCTATTCCTGACATTTTAGGATTACATAGAAAAGCAGACCTAACTCCCAGAAAGCCTCTATTAAGAGTCAGTAAATTTATAAAAAGTGAAGGAGGAAATAATTTTTTTGATGTCTTACAAAGGGTTTCTTCTACCACCAGGCCCTATTTCAAATGTAGAATTATAATATTTTGTTTTCTGAAAAGTGAGCCCAAATTTGAGATGGGATCATTATCTAATGGTATTCCATCTTGACCATCTTTAAAAATGTCTTTTGAAAGGCAGTGGATTTTGGATAATACTCACTGGAAATTCTCTGTGGTGGTTTCTGAGTTTGAGTAGGTGACATTTGCTTCAGACTTTATTACCAAATAAAGCCATTGGCTTTCTTTTGGCTTTTAAAAGACCTCAAGTGCAGAGATTTAAGTTAATCATACTTTTCTAGTTCACAGTAGATTTCTGTCATTGGTCAGTACAAAGGCCTTATTTTGCTATATTTATTTTTTTCCTTTTAATTCTCAATTCCTATAGCTATAGGCAGCTTCTCTGTTATGTTTGAAATGTAGCCTTCTAAAATATGTAGTGTTGTTTTGACTGTCTGTGTTTTCACTTAACACAAATGACAGAGTGCTACAGTCTTTATTCTGTTTCCTGAACTTTGTATTACTCAGCCCTGCATTTTTAAGGTCTGTATTGCCATTTGTATATCAATGCTTTGCTTCTAATTGGTCCCAAAGACACTGTGGGGTGTGCCTGCTGCCTTTTACTTAATGATTCTCCCAAGGATGGATACCTGTTCTTACCTTTAGTATGCTAAAATTCTATTATGTTATAATCTTTGCTTTCATAATCTTTTAGTCTCCTTTAACCTGGAACAGTTATTCAGTCTCTGTCTTTTATGACCTTGATATGTTTTAAGAGTATAGGTAAGTTGCTTTGTTGATGTTTCTCAGTTAGTGTTTTTCTAATATTTACTCACTTTTTTTGACAGAAAAATTATTTAAACAATGAAATATATACACATATATACATAAAACATATACATGTGTATATATATATATATATATATATATATATATATATATATATATATATATATATTTAGCAAGAGAAAATAGCCAAATATAATACATACACATGTATGGGAACCCTGCATACATGAGAGAGACAGAGACCCTATATGCACAAGAGGTTCAGAGATAGAAAGGGAACATGGGTATATAAAATATGTGTATTTTTAAAACAGTTACATTTGATCAGATACTGTGTGTTATTTAGGATATTTACATCTGTGTCTATCAACGACATGGTCCTATAATTTATTTTTCTATTTATCTGTCATTGAATAAAAGAAGCTCCATGACAAGGTAGCCTTGAAACTGGTTAAATTCACCTTTAAAAGGGCCTGAGTTTTTGATTATCATTTTGTCTGCTTCTACCAATTTTGGCATTTTGTGTTTTTTAGAAATATACTCGTTTTGTGGAGGTCCTCATATGTTATGATTCAGTCCAGTTTCCTAGGAATATATTATGAATGGTGTCTGTCTTTTAGAAGGTTTTTAGTCCACAAAGTGCTCTGCGGCCAATGAAAAGTATCCCTGACTATCTAAATCTGTTCCCTTCCTGATAGCAAGAGTTCAGTATCCAAATTTATTTGATTAAGATGCTGAGTGTCAGAAAGTTCAAGATTTCTTAACATTTATTCAAATTGGTTTTCTTAAATTCTGATGACTAGAGTTCAAATATTGAGGGATGCCTATAGTAAGTAAACATGAAAATACATCATTCATATCAAAAACCTTAGTAATATACCAGCCTCTTCTTGTGACATTTATCATAAGGAAACAATTTGGGTTCCAAGCTGAGCCCACAAGGACAGGGACTTCATTTCATTCACAAGGGTATCCCCAGCACCTAAAACAGTGCCTGACACATAGAAATGTTACCTTAAAATTTTTGAGTGAACAAATGAATGAACAAATAATTAATGAAAAATTGGAAACCAACCAAAATGTCTGGAAACATTTTATTCATTAATTATCTTTTTGCTTTGCATTATGGTTTTTCTAATATTTTATTACGAAATTTCAATCATACAGCAAAGCTGAAAGAATTTTACAGTGAACATCTCTATACTCATCCAATGGATTTTACTATTAACCTCTTACCCTACTTGCTCTATCACATGTTTATTCATTTTATGGTATTTATTTTACACTCTATATGTTTAAAAATTTTTATGAAACTACATTTATCAGTTTTCTTTTTTATGACTTCTGGCTTTTATCTTGCTTAGGAAGCCCTTCCCCATTCTTGAGGTGATAAATTTTTTTCTTATGTTTTCTTTCTAATACTTTTGTGGTTTCTATTCAGGAATTTAAATTTTTGACCATCTAGAATTTATTTGGTTTAAGAATAAAAAACTTTTATTTTCTCAAAGATCAACAAACTTTTTCTATAAAGGACCAGATAGTAAATATTTTTAGCATTGCGGACCATATGACCTGTCACAGCTACCCACCCAAAAGCAGCCACAAACAATATGTAAATAAATAGATATAGCTGTGTTCAAGAAAACTTTATTTAAGTGACTGGATTTGGCCCACTGGCTATAGTTTGCCCATCCCTGGACCAGACAGTTATCACAACTAGTATTTATTGACTAATCCATTTTTCCCCTGTTCATTTGAAATGTAATGTTTGGCTTATTCTAAATTTCCTCATGTATTTTTATACTGTAAACTCTGGTTTCACTCATCCATCCATTCATGTTTCAATTGTCTCACCTTTATAATTGTTACAATGTTTGGTGGAGCTCCTCTCCCCCTCATTAGTGTATTTTAAAACAGAATTTTCCTGACTCTTCTAAGTTGTTTCATGGCCTTTTCTGTTATAAACAGAGCTGCAGTGAATAATGTTTTTATACATGTGCAAGCATATCAGTCCATTAAATTCCCAGAAGGAGAATTGGGGGTCAGAGGGTATATAGATTTTTAGTTTTGCCAGCTATTGCCAAATTCCCCTCAGTAAGGATTGTTCCATTTTCACTCCTACCAGCAATATGAGAGTGCCTAGTTCCCATACAACCTTGCCAATAGTTTGTTGTCAAACATTTGGACTTTTGAAAGATTTATTGAGTTGAAAATGTTCTATCCCAAATCCTCCTTATAGAAGAATTTTAAAGAATATATGTGGATACTCCCCCTCTAGGAGGTAGAGCTTAATTCCCCTCCTCTAGAGTATGGGCTGGTCTTAGTGACTCACTTCTGACGAATAGAGAGTAGAAGGGGAAAAAGAAAAACTTTTACAGTAGAGAAACCTGGCAGACCCCACCACAAGCAGATAATCAAGGTCAACATCACTAGTGATAAGACATTCATATCATGTGCTCCCTGATACAGTGCCATCAGAAGGGCAGCCTATCTCTACTGTAGTCTTCTCACAAAAACACCATAACCTCCATCACCTCAAGTCTAATCACAAGAACACATTAGACAAACCTAAGTTGAGGTACATTCTACAAAATACTTAACCAGTACTCTTCAAAACTGTCATGGTCTCAAAAACACAAGGCAAGACCAAGGAACTTTCACAGACCAGAGGAGACTTAAGGGGGCATGATGACTAAGTGCAATGTGGTAGCCTGGATTCAACTTAAAACAGAAGGAAGATAGAAGTTGAAGAACTGGTGAATCCTAATAAAGTGTATAACTTAGTTCACTTCTGAGTTTTGTACCGTGTGCCATGGTTCTGTTAACATTAGAGGAAGCTGGGTGAAGGATCTATGAGAATTCTATTCTCTTTGAACTTTTCTGTAAATCTAAAATTTCAAAATAAGTTTGATTTCATCAAGGTTAGAAATGTTTGTACATCAAAGGACACTATTCAAGAGAGTGAAAAAACAACCCACAGAATAGAACATTTTTGCAAATCATATCTGATAAGGGATGAACACCTAGAATATGTAAAGAACTCCTACAACAGCAACAGAAAAAAAATTCAAAAATGGACAAACGACTCGATTAGACATTTCTCTAGAGAATATATACAAATAACCAATAAGTACATGAAAAGGTGCAAAATGACAGGTGTTGATAAAAATGTGAAGAAATTGGAACCTTCATGTATTGCTGATGGGAATGTAAAATGGTGCAGCCACTGTGGAACAGTTTGGCATTTCCTCAGAAAACTAAATATGGGGTTACCATATGATCTAGCAATTCTACTCCTGGGTATGTACCCAAAAGCATTAAAAGCAAGGACTCAAACAGATACTTGAATACCAGTGTTCATAGCAGCATTATTCAGAATAACCAAAACTGTCAGTAAGTGGAAACAACCCAGGTATCCATCAGCAGATGAATGGATAAACAAAATGTGAATATTACATACATACATTTTCAGCCATAAAAAGGAATGAAATTCTGATACATTCTACAACATGGGTGAACCTCGAAAACACAAAGGGACATATATGATTCCACTTAAATGAGATACCTAGAATAGGCAAATACATAGCAACATAAAGTAGAATAGAAGTTGTGGAGTGGGGAGTTATTGTTAAGTGAGTTCAGAGGTGTTTTGGATTGGTGAAAGATTCTGGAAGTAGTAATGGTTGCACAATGTCGTGAGTATGCTTTGTGTGCCACTGAATAGAACATATAAAAATGGTTAAAATGGTAAATTATTGTTACTACAATGAAAATATACAAAAACAAATTTTAAACATATATTTAAAAATGGTCTGTCCAGTGTAGTTTTTTCATCTGTCATTATGATTGAGATAGATTTAGATACAAATCTAAATCATTTGTATTTCTTTACTATGGAGTCTGTTCCTTTCCTTTTTCTTTTTCTTTTTTTTCAGTTTATTATTTTTCTTGACTTGGTTTTTGATCGCTTTTGTTTCTGCCAAGAAAATATATTTTATTTTTATATAGTTGAATTTAACTTTTTTCCCATGGCTTTTGGATTTGGGTCGTAGTTTTCTCCATTTCAAGATTGTCAAGAATTATCCCGTGTTTTCTCTTACTTTTATGGTTTCATTTCTTCCATTTAAATTAATGACCCATTTCAAAATTATCCTGGTTCATGTATGTGAAGTATAGTCATAAGATCTTGCACATGTGAGAGGTAGTTAACCTTTCTGATACAGTTATACTTGGGATCTTCCTGTTTTCTAAACAGTGGCTCTCTGAATACAGGCTAGGTATTCTGCATATTAATTTTGTACCCAGCATCCTTACTGATTTGTAATCATTTTTCAGTTGATTCTCTAAGGCTTTACAGGCATATCTGCATATCATTTACAAATAACAGTAATTTTACTTTTCCCTTTCCAGCTTTTAACCTCTTCTCTTCGTTCCTTTGTTTAATTTTTTAGATAGAGTCTTAGAATAATGTTAATAATTGTGTCTGTTTTTCCCTGGTTTAAGTAAATGTGTATTAGTTGCTTTTAGAGTACTTTATTAATCATTATTTTATCAAAGAGAATAATTATTGGGCACCTACTGAGTACTAGGCATTAAGCTAAACTTTGGGGACTAGGGTAGTAAACCAAACGGGTATGGTTCCTTCTTTTCCCAGAAGTCACAGTCTAGTAATTTTTTAAATTATCAAAGAAATGCACATTAAATCGACTTTGAGATAATTATTTTACAGTTATTGCAGTAGGAGAAATTTTAACAAAACAGCCGCTAGTGCTAGCAAGGTGAACGTGAAACACAGGGACGGGTTGGCACCATGCACAGTGAGGTGGAGGAAAAGAGGTCAGCAGGGACTTCAGTCCACAGGACCCTACAGACCTTGTAGGACCTTGGTGAGCATTTTATAGTGTTTCATTCTGAAAGTAAGCAGGAACAACTGAAGGGAGCGATACAGTTGGGCTCAGTTGGCTTTGCCTTATAAAGCACTCACGTTTGGGGTGTAGAGAATAAACTGGGGGAGGCCTGGGTATAGGCCACACCTGAGAGTTCAGTGAAGGATGACAGCATGGACGAGAGGGAAGGAGAGAAGTGGATTGGATTTGCCAGAGAGTAGGAACCTGCTCACCCTGTGGGGTCAGGATTTAGGGACCCCTGTTGGGGAGTGGGGTTGAGGGTCTAGAAGGAGTAAGTGGGTGGGGGTCAGCCTCACCTCTTACACCTTTCAGAAAGAACTGCCCTCTAATTCTTCCCATCCTTCTTCCCCCAGAGGTGGTCGTGGAGATAGGACTGGCCGCTATGGAGCAACTGACCGATCACAGGATGACAGTGGGGAAAACCGCAGCCGGGACCACGACTACCGGGACATGGACTACCGCTCATACCCCCGAGAGTACGGCAGCCAGGAGGGCAAGCATGACTATGATGACTCGTCGGAGGAGCAGAGTGCAGAGGTAAGTTCCGGAGTGCCAGTAAGGTCTGGGGAGCGGAGTGGGGCAAAGTTCCTTGCAGGGTCTCTGTCTGGCTGCAGGTAGCTCTTGGCTCCTGTGCCTTGGCTCCTGAGCACCCCTGTGCTCAATGCCTTTGCCTTATCTGGATAGTCTGTTCCTGCTCCCGCTCTGAGGGCTCCTCTCCCAAGTTGGGTCTCCCTGACTTCCACATGCTTGGCTCTATACTTTTAAGGGCCCCTGGCTACCACCTCTCTCCCTCCCTCCTTCACTGGTGTTCAGTTTGGGTCCATGGTTTACTGCAAGCCCTGTACTTCCTGCTCCCAGCCAATATGGGGCCCTCAAAGAGCCTCTTACATGGCATCTGGTGTCTGGGGTTGGGAGGGCAACAGGGAAACTGGATATCGCCAAGCAGAGCAGCTCTGGGAGGCCAACTGTGGATATTCCTAGTGGTAGCAGAGTCCCTAGATTGAAGAGGAAGATCCCCTCAGGCCTCTCCTCTGACTTTCATGTTGTGTAGTTAGCCCTAGCCTGAAGGGGGAGGCATGATGCTCACCATCAGCGAGCCCCCAGCTGAGGGAAGAAGCAGCTCTGCTTTAGGGGAACCCCAGTTTAAGGGGGTGGTCAGGTCCCTGGTCCAAGCAAACAGACAACTCTCCTATCTGGCAGGATGGGAAGGGTAATCTTGCAGCTTCAGTACTGGTTGGGGTGAGTGTGAGCCACTGGCTTCCTCCTGGGGATGTCCAGTGCAAAAACCCCAGTGGTAGCTGGGTTGAGAAGAATAGGAGTGGAGCACTGAGTTATCAGGCCCTCTTGAAGGTGGGAGGGATGTGGACCCAGGCCTTGCCTGCTTAGTCCTGAAAGGATTGGTTGGGCAAAACCCAAGAACCCAACGACCACACCCTGTGAGGAGGGAGCTTGGTGGTGATAGACGACTGGCCAGACAGAGGATTGGGGACCAGGGGGCCGTGCTGTACCTCTTACATATTCACCAGTTGCTGCTGGCTGGCTGTAACCAAGACCTTATGCAAGCTAGTCCTATACCCACAACTTGGTTTCAGGGACCCCCAGGCCCAGGCTGGGAATCGTAAGTGACATGTAGCCTTCTGTGGCAGAAGGAACAATTTGTGCACATAGTAGCTGAGCTGGCAAGGGAGGAAGAGGGAGAAACAGAAGGCAGGGTTTAGAGTGCCAACTCTAGACCGTCTCTTCCCAAGGAGGTTTAAATGGTATCTAGTCACCTGTCTGGGAGTTCTTCACCCACACCAACGCTGCCACCAGTCTCTCCCCAGTCTACCATGGCAGCCCCCAAAAGCATCCTGGGGAGAATTTCCAACCCCAGGAGGGCCTATCTACCCTGCCTGCCCCAAGCCCTTAGCCGGAGCCCGCCCACCCCTGGCTTTCAGAGCCTGCCTGCCTCAGAGAGCCAGCGGCCAGCCCGTAGGCCCACCCCAGACTGACTGCCCGTCTGGTGTCTCTCATCTCATTCTGTCGGCCAGGATTCCTACGAGGCCTCCCCGGGCTCCGAGACTCAGCGTAGGCGGCGGCGGCGGCACAGGCACAGCCCCACCGGCCCGCCAGGCTTTCCCCGAGACGGCGACTATCGGGACCAGGACTATCGGACCGAGCAAGGGGAGGAGGAGGAGGAGGAGGAGGAGGAGGAGGAGGAGGAAGAGAAGGCCAGTAACATCGTCATGCTGAGGATGCTGCCACAGGCAGCCACTGAGGATGACGTACGTGCCCCCCATGGCCCCGGTCAGGTGGCAGAGCAGAAGGCCAGGCTGGGTTTCCTCCAGGGCCCTCAACTTCTCCCTCTTCCCCGACCTCAGCACCTTTCATCTCTTCTCTCCCACTGGCTCCTGTCCACCAGCACTGATCTGTCCTCTGGGCAGGCCTCTCCTGGTCTAGAAGGGAGGGGTGTCCAGTAGGTTGGCCTGCCCAAGGAGCTGCCAGTGGCGAGTATGAGAGAGAACAGAACATTTCTCCTGCACATTCCACTGGTTGTCCATCCATTATGCATATGTTGATTGAGGGCCGGATGCTGGCCAGGCCCAGTGCCAGGCCCAATGCTGGGTATGTTGCTAGTGGCAGAGATGATGTAGGTGGGGAGAATCCCCATGGGGTTTTCTGAGGTTTTATTCTCATCCCCACCACCATCATCACTTTTTGTCGCCAACATCAGATCTCAGTGGTTTGGCCACTGAGCCTTGGGTTTTTCTTTGACTTCCTTCTCTGCTGCTGATAGCCTTCCTACCCTGTTTTCCTTTGTGGCATTCCCTTCCATCTTCCTCCCATTTCTCCTATTTCCTTTTTCTACAGACTTACCCTAAGGAGCCCCAGTAAAACCCCAAGAGGGCCACTAGAATAGCCTCCCTGATTTTCCTCCTTACTCCCCATCCCACCATGAATTCTCTGCTCACCTCTCCTTTGAAATCTGCCGGCTGCCCATTTTGTCAGAGAGAAAATCTCACCTGTGTATTTGCAAACTTCTCAATTCTGACCCACCTGCCCTGTTCAGGGTTAGAGAGTAGCTGAGTGCTGACATTTCTTGAGGATTTATCATAGGATGGGGCACATACCAGGTCTGATTTAATCATCATAGACACTTTGCAGAGAAGGTACTTTGTATCTCCATCCCATAGATGAGGAAGCCAGGCCCCCAGCAGTGAATTGACTTGCCGCACATCCCACAGCCAGTGAGTGGCAGAGCAGAGTTGGGGTCTGAAACTGGGCAGTTGAGCCCCAGAGTCTACATTCTTGCTGTTTCCTGAGCCTTCCCTGAGTAGTTGCAGTACTGATAAACAACTCTATGTGTCCTTTTTTATTCTTCTATGACCATGCACGCACATGAGAGAGATCTCCTTTCTGTTGTTTAACCTAATAAGGAAACTAAGGCCCAGAGGCATTAAGACTACTGCCTGAAAATGCCCAGTGCAGGCTCCCAGTCCTCTGCGAGAGGCACCACTAACCTAGAAACCTGAATTGCCTCTCTAGCTTCTCTCTGGCTTACTTTATCCAGGAAGCTTTTCAAACCTCACAACCATGCCTTTTTGTTTCCACCCCAAGTAACTGCTGCACTCGGGGTCTAGGACAGATGGCTTGGGTTTGCTCAGACTCCAGTCCTCAATTTTGTATTTGTGTTATGGGTCTCTTGATGCAAGCAGAGGGCAGCCCCTTTGCAAAGTGCCAGAATTGCATCCCAGCTTTCCTCACTTTGCGGCTGGTCCATGCCTGTAGACCTCCACTGCCCTCCATTCTTGACCTGAAAACTTGCTTGCTCTTATTCTCCACCCCTGAGAGTCATCATTCTTCCATGCTTCACCTTGCACATGGTCCTTTCTTCATTTGACTCACTCTGCAAGTCTGGGGCCAAAAACTGGACTTGATACTGGTGTGGGTCTAGGGCTATGGTCAAAAAAGCCCTGAGAGAGAGATGGGGGAGCTGGTGTGTGGACTTCAGTGATGGCCCCATGGGGCCCTGGAGGCCTTCATCTGCTCTCAGTTACTCAGCAGCCCCCTTGTGCTGAGCCTGCCCCAAATCTGTATCTCCTCATACAGATCCGTGGCCAGCTGCAGTCCCATGGTGTCCAAGCCCGGGAGGTCCGGCTGATGCGGAACAAATCCTCAGGTGAGCTTTCGTTCCCAGTGCCTTCCCCTTCCACTGGCCAGCCTCCGCTTCCAAGTCTCCCTCCTGCCTCTGCCTCTGCCTCTTCCATACCCTCCCTACCCTGCCTTCCTGCCACAGCTGGGAATGGGTAACTCGGGGGTACCCTTCTTTTCTCCCCCTCATCCCACTCTCCTCACAGCTCTGGACAGCAGCCTCTTGGCACAGGCCTGTTGGGGAGGGGGTGTAGCTCTGAGCTGAGTGTTCCCAGAGCCAGGGCCAGGGCCAGGGCCAGGCTCAGGCTCCAGGGACCCTTCTCTCTGGGACTCTGTGTATCTGAGATGGTAACGCCTCCAACTATGCTCCCTCCCCTCTCCTTTCTTCTTCTTTCCCTGCCCTTACTCTTCCTCAGATTTTTCTGGTAACAGCATCTGACCAGAAAGTAGGTCTGACACAGCTCCACCGTGTGTCCCAAGAGGGGAGGCAGGGGAAGGCTCTTGTCCCAGGGCTCATCCCAGGAGCAGCCAGGACTTCTGGCTCACATGTCCCTTCCCTCCCTCTTGCAGGCTGCTTGGAGCTGGCCTGAGGGTAGCAGGGGGGTAGAGGGGAGTGGTCTCTACAGGATATCTGGCCCAGCCTCCCCAAGGCAGGCACAGTGGGGCGTCACTCTGCCTGGTCTTCTCTCTCCATCTCTCAGTCTCTCTCTTCCCCATACCTCCATATCTGTCTGTCTGTCTCTGTCTATCTCTCTCTCTTTATATCTCTATCTTTCTATCTTTCTTTCAATCTTTCATCATACCCGTGCATCTTAATGGTTCTTCTTTTGCTGATCAAGCATGTACCCCCAAGCCCTGCCACATCTAAGCCCTCCCTGTTTGTTTACCTCCAAAGGAAGAGCTTCTTCCTGCAGCCTCAAGCCCTGGGTTCCTTTCCCAGTCCTGGCCAGGCCTGGAGTCTCTCATGGTAGCATAAAGGGCTTGCTCTACTTCACCCCAGCCAAACCACATGCTGCCAGGATTCTGGTCTCTCTCCCCAAAGTAGTCTCCCAGGTACAGCCCCCTCTGTGGCCCTAGGTACTTCTCCCAGACACCCACTGATTCTTTAAGGTCTGCCTGGCCAATCCTGACTCCATTCTCCTGCTGTCTAGGAGGACCTGGACTGTGGGTGGTTGTACTCTTCCCAGCTTGGCCTTGAGGTAGCCCCTTTGTAAGGCCCACCACCTGTGCACTGTGGTGAGGCTGAGGTGATATTACATTCCTAACTCCCCCAGTTCCTGATGGGCCTGGAGCCTTCTTGGCCTCACTGAGTAGCCCAGCTTCTCTTTTGCTCCATTGATTAACACCTGTTACAGGGCCCCTCCTGGGTACCCCTGGTTTTGTGATGGGCCCCACCCTTGGGTTATTTTTTCTGCCGTATGTGGAGCCAGCAGCCTGCCCATCTACCCTTCATCCTTTTCTGGAGACAGACCTCTATTTGACCTTTTCCCTCCCAGTTCCTTCTCTCTGTCTCTGTCACCCCAGGCTGGCCAGGCACATCTTGCCTGAGCCCCATATCTCTGTCTTCTCAGCTGGTGTGTGTATATCTCTCCCCACCCACCCACTTCTCTCTGGCTGTTTCCTCCCACCTCCTTCTCTTTTACCTGCCCCTCCCGGCCATCTACTTTGCCTCCCACCCCCTGGTCTTTCTCTCTCTGATTGCTTCTCTCTTTTCCTTTTTACCTTTCTCTTCTCCCCGCTTCCTTCTCTGCCCCAGTCCTCTCCCCTCGGGTCCCACCCCCGGGAGCGCCGTGTGTCCAAAGCTGTTGACTAACCCACTGCGTCTGTATCTGAATGCTGTCTCCAGGTCAGAGCCGGGGCTTCGCCTTCGTCGAGTTTAGTCACTTGCAGGACGCTACACGATGGATGGAAGCCAATCAGGTTGCTTTGCCGCACTTGAACCCCCCCCCCAAACAAATACTACTTTGTAATCGAGTGCTCTCCCCATCGCCTGATTCTTATGGACACAGTTCCCTGCCCTGTGGCCCTGTGTCCCATCCCCCCCACCCTCTCTCTCTCCCCCTTCCTGACCCTTTCTCCTCTTCCCATCTCTCGCTACCCACTGGGCTACCCATCAAGAACCCACATATCACTGGCCCCACCCAATGCCAGGCACTAGCTCTGCCCCTCCACCTCTCCCACTTAAGCTTTCAGGAAAGGGCTACGCTGGACAGGGGAGGGGGATTGTGGGGGAGAGTGTCTTCCATGTAGGTTCCCACTCCCCAAGGGACTGCCCTGCTCTAGGGTTAGGCAGAGCCAGTACTTTGTTCCACTCTCAGGCACCACTGGAAATTCAGCCACAGGGGAAGTTAGTTGTTGGCACACTAACTAGCCGTTTTGCCAGTTATCCCTGCATGTGAGTTTGGCCCTTTGATTCCCACACAAAAAAGCCAGCACTACTCTGTTGATCTGAAGTACCAGTCAAGTGTTATAGTTTCATTTGCTGGGACTCGCCTGCTTGCCCCATCCCTCCCACTGCACCTACCTGCCACAGGAATCACCACTTAACTTGCTCCACTGGTGGCAGGCCTGCCCTCTCAGCAAAGAGCTGTGTTGCTGGGAAGGAGTCTGCTCCCCAAGTCTGGCACAGGCTTGCAACCCAGCAGCTTTGGGACCTTCTAAGACCCAAGGATCTGCTCTGCTTGCCCACCCAGAGCCCAGCTCACTGGTGTGCAGCACTAAAGGAAAGCCTCGGGAAGAGGGGCAGGTGTGCTGGAAGGGGGTTCTGTAGGGCCAGCCATGGGACTATCTCTTCCAGTCCATAGGCTAGTGCCATGGGCCCAGAACCCAACCAGCCACAGGAAGACAACCTCCCAGCAGGAACTTCCATCTTTTCAATATGGCTCTTTCTTTTTCCCCTTCTCTAGCACTAGGGTGCGTGTGTGCGCGCTCTCTTTCTTTCTCTCCCTCCCTTCCTATCCCCCCTCATCCCAAGTATAGCCTGTGTAGTGTTGGCCCTGGGTGTGGCCTGGCAGTGTCAGGGCCGAGTGGGGGCTTTCCCCTACTGTCCGGCAAGCATCAGTCAGCCGAGCACTGTGTGCCTGGTGGTGTGTGTTCACGTGTGCGTGTGCGTGCCCTGAAAGGCAGCAAACAGCTGCACCTGAAGTCTGTGGTGCTTTCCCTCCCTCCTTCCCTTCCTTCTTCCCTCGTTCGTTCTCCTACCTCCCTCCATTCCCTGTCCCTCATCCATCCAGCTGAAGGGCTCGCTCACTCTCTTCTCCTGTGCTGAAATGGTGTGTGGGGCACTGCTGCCTGCGCCTCACTCGGCTCTGCTTTTTCCTGCAGCATTCCCTCAACATCCTGGGCCAGAAGGTGTCCATGCACTACAGCGACCCCAAGCCCAAGATCAATGAAGACTGGCTGTGTAATAAGGTACAGGGGCAGTGGGCAGCAGTTATCTTGGACTGAGGCAGCAACAGTGGTGGCAACATCTCTGACTCCCTTGGGTCTCTGAGGTGGTGTGGACTGGCTTAGCTCAAGTAGCTATCATTCCCTGCCACTCACCTACCCACCAGTGTGTACTGAGCTTTCACTCAGTGCTAGGCTCTGCCCTTATGAAGCACTATCTTACTTAAGTCCCAGTAGACTATCAGCAGATATTTACACAAATGACTAGTGACAGTGGAAGCATACCATGATGTGTAAAATGTGGACCTCAGAACCAAACTGGCTGAAATTATACTCTCCCACATCTGCCTTGATTTTGATCAAAGCCCTTAACCTCTCTGTGCCTCACTTTCCCATCTCTAAAATGTGAAGAGTAATGACACCTCTCCCTGAAGATAATTGGGAAGATTAAAATGTGATTATGAGAGAGTAACACTTGGAACAACACCTGGCCTACAGTTAGCACTGTTTAATGCCAGCTGTTCTTCTGAAGAAAAGCACAGGGTGTTCTGAGATCCTGTGTCAGGTGACCCAACTTTGAAGGCCACTCTGACAATGCCATGTCCACCTGAGACAGAGGATACAAGCAGTCATGTTCCCAAAGAGGAAGCTGAGGCTCAAGAGAAGGAACCGTGAGTGAGCCTTGAGCCATGACGTGCTCCTGACCACAGGGCCGTGGATGCCACTGTGGGTTCAGGCTTCCCCTGGGGCCAGCCTCACAAGCAGCCCTGAGGCACAGCTCCATCTCCTACAGCTGGCTGGCAGTTCTGAGACCTAAGGGTAGGATGAAGAGCTTTTAGAGGCCCCCAATTCTCTCCCCAAGAAGAACTCTGCCTAGTAAGGGGGAGTGGGGAGGCGCCTATTCGTTAAAAGTAATATCGAAAGGCGGGTGTCCACTGTTTCTGGAAAGGTGGGACAAAGTTACAGTGGAACTCCTTTCTTCCTATATTTTCAGATATGTCTAAAAAGCAGGGAATTCTCTACTTTCCCCTCCATTACTCCCCACATCTTATTGGTCACCAGGTCCTGTCACTCCAGTCACAGAAATGCTCTCCCTTGTCATTCTGCCTTTGCAGGCCAGTCCTTGCCCACTCCCCCAGAGAGTCACCACGGACCCCTCTATAATGCTAGCCTCTTGCCTCTTTCTTCCACCCTCTCACCTGTAACATTCCTCATAACCACCTCTGACCATGTCCCTTTTCGTCTACTTAAAACCCCCACAACTCTGAGCTGAGGCAGGACAGTCCTCCATAATCTAGCCTTGGCTTTTGTCTCTCTCCTACAGAAAACCTCTTGTTACCTCTTTTAGCAATTGCTTCCCAGCAAAACCACACCAAACTAAACTTTTGGGGCTCCCAGATCAAATATCCCTGCTGACTGTTGCCAGCTGAGTGAGCAGTGCCCCTCTTGGCCCACTCCCTTCCCTGACCCCCTGTTGGTGACTGTACGCACAGACTAACCTGTCCATCTGCTACATCTGCTCCCCGCTTGTAGACCATGAGAGAAAGACCACTTCCTGAGCATGCAGGGCAAAGTCTGGCACAGGAGTAGTACTCAGTACCTGGCCTTGGAACGGAGAGAAATATGGCAAGAGAGGGACTTCTGACTTTTAGGGACAGAAATACTGGAGGTGCCTGAACAGAGAAGCAAGTTTTGGGGAAACAGAATCTACTCAAGGGACATTGGGGGACAGTCCTAGGAGTTGGTATTTTAGAGGAGACAGCAGTTGTAATGGGTATGGAAGTTGTTGATTCCTGAGATGAGAGGGTGACACAGAACAAATTTGAGACCACATAAAGGGGAGAGTCACAGGCCTGAGAATGATAACCAGAACCCCAGAACCCCCTGCCTTCCTTGACTTTTGGGCCACCCTTCCCTGGGGCATGGTGGGGTTCCCTAGGGAGATCTCTGGATCCAAGTTTGGAGGGTGCAACAGAAAGCCCCACCCCCTCTGACGGCCTGGCCTGTGCCTCACAGTGTGGTGTCCAGAACTTCAAACGCCGTGAGAAGTGCTTCAAATGTGGTGTACCCAAGTCAGGTGAGGTCCTCATGCCGTCCCCCTCCCTGGTATCTTGATGGGAGGTGGGAGAAGGGTGAGGGGCCTGTGCTCTGGAAGTAGGGTGACCAGCTTGGAGCCTCCCTTTTGTCACCAGCCTGTCTTGCCATCCCTGACAGAGGCAGAACAGAAGCTGCCCCTGGGCACAAGGATGGATCAGCAGACGCTGCCATTGGGTGGACGGGAGCTGAGCCAGGGCCTGCTCCCACTCCCACAGCCCTACCAAGCCCAGGGAGTACTGGCCTCTCAAGCCCTGTCACAGGGTTCAGAGCCAAGCTCAGAGAATGCCAACGACAGTGAGTCACTTGTTCTTTTCTTCTTCCTCCCTGCCCTAGGGTGTCTGGGCTGGGCTCTCCAAGGCCAGAGAGATAGTGGTGACCAGGACTTAGTCCTCCCAGGAGTCTCTGCCTGGTGGGGGAACAGACAAGTGATATAGGGAGAGCAGGGGAGGAGCATGGCCCAACTTGACTTTGAGGGTGTATTGGGAAGGTTCTCAGCAGGTAAGTGATTGAGCTGGGACTTGCAACTGATGAGTAGAGTTTGTCTAGAAGAAGTGAGAGGAAGCAGCAGGTGCAAGATGTGAAGTCCAGAGAAGGAGCAGTGGGGGAGCCACCAAAGGTTAGGGCTGGAGCAGAGTATCAGGGGTGACCCTTAATGTTGGGCCCCTTCCCACAGCCATTATTTTGCGCAACCTGAACCCACACAGCACCATGGACTCCATCCTGGGGGCCCTAGCACCCTACGCAGTGCTGTCCTCCTCCAATGTGCGCGTCATCAAGGACAAGCAGACCCAACTGAACCGTGGCTTTGCCTTCATCCAGCTCTCCACCATCGTGGTGAGGGCGGCACAGGGGGGGCCGGGCAGCCAGCGTCCCGGCCCCCGGGGTGGGGAGGAGGGATCCTGACCCCAGCCCCCCACCGCGGCCCCACGCCTGGCAGTGGGGCAATGGAGCCGGGGGCCTCCCCGGGCCTGACCCCTCTGCCTCTGCCTCCCTTCTTCTCCCAGGAAGCAGCTCAGCTGCTGCAGATCCTACAGGCCCTGCACCCACCACTCACCATCGATGGCAAGACCATCAACGTTGAATTTGCCAAGGGTTCTAAGAGGTCAGGGCCCCACCTGTGTCCCTCCCCAGCTTGTCCCCCAGCTGGGGTCCTCCATCTCACTCTCAGTCTCTGACATCCTCCCCAGGGACATGGCTTCCAATGAGGGCAGTCGCATCAATGCTGCCTCTGTGGCCAGCACTGCCATTGCTGCGGCCCAATGGGCCATCTCACAGGTACTCAAGACTCCCCTCTGCCCAACCATTCCAATACCTGGAACGCTTCAATCCTCCTGTACCCTCTCTGTGAATAGGAGGGCTGGCTTGCTATTTTGACTTTCTGTGGACCTAAAACCCTCACACAGTGGCTGCCGTGGGCTCTTGGGGCCTTGCTACACCTCCTTCAAGGCTTTCATTGTCGATGCCATTGTGGCATCCTCTTTGGTGGTTACTTTATTGCCCTGAGTTATTGTAACTTTTTAAATTAAATTTATAAATAGCTGAAAGAAAATTGGGAGATGAGACTAAAGGGAGGATTGTATCTCACTTGGTCTGATGCCCAACACACAACACACGGACCAGTGTCAGCCTTGGGAGCATTTTGGCATGTGTCTTTGTTATTGCCTTGTTTTTGCTGCTGCCCTGCTCTATTGTGGCTGGGCAGCCCTCAAGTCTCACTTGTCTGTGGGCTGCATGCTTTCTGTCAGTAGACAGACTCTAGCTTCACCTGTGGGCAGCCACTTCTTAGCAGGTTCCCTTCCTGTCACACTCCCTCATCTGCTAATGAGCCCCTCCCACCTGCCCCTCAGGCCTCCCAGGGTGGGGAGGGTGCCTGGGCCACACCCGAGGAGCCACCGGTCGACTACAGCTACTACCAACAGGATGAGGGCTATGGCGGCAGCCAGGGCACAGAGTCCTCTCTCTATGCCCATGGCTACCTCAAGGGCACCAAGGGCCCTGGCATCACTGGAACCAAAGGGGACCCAGCCGGAGCAGGTGAGCCCCAGCATCTCCTTAATCCCATGTGGGTGCCGATAGGCATAGGGTCTTGGGCCTGGCCATTCACAGGTATTCTCCCTCTCCATCTCTACAGGCGCTGAAGGCTCCCTGGAGCCTGGAGCGGACTCTGTGTCACTGCAGGCTTTCTCCCGTGCCCAACCTGGTGCCACCCCTGGCATCTACCAGCAGTCAGCAGCTGAGGTGAGCGGCAGTCAGGGCACTGCCGCCAATAGCCAGGTGAGGAAGCTTAAGGAAGATCCTGGGAGCAGGGGTGGACACAGCAGGCATTGGCAGAGACTGAATCCTGTTCCCCTGTCTGGCCCATGACCAGTCATACACCATCATGTCACCCGCTGTGCTCAAATCTGAGCTCCAGAGCCCTACCCATCCCAGCTCTGCCCTGCCACCAGCCACCAGCCCCACTGCCCAAGAGTCCTACAGCCAGTACCGTGAGTAGCCCCAGCCTGCAAGTGGGCGGTAGGGAGTTCCTTAATAAAGCAGGGAAGGGTGTGACCTCCCCTTCTGACTCCCCAGCTGTTCCTGATGTCTCCACCTACCAGTATGATGAGACATCTGGCTACTACTACGATCCCCAGACTGGCCTCTACTATGACCCCAACTCCCAGGTGATGGGGCAGTTCAGGGAGCAGGTGGGGTCTGCAGTTCCCCTTCTTGAGGTCCTCCCTCATGCCTCCTCTCCCCCTTCCTCCAGTATTACTATAATGCTCAGAGCCAGCAGTACCTGTACTGGGATGGGGAAAGGCGGACCTACGTTCCTGCGCTGGAGCAGTCAGCTGACGGGCATAAGGAAACAGGGGCACCCTCCAAGGAGGGCAAAGAGAAGAAGGAAAAGCATAAGACCAAGACAGCCCAACAGGTGAACACCGGGATCCTGGAGTCACTGGCTGGCTATTTAGTGTCTTCTGATGACTGCATTTCTGCCACCTGTTACCCCTGCTACTGAGATAGTGGGTAGGAGCTAGATGTGTGTGTGGGCAGTAATTATGCTCAAGAGAGACCAGGATTTTGGTCCAGCTCTGCTCTTTGTTGTATGACCTTGAGCCAGGACAGTCTCCTCAGTACAGGGCATGGCCACCCAACTCCCTGAGGTGGCTACTGTCATCTACATGAACCCTGTTAGCTTTCCTGTCCCCTAGTGGGAGCCCTCACGCTACTGGTGGGAGTGTGGGCTAGTGTGAGCATACCAGAAGCCAAGCTAGCCCTGCCTGTGGAAACAGATGGGCATGCATATTCTTTGGGCCCAGAACCCCACTCATGGGGGTGTGTCCTTTGTGTCTACATGTAGATATATCCCAGACAACTTCTTGAAGGCCCAACAGGGGGTGGGCAGGAAAACAGCCTATTGCAGTATTTTGTGGTAGAGGGGCAATTGGAGGGAACCTCAGTATCTGTCTTTAGAGGAAGAATATAACAATCTGTGTTTAGCCCTTGGAAGCAAGAACTTGGTGGTGTGCCTGGGGGTAGAAACAATATAATATGGAATGTGGCATACTGTTGTGCATATAAATTAAAATTATAGACAGAGAAAGCCATCCTATGCATTTTAGAATGATAAACATTTTTAAACACACAGGGAACATAATGGTGTTGGTGCCTGTCAGTATCAGGCATAGCCAGATCGGAGCTTGATGAGGAACACTGATGACACAGTATGACAGAAATGGGAGCTCTCATTGCCACCTCTCTCACGTGTTTGAGGTGCAGGGTAGAGTGGAATGCTTTACAGCAGAGGCAGTGGGGCAGTGGATGGAGTTGTTGGGTTCCTTAGAGTCTCACCCTCCCCCACCCTCGCCCCTAGATTGCCAAGGACATGGAACGGTGGGCCCGGAGTCTCAACAAGCAAAAAGAAAACTTCAAAAACAGCTTCCAACCTATCAGCTCCCTGCGAGATGATGAAAGGCGGGAGTCGGCCACTGCAGATGCCGGCTACGCCATCCTGGAGAAGAAGGTGTGTTGTGGCCACCAGTTTGCACCCCTCACCCCAAACTTGTCATCCCTCCATTCCCTCTATGGAGGCCCTGAATTTCTGTGTCCTTCTACCCCAGGGAGCACTAGCTGAGAGACAACACACCAGCATGGACCTCCCAAAACTGGCCAGCGATGACCGTCCAGTGAGTGCCCAGGGTCAAAAAAGGAGCAGGGGCTTTGATCTTGCCAGGCCTGACTTCCTACTACTCTCACCTTCAATAGAGTCCACCTCGGGGGCTGGTGGCAGCCTACAGCGGGGAGAGTGACAGTGAGGAGGAACAGGAGCGAGGGGGCCCAGAACGGGAGGAGAAGCTAACTGACTGGCAGAAGCTGGCCTGTTTGCTCTGCCGGCGCCAGTTCCCCAGCAAAGAAGCACTTATCCGACACCAGCAGCTCTCTGGCCTTCACAAGGTGACTGAGGGAGGCTTGACAGGAAGCCCTGGCCTAGCCCAGCCCAGCCCCTTCACTCTTCCTATCTTCTTGCAGCAAAACCTTGAGATTCACCGGCGAGCCCACCTCTCGGAAAATGAACTAGAAGCACTTGAGAAGAATGACATGGAGGTAAGGTGTGACTCACTCCTGGGCTCCATCCTATCTGTCCCTTACCAAGTGCCCATTCCCTCAGACAGCTAGTGCTCAAGTTTCTCAACTGGGTACATTCTAGCTGCCATCAGTCATCTCATGCCTTGTTCCCTACAAGGCTTCCCAGTTTTCCCATGCTGGCTACAGGACCTCAGACCTGCTAGATCCAGTTCCTCATGGGTCCCCCACTCCACACTCATCTGTGCCCATATTTCCTGCTAGTAGTGACCACCTTCCCCATCTCTCACACACAAACTTTCAGCAAATGAAGTACCGGGACCGCGCAGCTGAACGCAGAGAGAAGTATGGCATTCCTGAGCCACCAGAGCCCAAGAGGAGGAAGTATGGTGGCATGTCTGCAGCCTCTGTGTGAGTGCCCAAGGCCAGGTGGGGGGCCTGGGGCTGGCAGGCCAGTCATTCAATGCTGTACCACTGTCCCTGCAGGGACTTTGAGCAGCCCACGCGGGATGGGCTGGGCAGTGACAACATTGGCAGTCGCATGCTCCAAGCCATGGGCTGGAAAGAGGGCAGTGGCCTGGGCCGCAAGAAGCAGGGCATTGTGACGCCCATTGAGGTGAGTCTCCCATGATCTCATCCCCATCCTCCAGTTCTCTCCATTGCAGCCCCACCTTGCCCCAAGACCCTTGACAGAGCCTGCCTCCCTCATACAGGCCCAGACACGGGTGCGGGGCTCCGGCTTGGGTGCCCGAGGCAGCTCCTATGGGGTTACCTCAACTGAGTCCTACAAGGAGACACTGCACAAGACAATGGTGACCCGCTTCAACGAAGCCCAGTAAAGAACTGCAAGAGCTGCTTCTACATCTGTCAGTTGTCTAGCCCCAGGCAGAAGAGAATGAAATGTTAGGTGATCTGATTGGGGCCCTGTACCTGCCTACCAGCCCACTTCCCAGCTAGAGAGACCCTGACCAAGTCAGACTTTGAGTTGGTGACTTTTGTTAGACAACTGGGCTGGAATATGTTCTTTTTGTAATAAAAGCTGAAAAGTCTGTAGCTTACATGTCTCTTTCTTACGTCCCAGCATGATTTGTGGCCCACACAGACACAGGGACATAAACACAGAAAAGGGGCCTTCTCAGACCGAGGTGAGTAGCAGTGGCAGCATTCACAATGTCTGGAACATGGTGGCTACTAGCTCAATGGAAGGGGATGCAGAACAGAGGGTTCTGGCCTGTGCACCAACCCACAAGATCCTTGTCATGGTCCTTCATCACTGTTGGGGCCAGCAGGTCATACTGTACCAGGAAATCCAGCACTGCCAGGGCATCATTGGGTTTGAAGTTGCTCTGGGTCACAGCCAGGATTGCAAATACTGTATCCCCTGGCCTTGCCACCCTGCAGCTGTACTTGCTCTATGGTGACAAGGTTAAATTGCATTTAGCCCTCTCTGGGTCTGGAGACAATGCCTGAGGGCATCTCCAAGTGAAGGACAATTGGCACTCTGGCTCCAGTAGACTATGTTCTCAATGGGCTGATAACCCCAAGGGGTAGAGAGAAAAGCACAGTTTGCCAATCCCAGGTCTCAGGGTTGCCCCACCAGAACCATTTGGGTCTACCTTTGTCCCCATCCTCTCCAGGACTCTTATCACAGGACCCCAACAAGGAGTGCCCATATGTGATTGGCAGTAGTAAATGGTACAGCCACTCTGGAAAACTGACTTTTTTATAGAGGTAAGCATATGCTTGTCTATGACCCAGCAATTCCATTCTTAGATATTAACCCCAAACAAATGCAAATATGTCAACAAAAGGATTTGTTATATGTATATTCATAGCAGTTGTATTTATAGTAGCGAAAAACTGGTAATAACCCAAACATCCAACAAGGGGAGAATGGATAAATTGTTCACATAATGGAATACAACTCAGCAATGAAAAGGGACAAAATGCTGATACAAACAACATGAATGAATCTCACAAACATGTTGAGTGGAAAAAGTAAGGCAGAGAAGAGCAGACTATGAGTCTACTTATGTAGAGTTCTTAATCAGATGGAACACATAGTGACAGCAGTCAACAGGGTGGAGGTGGGGAGGGTACTCACTGTAAAGAGTTTTTTGGAATAATTAAAAGTGTCTATATTTTGACTAGGGTGCTAGTCATACTGTGTGTATACTTAAGTAAACAAGAAGCTGTAGAGTGAAAAATCAGCATTTTCTCATGTAAATTGTAAAAAAGTTGAAAAAAGACTACCAGAGGAAACTTCAAGAAGGAAGGAAGGAAATAAGAGTAGAAATAGATGAAATGCAGGGAAAGGCAGATTAATAAAATCAAAAGCAGAATCTTCAAAACAAAAAGAAGAAAGGTAGACCTCTGGCAAGACTGATTAATTAAGATAAAAGTTACAAATAAACCAAATCTAAAATTAGGGGAATTTACTACAGATGCAACATGGTTTTTTAAAATAATGGAAGTATATCTGAAAATCTAGACTGCATTCCTAGAAAAATATAAAATGCCAAAACTGTTCCATGAAGAAACAGATTGCTTGACTAAAGCAAAAAGTAAATAAGCTTCCCTTCTCCCCACCATCAATAAGACCCGGATCACTTTTGTAGGTGTGATCTACCAAACTCCCAGGAACAGTTAATTGCTATCTTATAAAAGTTGTTCTAGATATTAGAAAAAGAACAGAAGATGGCTATTTTATGAGGCCTGTATAATCTTGATCCCTGAAACAGTACAAGAGAAAAATTTTAAGCCCATTTCACTTATACCTGTAGATGTAAAAATCTTTAATAAAAGTTAAATGTATCCAATAGTACATGTTTTGATTAAATAGTTTATCCCAGGAATGCAAAGTGAGTTAACATCAAGAAAGCTATATATGTAGTTCTTTGCATTAATAGACCAAAAGTAAATAAACATATAATAATCTCAACCACAGAAAAAGCATGTGCTAAGATTCAAGAATCCCTGAATTTATACTTATATAAATCAACGAATAAAAGTACATGAAGAGGAAAGAAATAACTTCTTTACAGCAGAATGTCGATATTTACAGAACAATGATGGAGTTAGAAAGTCTATGGCTGTGAAAACAAGTGGCTACATTAGTGATTACACTTTCATAAAGGAACAGTGTATATTTACATAGATGAAAGTATCTCCTATAAAATATGTGGTACTTAATTCCAAAGAGAAAAATAGTATCTTTATAATAGAGAAACCTGGCAGACACCATCTTAATAAAGAGAATAAAGTGAACATTATCAGTACTAAAACCATGAGCCATCTGCCAGGATGAAATGAGGAGACAACACATCCAAGCTGCAGAACCTGAATCTAACCATAAGGAAACATCAGACAAAGTCAAACTGAGGAACATTCCACAAAATTCCTGGCTTGTAATCTTTAAAAGTGTCAAAGTCATGAAGATCAAGGAAAGTATGAAGAACTGTTGCAGACTGAAGGAGACATGTCAGCTGAACATTCAAATGTCACCTCCCTAATGAGGCCTGCCCTGGCTACCTCATTTTAAGTTCCAAACCGTCCCCTGCCACACTCCTTATGCCCCCTTCCTTGCCTTAGTTTTCTCCATAACACTTCTCATCTTAACTTCTACCATACTATATATTTTCTCGCTTTTCTATATTGTCTCCTTCGCAAGAATGAAAGCCCAGCAAGGGAAGGGACTTTTTTTGTCTGCCTCTCCACTACTGTGTCTCCAATGCTTGAACAGGGTTTGACCAGACCTTGTCAGCTTGAATAAGTACACACACCACAACTGTTTGAATCACTCTCATCCTCAAGATTCCATTTTTTTCTTAAAAAAGCTAATATATAAAGAATTCCTAAAAATCTATAAGAAGTACAACAACCCAATAAAAAATGGATAAATGACACGAATTCCCAGAAAAGAACTGCAAATACCTTTAAATCTATGAAAAGATTGTTCAAGCTCACTCACAGTAAGAGAAATGAAAAATTATAATTACACCAAACTGGCAAACATCCAAAAGCACTCATGCTGGAAGCAATGAGAAATGGCATAACTATTGCCCCCTGACCCTCTCCCTCCCCTCCTTTCCTCAATTACTCCCACTGATCCATTTGAAGGCAATCAATTCTTCAAAGAACTTGGCCACACACACATGGCTCCGATTGTTGCCTCTGATGGTCTCCAAATCCACATCTACAGTCCAGACCTCCCTCCACCCCCTGAATTTCAGACCTGGTCTCCAACTGTTCACCCAACGGACACATACCAGACCTTGGATGTCTAACAGGCATCTCAAATGTAACACATCTAAAAACAAACTCCTGATCTTGCCTCACGCCTGCTCTGAATGGGGTATTTCTCATGTCAGCTGATGACAACTCCATCTTTCCAGCTGTTCAGGCTAAAAACCTGGGGGTCAGCCAAGCCTCCGGTCCATTTTTCATGACCTAATTCTGATCTCTTGGCAAATCCTGCTGTCTTTACCTTTAGAAGCAATTCAAGATCTAATCCCTCCTCATTACTTCCACTTTTACCACCTTGGTCTGATCCTTTCTCATCACTTCCTAGACTCTTGCAGTAGCCTTTTTCACTGGGTTTTCTGCTTCCACCTTTCCTCTTAGTTTGTTCTCTCCCCACACAGAGAAGCCAGGTTGTTTATTCTAAAATAAAATTTATATAATGTGATTCCCCTGCTTAAAATTCTTTCACTGCTCCCCATGGATCTTAGAATAGAAACCAAACATCTCAGCCTGGCTTACAATGCCCAACTTGACATGGCCTTGGATCACATCTTGCACCATTCTCTCTCACTGCTCTCTAGCTACACACTCTTCCTTAAACATGCCAAGAACTCCCAACCTCAAGGCTTTGCACCAGATTTCCCCATGTTACATGTGGCTCACTTCCTCACTTTTCACATGCCACCTTCTTTGAGAGGCATTCCTTGACTATTTTGTATGAGGTATCAGGACAGGTCCCTTTGAGGTGAGTAACAAGGGAAGTAACAAGGGAAAGATCCGACAGAAGAGAGGCCTTGATTATTGCAAGGTCAGTCTCCTTGCTATGTCCTTTGCTGTGTCCCCAGTGCCCTGCACTGAGGCATTCAATAAATCTTTTTCAAAGGAACAAATTTGGAGGTTGTTGACAAGACATGAGATACAGAATTTGGCATAAGGTGATAAAGACATTTGTGTTAAACACCTTAACTCAAAAATCACCTTCTCAGCAAGGCCTTCCTTGACCACACTATCTGTCCTCAAAGATTTTCCCTTACCTTGTTCTATTTTCCTCAATAGGATTTAACAGTTATATATACAACGTACATTTACATGTTTAATTATATATTCACATGTGAATATAGAATACATACACTATATTAAGTATAAGATATTCTATACAGATGTAAATTATTTACTTATTGACACTAGCTATCATGTTATATAAACTATGTAGTATTTATATGTACATTTTATTATATATAATTATAATCACATATATCTGTTATATTTATATGCGAAACTTTAATTTTTATTTATGTGTTATATTTATGGTCTGTCTCCCTCGCTAGAATGTCAGCTCGGTGAAGGCAAGGAAGAATCCCTAATGCCTGGCCCACAACTTGAGCTCCATAAATGTCAAATGAATGATCCTCAGCCTTCCTATCTGGAGGATGGGTGTGCCTTTCCTTCTGAAGGTGCCCCGGAGTTCTGCTCCCTTTTCCCATCCCCCAGAGCACCACTCCTGGAATTCCACAACCCAGGTTGACATTTTCCCATACCCTGGCCGCTGATGCCCACCACGTGCACTGGGCACTGACTAAATTGGACTACCACCCCCAGCATGCCTCGCGCTTTCGGGAAGGACCACAATCCGTAGGGGTGTCTGGATCTGACACGGGTCGTCGACAGCGCGGGAGCAGAGCGGGCACCCCTCTAGCTAAGCGTCTGTGGTACGTCCTAAACCGGGGCCCTCCAAGTCCCCGCGCTTCCGAGCTCCGCGCAAACTCTGGCTCTTCTTGTGCGACGGAGGTGGTTTGCTCTTCCGTTGCCCCGTGGCTTCGGCTCATCTCCAGCAGGAAGGCGAGGCTTCCGCCCGGCGCAGGGGGTGAGATGGAGCAGGGTGCCCTCAAGCTCCTGGATAGAATTGGAGGGAGGGGGCTCAGTTTCGGAGAGCCTCCAATGGGCATATTTGGAGGCTCTGGGGCCGGAGTGGCTTTTAAGGGTGGCTATTTTTGAGGGACCCTTAGGAAGTGGCGTGTGGGGACTCTGGGGTGGGATGTGGGAGCTCATGTTAGGGAGTATCCCTTGGAGGCAGAGTTTATGTACTCCTCGGAGGTAGGGTTTAGGGGGATGTTTGGGGAGACCCTTAGGGTCCATGTATGAATACTCTGTTCATGGGGCAGGATTTGGGGTGCTCCCCAAGGGGAGAGGCGGAGTTTGAGGTTTCTGAAGTCAAGGCGGAATTTTGAGAGGCTTGTTTCTTGGTGACGGTGGGAACGTTCAGGACCGACGTGGCATTGTGAAGGTATCTGTGGCCTTTGTGACCTCTGGTTCTATGATGCGGTGCCCCGGCGCTTGGGTACTCGGGGCAGGGAGACCGGCCCACAAGTTGTTAGGGAGAGGAGCCCCCAGCCCAGGCTGTGGAAGGGACGCCGGAGCCCAGCGTGCCAGGCGCTTCCCGAGGGGGCACTGGGTGCCACCGGGCCTTCGTTGGTCGCGGCTTTATTCATTATTCATGAAGAGGTGGGGTTGTGAGGAAGCTCATTTTGGTCTCTTTCGAACCTGGTCCACTGGAAGTATCGGCTTGTGAATTATTCACGAGGGGGTGGATCAGCGTGCCGAAGGGGCGTTTTATAGTCTGTGGGCAAACTAGACCTCATTGATTAATCGTAAAGGTGAGTAGCACCCGAGTTTTCTGTGGCTTTTCTAGGGGCGTTGTGCATAATTCATGAGGGGCGTAGCTTTCACAGCTTCATCTGTATCGTAGGCTCTTATAGGTTCCAGGATTTAAACCTGGCATCTAGCGAAGGGACAAATCCTCGTTCGTGGTTTATTTCTTACGGCCCAGTAATCCCAGATTATCAATAAAGGCTCTAGATTCAAATCGCATTTATCCTTACTAGCCGTGTGACCTTTGGCAAATCTTGCTGTGAGCCTGAAAAATGGGTATGGGCATAACGATCATATTAGTTTACACTCATTTATCGCTTTATTAGCCCATTTAATCCCCACAACAATCCTAGGAGGTAGATGATTATTAGCCTATTTTATAGATGAGGAAACTGGGACACCAACAAAGTAAGTAATTTCGTCTAAAGTTACTCACAGTGAGTGGCTGAGCCAGTATTCATACATAGCCAGTGTAGTTCCAGAGTCTGTAGTCTTAATCAAATGCCATAATTCCCCCCCCCCAATATAATAGTACTACTATTAATGTTAGTCATATAACACTATGTGCCAGGCACGGTTCTAAGCCCTTTCTACATATTTACTCATTTAAACTCCATCACAAGGTAGGTTACTATTGTTCTCATTTTATGGGTGGGGAAACAGTGGCCCACAGAAGTAAAATGTCTGACCCCAGGTCACAGAGCTAGTCACCGGTGGGTGGAAATGATTTTTGTGAGGGTTTAATAACTCTAAGGAGGTCAGCTTTGAGCCAAGACGGAAGGACAAGAAGGAACTGATTTCCTGCTCTGCATTCCTGAGATCAGTGGCACAATGAATGGAAAGGAAACACCACTGGAGCCACCACGTCTGTGAATGAGATCTGTTATTATTCAACAGAAATGTATTTGGTGCTTATTGTGTTCCTAGGTTTTATCTCTGGTGACCTGGTAGTCTGTCCTACCCATTTAATGGACATTGGTGCCCTTCTGGGAGGGTGTTTCAAGGCATTATTTTTAAAATAATGTCCCAACTTGGTGGAGCTTCTCTAGTAGCTGAGTATACCCTCTTCCACAACTAATTTTATATTAATATAAACATATTTACATATTACCTTTATATTAATACATATTTTAAAATTTAACTGACTTGTGCCAGCACTGCTTTGAGCTCATTCCATAATTCATATTCTCTGAGTTTGTATATGTGCTGCCGAAGTGAGCACCATATTCTCTGATTTTGATAACACATTGCCTTTATAAGTAGATGGGTTTTATCGCTATCCCCATTTTACATTCATGAAAACTGAGGCACCAGCCAAGAGCATGTAGTGAGTCTGGATTTGGTTTAAACAAGGTAGGCCTGGTTCACGTGCAATTAGGGTTGAAGAGGAGGCAGCTACACTTCCCCTGGGTTTCCCCTGTGGCTCTGCAGCTTGGTCTTTTATTACTCATGAACAGGAAGCCATGGCCGTGTTGCCTGGCTGGAGTACCCTAATCCCTACTTGGTAGGCAGGACTGTCCATCCAGTCTCGTGCATAATTCATGATAACTGGGTGGGACCTTTCTTGACCTCCCTGAGTTTCCAGGTTGAGCTGCTGCAGCATCTGTTATTCATTATTCATGAACTGGGAGAGAGTGTTTTCCCTGCAGTAGCCCTATTTCCCTACTTACAGCAATAGGCAGGCCTGCCTTGTGTTCCAGCCCACGACACCTCGTGCATTATTCAGGATAGATGTGGCCTTGGTCTCCTTGGCTTCCGGGCTGCTGCAAGACCATTTATTATTCATGACAGTGGGGCGTGGCTCATATTTTAGCCTGGCTTTCTGGTTGTCGTGTATTAGTCAACCAACCACCTGGCCTCATGCATAATTCATGATCAGGAAGTGCGGCTCGATGTCCTTTATTGGTTTCCATGGCAGCCTGGCTGCAACAATGTATTCATTTTCCTCTGTTTTACCTGTTTTCCTAGTTAGTGCCATAATAACCACCAGATGGAGCTATTCCTCTTCGAATGAGTCACAGATGGGCAAAGACCGTCATTCATGATTCATGATGGGCGCGGTCGGCCTGCATCCGGGTTCCTGGGGGTGGGGCCCAAGGTTTTGTTCCGGCCTCGGACTCGGCGGCCGCCATCTTGTATCGGCGGTGGAGGTGAAGGAGGTGGCAGGGAAGAGCACAACCACTACGGCCGGGGGAGGATAAGGCGGCGGAGGCGGCGGCGACTCTAGGCGGCCCAAGCAGCGGGGAGGAGGAGGCGGAGAAAAAGGAGGGTGGCTTGGCTTCGGCTCCTAGAGGAGTTGGCGGCGGCGCGACCCGGGGAACCGGCATTGGTAACAAACGGCCTCTCTCAGCGCCTTGGCAGGGATTTCGGGATGCTTTGGAGGGGACAGGGCCGGCGCTGGGGTAGGCTGATGTCGGGGCGGGCTGTGGTGACTCGGACGCTGGGGTTTGGTGGGGAGGGGGAGCAGATCTTGGGGCGGGTCCGTCATTTCCCATCCGGGACTAGCCCAGTTCTTTGGGCTCAGGAATCTGACCTTGTAGTCAGACCCCAGAGATGTGTTTTTAAAGACCCAGATCCAGTATCTCTAGTCAGGAACTGATCTGGTCCCGAACCTTGCATTGCAGATCAGAACTACCGCCAATAGAACCTTATAGTGATCGGCATTCCTGGCCGAAGCTTCCTACCGATGTATGCCATTAAAAACCTTTCTCAGTATCTCCCTTCAGACTTTCCTAGTCCCTGTGTATTTGCCCTAGCACCTTCCAAGAGGGGCCAGACACCTGGAAAGGGTTTGTGTGGCTTTCATTTCTGAGAGTCTTCTCTAGCATCTTCCTTCAGATACGCCCCCCCCGCCACACACACACACACACACACACAAATACAC
The DNA here is from genome assembly GCA_004027375.1 of Macroglossus sobrinus. Lineage (NCBI taxonomy): Eukaryota > Metazoa > Chordata > Mammalia > Chiroptera > Pteropodidae > Macroglossus > Macroglossus sobrinus. Next base: position 390,391 of record PVKZ01001063.1, on the reverse strand, counting down.
GGGCACAGTCTGCCTCCAGAGCATAGAAGAGGACTAGGACTAGACCCTGTGAAAAGAAGGCTATTTAGGTCTGGCCTCCACGTCAGAGACCCCTCCTCCACATCTCAGGTCTCTCAGCCCCACCCTGGCCCTAGCATCATCCTTCAGTAGCCCTTTGGGCCCAGCACCTCTATTCAGAACTCCTGCTCCTGCCCCCCGCGCATTTACCTTTAGAGATTCTTTTCAATTTTTAGAATCTATCCTTAGAGACTGTTTCTATTGTAAGAGAATGCCCTCTTGTTCATGGTCTTTGTATTCTTTTAAGTAACTACCCCTTGCAGACCTCAGTATCTCCCCCATCAGACACCTAACCCCCAGTGTCTTCCCTCAGAGTCTCCCAGGGGAACAGGCACCAGAGAGGAACTGTTTGAACACATAATCCTTCGGAGATCCCCCTGTCATCATCTGCCCTTGACCCTGTTGGCTCTAGCCTCTCTTAAACACCACCCTTCACTCAGCCTCTGCCTTCAAAAGCCAACCAGGTTTCCAGCTTCTCTCACAAATCCCTTGTTCTCACGTCTGGCTTCAGAATCTGCCCTCAGCCTTTCAAGGTTTATGGCATCTTTATTCAGAGGCCTTTAGCTTCATAGGACTCCCAACATCATTGTTAGATGCCCCTTGACTTCATCAGAGCCTTCATAGGATCCCACCAGTTATGTCAGAGAAACCCAACCCCACTTGGGGATCTAGCCAGTATCAGTTTACTGAATTTCTTAGGGCTAGAAATGTCTGGACTCCACCTCTCCTTTCCACTCCCTCAGAGACTCCACGGTCCCTCCCTCGTCTGTACCAATGAGCTCAACATAAGGTCTTGTGCTTTAGTAAAAGTCCCTCCCCAACCCGCCTTGACCTCAGCATCCACCCTTATAGCCTTCTGGGATTCTGGCATTAATATCAGAGACACCTCTCCCCTTGCAAGCCCTTGTTTTTTGATCAAAGATTTCTCTCTGCCCCCAGAGACCCCCCCCCAGGGCCCCAGAATCCTCCTGATGGAGAACACCCCTCTCCCCAGATCCCAGTATCTTTCTGCAGCCTCCTTGGGCCCCAGAATCCCACATCCATTCCCTGTGCAGCTTCCATAGGTCTAGCAACTGCCCTCCTACCTACTTGGAGCCTCTGGGGGCCTCCAGTGTAATTTCCCACTCTTCCCTAAAGGGTCCTTTTTCAAAGACCCTTTAGAAAGATGTTTAAAGTTCTTACCCAGAGATTTAAAGCTTATCAATCTTACCTGGCCCCACCTGCCCCCCCAGGGCTTTTAACATCCCCTTTCTCACCTCCTCCCTTTGAGCCTCCCTGGGCTCAGACAACTGCCTCCTGACTCCTCTCTTTTATGTTCCCAGGGACTTCTCAATTAATCTCTTCCAGGAGGTTTGACAGGCCCCAGCATCCTGTGCCCTAGCTTCTCCACCCCATAACCTGACCCCGTGCCTGACCCCTCAAACTATTCTCTTGTTTGAGTGGTAGAGAATGCTCAGGCTTCAAAATCACCAGTCTGGAGACCTCAGGCAAGTTTGGAAACTGAGCCTCAGCTTTGCTGAACAGTTGATAGTATATGTACCCTAATTGGGGCCTGAGCATACGTTAAGGGAGAAAGGGCATCGATTTTGTGCTGGAGGTGGGGCATCTTTAGCTTCTCTGTGGTTTCTACTTCAGACCCCCTCTGCTTGGCTTGAGACTGGCCTGTTTCAAACTTCTGCAATTAAAATTTACTCTCAAACCAACCAACCAAAACCTGCTTAGACCTTGCTGCCAGCACTAGGCTCCCAGAGGTAAAAGGTACAGATGTTTAAAGATCTCTCTGGCCCTGGATCATCTCTGATTTAGGGAGCAGGGATATGGTGTGGCCTAAACAAGCAAACCAATGACAAGGTAAGGAGATTAGCAGTGGAGGCCACTGCAGGTGCCCAGAGAGGAGCTTGCTTATGTTCTCAGATTGCTGAGTTCTGACCACAGACCTTGACTTTTTAAATCTTCCCAGCTGCCCCTCAAGGATAGTTCCATTTCTCCCTGCTTTTGGAGAAAATGGGACTCAGAGGAAATGAGATCCCTACCCAGGTCAGAGAGTCAATAAATGGAAGAATATGATTTGCCTTTGTCTCCCAAGTCCTTTCCTACCTAGGTGGGTTCTTAGCATTCTTAGTAATTCAGCTGGCTGTCTTGGACCCTAGCCAGCTCCTGAGTCCTCCTCCTTCACCCCTCATCCCTTAGCCCTGTGCGCTGGACCTTGAGCTGGGCGTTGACTATTCCCTCAGGAGGCATTTGGAAACAGTCCTGCACCAGCTGCGTGACTGTTGTTTCCTGGGTCTTTGTTTTCTTATTTCTGATGTGGGCTTAAGGTTATCTGGTCCGTGGGCATTGGTAGGATTAAATAAAGTCCTTTGCTCTGTGACTGACAGGAAGTAAGCCCTCAGTAGATGGAGGGAACTCCTATTATCTTGCCTAGTGCTAGAATGTGATGGATACCAAGATGGAATTTTAAGTACAGTGGGGTGCTTGGTGTGATTGAGTGTCGGAAAGGGCTCAGGGTAGAAAAGAGGCCTAAAGGAGCATTGGAGGTGAGGGGAAATGATTTTGGTTCCTGTCTTCTAGCATCTGGATCCAGTCACCCCACCCCTAGATTTCACTTCTACAGCAGGCTGTATTGTTCTGTCTCTGGGACCTAGTGTGTGACCCTCGGCAAGTTAACCTGCTCTCCTTAGCTCACGATTTCCAATTTGTCTGGCAAGGATGCTTAACCTTGCCTTGCAGGGTCAGGACCATTGAGGAGATGACACCTGATCACACTGGGAGGTAGCCTGGACTTCAGGTTTAATCTGGGCCCAGCTTGGTCATTCTTTATTTGTGGAACCTCGCTCGAGTCACCACAAGTCCCTAAGTGATTTTTTTCCCCTCCAGTGTGAGTTGGATGTTATTGATAGTAGTCACAACCCTATGGAGGTGCCCTGAGGACAGTGAGGCAAGGCTCATAAAGTGCTTAGTATGACTTTTGGCCCAGGGAGGATTCCCAATAAACACTCACCAGTATTATTAACCTGCTTAAGAGACTCCAGGTGCAGACGAGGCTTGGAAGGTGTGTTTTCTCTCCTTGCCACCTCTTACTAGCCTTGGTGTTTTCCCCTCCCAGAGCTGGGGTGGAAGGGAGGGAAGACGGTTGAGCTTCGTAAAACTCCTGATCCCCTCTGGGGACTGGGTTCTCTGCCATCATGCCACCCTGATGGATGTCCTGGCTGTGTTTCCCTCCCGCACCCCTGTGGCAGGGGTTAGGGAGAGGAGAATAGCTGCTCATTGTTCACCTGCTTTGTGCCAGGCTCTATGGTCTGTGTTCTATCTCATCATTTCAACAACTCCACGGGGTAGGTAAGTGGTATTATTGCCCCGTTTTTACAGCTGAGGGAACTGAGCCCATAGGGGTTAAATGAGATCTGTTAAGGAGTGGCAGGCTGACCTGAATATCTATTCCTCCTCTGACTTCCCCACAAGTACATTCTTCTTGTCACTCCTTTCACCCTACAGGATTGGCGTCTCTCCCTCATTATGCTGGGCTGGGGAGAAAGGCGAATGGCCTAGTGGTCAGCAGCATGGATTGCAAGCCAGACCACCTGGGTTCAGATCTTAGCTCTGACAGCTCTGTGACCTTGGGCAAGTCACCTCACCTGTCTGTACCTGTCACCTCTTCTGTAAAATGGGGATACTAGCCCTTAAGTCTTCCCTTCCCCCCATAGTCGCCATTAACCAACAGAAACACTCACATACCCCCGGCTCACCTCAGACCCTCTTTTTTCCCTCCAGATGTCCAGCTCGCCGCTGTCCAAGAAACGTCGCGTGTCCGGGCCTGATCCAAAGCCGGGTTCTAACTGTTCCCCCGCCCAGTCTATATTGTCCGAAGTGCCCTCGGTGCCAACTAACGTGAGTGTCTTCTTCCTGGAAATTGGCAGGCAGAGTGATGGGGATGGTGGGTGGGAATATCTTTTGTGTCACTGTTCATCTGTTCACACCCTAAACCTGCATGTCTCCCTGAACTTGCTCTTCCCCTTCATCTCTAGGGAATGGCGAAGAACGGCAGTGAAGCAGACATAGATGAGGGCCTTTACTCTCGGCAGCTGTAAGTGGGGCTAAGGTTAGGTGGAGAGATGGGCGGGGCTCTGAGAGGATGTGGTCAGGAGGGCCAGGCCCTGACCCCACATGCCCCCTAACCTGGCAGGTACGTGTTGGGCCATGAGGCAATGAAGCGGCTCCAGACATCCAGCGTACTGGTATCAGGCCTGCGAGGCCTGGGCGTGGAGATTGCCAAAAACATCATCCTTGGTGGGGTCAAGGCTGTCACCCTACATGACCAGGGCACTGCCCAGTGGGCTGACCTCTCTTCCCAGGTACTTCTTCCTGGTCCTCTTCTCTCCTGCCCAGGCACCAGCCCCCCCACCCACTGCCCCAGGCTCCATAGCCACTTCATTTCATCCCCTTCTCCTCTTTGAAGTTCTACCTGCGGGAGGAGGACATTGGTAAAAACCGGGCAGAGGTCTCCCAGCCCCGTCTGGCTGAGCTCAACAGCTACGTTCCTGTCAGCGCCTACACTGGGCCCCTTGTCGAGGACTTCCTTAGTGGCTTCCAGGTACTTCAAGCATGGCCCAGCCTCCTGCCCAGTTCTCTCAGAGCCCATCTCTGGTGTGTTTATTCATTATTTAATGGGCTGGTCCGAGTGCTAGGTTTCATGCTGGGGGTGCAGCTAGGGGATGTAGGTAGGATTTAGACCCTGGACCTGCCTTTTCAGAGGGGGAAGGTATGATGGACAGACAATACAGCATAGGGGTTATAAGCATAGACTGGAGCCAGACTGCCTTGGCATAAATCTCTGCTTCTACTAGTATGATCTCAGGCAGGTCACTTTATCTCCTATGCTTTATTTATTGTTTATAGACTTGGGAATAGTAGTATTACCGACCTCATAGAGTCTTTGGGAGGGTTGAGCATTTAGAATAGCAGCTGACATATGATAAGTGCCATCTGGTTGTTAAACAAAAACTCTGGGCTGGAGAGAGGAACTGTGGAAGCTAAGATTGTACCATGGGGTGTTCCAGCAGCCAAGGCACTACCACCAAACCCTGGGGTAGGACTAGGTGTTCACCTGAGTGAGAAAGGGCAGGCATTCAGACAGAGAGCAAAGCCCCAGAGGTCTTGGCTGAGCAAGTGTTGTCTTGAGAATTGGGTGCAAGTGGGTGTGATAGGAGTGAGCTCAGACTTTGGCTGGCGACAGTTTTACCTCTTCTGTGTCTCACAGGGCACGGCAGAATTGTAGGCAGGCAGCAGTGGGTGTTGGCAAATGAATGAGTCGGATATTCTCCAGACTATGTCTCCCCAGCTGCATCTTTACCTTGCCTGCTGTGGTCTAGGATCTAGGGATTCCTAGGTATTCAATTTCTCTTCACTGAGTTTCACTGGTTCTGAAACTGATACATAGTAGATATTGTGTGTCTGTGTGAAGGAGCTAAATCAGCAAACTCTCTGAACCCTCACAGCAGCCTTCCTCCATTATTTTCACCCCGAGTCTCCGCCTCTCCACAGGTGGTGGTCCTCACCAACACCCCCCTGGAGGACCAGCTTCGGGTGGGTGAGTTCTGTCATAGCCGTGGCATCAAGCTGGTGGTGGCAGACACGCGGGGTCTATTTGGGTGAGTGTCCCTACCCTTTTCCTGCTGACCCCTGCCAGGCCCAGGCCAAGACCCCTAAGCTCTTACTGCCCTCAGCCTCCCCTCAGCCTCCCCTCAGCCACCCGGGTTTTGGATTCTGTGTGTTTTGGATTTTGTGTGTTCACTTCTCCATGTGGCATGAGCACCGTCTGAGTCCCAGCAGGGATGGGCTGAATTTGCTCAGCAAGTATTTGCTGCATCTTGAGGGACTCATGGGGTCTCCGTGTGTGTGGATCTAGGATATCAGCCCTTGTTGCTCACTTTATAGGCAACTTTTCTGTGACTTTGGAGATGAAATGATCCTCACTGATTCCAATGGAGAACAGCCACTCAGTGCTATGGTTTCTATGGTCACCAAGGTGAGGAGACCAGCCTCGAATCCTGGCAGGCAGAGGGGCAGCAGCAGGCCTTCTTGTCGACTCTTAGAACCCTGAGCTTGCCTCTGAGACTCTCCTCCTTTAACCAGGACAACCCCGGTGTGGTTACCTGCCTGGATGAGGCCCGACATGGGTTTGAGAATGGCGACTTTGTCTCCTTTTCAGAAGTACAGGGCATGGTTGAACTCAATGGAGGTCAGCCCATGGAGATCAAAGTTCTGGGTGAGCTAGGGCCATGGGGTGGGAGGCAGTGGGGAATTGGGAGATAGGAGGGTGTCTCTGGGCTCTGAACAAGGGGAAACACACCATGGGTGTCTGAGATGAACCAGAATGAGAGTCCCTAGGGGTCCAACCAGAGCTGATGGGCATGGGGGAGAGGTGCTATCTTGTGTCTGAGCTATCATCTGAGCTGTTCCTGCTTGGGAAAGGTCTCCAGTGTTTGAACAGAGGAGATCAGAGGACCCACTGATGTCTGAACTGTTTTGGACAAGGAGCAGAGAATGTCTTCTAATGTAAACCTGGAGCCAGGGACACGGGTTCTTATGGGCTTGGAGCTGGGTCTGGGGTAGGTGGGGGACAGTTTCTGATGTCCAAGTAGAACCTGCGGTGAAGAGGAGGTGGCTCCTGATGTCTGAGCTGGGTTGGGCATGTATTTTTCCTTTTCTTTTGGGTGTTGTGGGTTTTAGGAAGGATGGGTAACCTGACAACTTCCCGATTTCCCCTAGGTCCTTACACTTTTAGCATCTGTGACACCTCTCGCTTTTCTGACTATATCCGTGGCGGTATTGTCAGTCAGGTCAAAGTACCTAAGAAGATCAGCTTTGTGAGTATGGAGGATAGTGGGCTGTGGGGGTAGTTCTGGCATTCTCCATTCCTCTCTTTTGGTTCTGATGCCCTGCCTGCCCGCACAGAAATCTTTGCTGGCCTCACTGGCAGAGCCCAACTTTGTGATGACAGACTTTGCCAAGTTTTCCCGCCCTGCACAGCTACACATTGGCTTCCAGGCCCTGCACCAGTTCTGTGCTCAGCACGGCCGGGCCCCTCGGCCCCGCAATGAGGTGGGTAGGTGGGCAAGCCAGCTAGGGCAGATGACATTGGCACTGAAGGCCCACCATGCCTGTCTACCCTTCCTCTCTCTCATCACAGTGACCTGACACGCCTTTGGTTTCTTCTGTCCCACCAGGAGGATGCAACAGAGCTAGTGACCTTAGCCCAGGCTGTGAATGCTCGAGCCCTGCCAGCAGTGCAGCAGGACAGTCTGGATGAGGACCTCATCCGGAAGTTGGCATATGTGGCTACTGGGGATCTGGCACCCATAAACGCCTTCATTGGGGGCCTGGCTGCCCAGGAGGTCATGAAGGTCAGCATGGGTGGAAAAGAGTAGGGAGTGGGCCAGGTACCTTCCTGACTCCATCACTTATTGTTCATTTGTTAACTAGTGACTACTTCGTTTCTCCTTTCTAATCTCTAGGCCTGCTCTGGGAAGTTTATGCCCATCATGCAGTGGCTATACTTTGATGCTCTGGAGTGTCTCCCTGAGAACAAAGAGGCCCTCACAGAGGACAAGTGCCTCCCGGTATATGAGTGGGGCCCATGCTGAAGGCATCATTGGGGGCATTTCTGGCAAGGCCTGTCTCTGACCCAATTCCCTTCACATTCCCTAGCGCCAGAACCGTTACGATGGGCAGGTGGCTGTATTTGGCTCAGACCTGCAAGAGAAGCTGGGCAAGCAGAAGTACTTCCTGGTGAGTGATCTTCTGGACTTTCTGCTCTCTTCACCTCCCCTGGCCACCTCTTCTGGGGTCTCCTACCTCCTCAAGGAGGGTTGTTTTCTTCTTGTACCTCTTTTGCATCCCTTTTGCCATTTTCTTTATCTTGAGGGGAAGTTTATTGCATCCTGCTGTTTTTTCCCTCCTGGTGCCACCTCCCTCAGGTGACTGGTTGGTTATATAGCCCTGGCACTTGAGGATGTGGCACTACACCCTCTTCCTAGCTCTTGCTGTCTCAGGGGGAATGAGGAGTGATGCTAATCTGCATCACCCTGACCAGCCTCTTAACCCTTTCTAGGTGGGTGCAGGAGCCATTGGCTGTGAGTTGCTCAAGAACTTTGCAATGATTGGACTGGGCTGTGGAGAAGGTGGAGAAATTGTTGTCACAGACATGGACACCATTGAGAAGTCAAATCTGAACCGACAGTTTCTCTTCCGGCCCTGGGATGTTACGGTGAGAGTGGGGGCGTTATCTCACTATCCTCCTGCCTTTTCTTCACATTCTTTCTGGAAAAGAGTCCTTTCTGCCTTTTTCTTTCATTTAGTTCTTTTCCCTCGGTTTCTCTCTGTCACTCATTTGACAGACATTTATTGAGTATCCTTCCATTGACTACCATTTTTTATCTCATTTTTTTTTCCTTGACCTTTATCATTGCTGTTGGGACAATGTGTTGGGGTCCCCCAAACCACCCCCAAGTTCAATGATTCACTGAAAGGACAGGACTTTACATATAGTCGGTCGTATTCACAACTATGATTTCTTCCAGCAAAGGATACAGAGCAACATCAGCAAAGGGAAAAGGCACATGGGGTGAAGTCTGGGGGAGGCCAGGCACAAGTTTCCAAAGTCTCCTCTCCCAGTGGAGTCACATAGGACACACTTTATTCCTCCCCAGTAGTCAGTTGCAACAACCTGCAAAATGTTGCCAACCAGGGAAACTCATTAGAGACTCAACACCCAGGGTTTTAGGCTCCCTCTGCTCAGCGTGTACCCAAATTCTAGACTTCTAGAAGGGAAGCAAGTATTCAGCACGAGCCACATTATTTGCATAAGCAGTCTAGGCACAAAGAGCCACCCTCATCAGGTAAAGAATGGTGAGAACCCTTCCAAAATCCAAGTTCCCAAGACACCAGCCAAAGACCAGTCTTGCAAGTAGTCCTTTCTTGCTCGAGAAGTACTTTATGCCTTCTAGGTTCATTCTCAGCACAGATGGGTGCTGGGTTATACAGGGATCAAGCTGGGAAGCCTTCTGTAGGGGACAGTGTCATTCATAATATCCATGATAAGTGCTATGTAAAGAAAACAGCAAAAAGAAGATAAGGGAATTTGAGCGGGCTTGGGACATGGGTTTGCCCTTTTGATAACAGTGGTCAAGGAAGGGTCTACAGACTTGGAGGGTGTAAGAGAGTAGAGACCCCTCTTCTGGAGAATAGTGCTCAAGGCCATGATCTGGAGGTGGTAGGAGACGAGTTAGAGGAAATGGGGCTAGCTCCTTTGACCCTCAGTGGAAGTGGGAGCTGGTCAACAGTTCTGAGTAGAGGAGGGACAGGATCCCAGTCTGGGCTTTGAGAGGGTCCTTCTTGTCTGTACGCTAAGGTCCTGTTTTTGAGGTAATGTACCTCAACCCTAAGTGCTCTTACCCGAAAGAACAATAGATGTTAGGAAGGCAAAAGGCCAGATGGCTGGCCTGTTGTTTCCAGTTGGTGTCTGGCCACTGCTTCCCTCTCCACTGAGCCCCTGCCACATCTGTCACAGCCCTAGGTATGTGGCACTGTTACAGATTGTTTCCTACTAAACCCCAGGGTGCCTCCTGAGGTTGGTTGGATAAATACACAAATAACTGAGCTCTGTTTCCCCATCCCCACCTTTGCTTCTGCCACCCCAGAAGTTAAAGTCTGACACCGCTGCTGCAGCTGTGCACCAGATGAATCCACATATCCAGGTGACAAGCCACCAGAACCGTGTGGGCCCTGACACGGAGCGCATCTATGATGATGAGTTTTTCCAAAATTTGGACGGTGTGGCGAATGCCCTGGACAATGTGGATGCTCGTGAGTTTGGAGGCGGGTGAGGAGGTCAAGGACAAAGATTGTGTGTGTGCGTGTGCGCGTTCTTAGGGGTACCTGTCTCCCTATCCTCTCCTAACATCCCAGGCATGTACATGGACCGTCGCTGCGTGTACTACCGTAAGCCTCTGCTAGAGTCAGGCACACTGGGCACCAAGGGCAACGTGCAGGTGGTGATCCCCTTCCTGACAGAGTCGTACAGCTCTAGCCAGGACCCGCCTGAAAAGTCCATCCCTATCTGCACGCTGAAGAACTTCCCCAACGCCATCGAGCACACCCTGCAGGTGATAACTTTGGGAGTTGAGGGAGGGGAGCAGGCACCCTGCCTTTTGGCCACTGGGTCCCTGGCCTTCAGGATTGCAAACCTAAGCGCAAGATGGTGGTTTTTCTCCAAACTTCTTTCTCCCCACTTCTCGTCTAGCAGCCTTTTTTAGAATGGTTCATTCTTTTTTTTTTTTTTACACTTGTTTTGGAAATTTTTCAACATGTCGAGAAGTATAAACAGTAGCATGGTGAACACTCAAATACCACTCATCACCTAGATTTAACAGTTGTTCCTGTTTTGCCGGATGTTCTTAGATTTGTATATCTTTTTAGTACGTGTGTGCTGAAGTAAGTCATGGACATCACAGCACTTCACTCCCTAATACTTTAGTATGTTTCTTTGAAGAGAGGAATGTGTTCCAGATAATAGTCTTTCAGACTTGGTCGGATATTTCTTTTTTGCGGGGAGGGGGTCATACTGTGCATTGTAGGATGTTTAGCAGCATCCCTGGCTTCCACCTACTAGATGCAAATAGCACCTCCCTTTAATTGTAACAACTAAGAATGTTTCCAGACATTGCCAAATGTCCCCTGGGGTCAGAATTGCTTCCCCGTGAGAACTGCTGCTACCTAACCAACAGACCACTTTCATGCTGAGCATAAACAGTAATTTCTTAACATCTTTTCCAATTATTTGTCTCTATTAATACTCAGTCCACATTCCAGTTTCCTTAGCTGTTGCTCAAAATGGGTTCAACAGCTAGTTTTTCAGATGTTTGTATGATGCATATAGAGAGAGAATACAGAACAGTACACATATCATCTGGCTGAATTTTTACAAAGTGAACATAACATAGGTAGGTATCCAGCTCCCGGGCCATTAATCAGAACCTAAGGATAACCCAAGAGTAACCAACATGCTATCAGAATGATCCTAGCGCAGTGTTTGAGAGCAAACCATTCAGAATGTTTAGTAGGAGTATTGGAGTGGGAACAAAATGATGAGAGAAAAAAAACAGTTCCCTTTGTCACTTCCCCTTCCAACCCTGCAGTTCCAGAGGGTGTTTTATACTTGTGCACCCAGCACAGTCTCACTGGGCCATGTGTGACCTTGGACTCAGCCTCTCCATGCCCGTGATTCTTTTTCCGAAATGGGGATGACAGTAATCTCTGCCTTACAGGGCTATTGTAAATTTCTTAGCATCTGTTATGTATGGGGTGCTGTTTTAAATAAACTTTAAATATATACATACTTGCTCATTGCTGCTTTGCAATCCCATGAGGGTGCATGTGACTGTTAACAGTATCTGTTTTAGGTGTTCCTGAAGTCACAAAACTAGATACTATGTAGCAGCTGGGATTTGAACGAGACCTCTAACATCAGAATCTTTCAAGCTCCCTCACCAATGGCTGCATTTACTGTCCTAGGAATTCTCAGATCCCTATTAGAGGTCATTTTTTATTTTGGTCTGAAATTTTTATTTTTATTTTTTAATGGATCCATAATCTCAAGTAAGGTACACAAATGTAAGAATTTTTTTTCACACATTCACTAGTGTAACCACTGCCCAGATCAAGTTCATTGGTTTAAATTGAGTTGCCAGGGGTAGGGGAGTTGAGTAAGTTAGGAGCAGTGGTTAGGGGGCTTCCCTTCTTTCAGTAGCTGTGTTCTTCCTATTTGATTTATTTGCTGATGGTCTTTCTAATGCTCTGGAAATCCACTTTGTCAACCATCACCCCCATGTAATTTGTTTGCTCTGTTCTGCAGTGGGCTCGGGATGAGTTTGAAGGCCTCTTCAAGCAGCCAGCAGAAAACGTCAACCAGTACCTCACGTAAGTAATTAAATGCCCCCTTGTCACATCCCCTGCCTGCTAAGGCATCCTTTTTGCTTTCCTCACCACTGTAACACCCAGCACCAGGAACACTTCAAATGAATCAGTGGAAGCTAGGGCCTCATACCCCTGGGGGTCAGGACTAGCTTTCCATGGAGAAAGTGGGGTTGCCCTGGAACCCACATCTGGGGCCATTGTATAATCCTTCCCCTTTGACCCTTCCAATTCCTGATAGAGACCCCAAGTTTGTGGAGCGGACCCTGCGGCTGGCGGGCACCCAACCTCTGGAGGTACTGGAGGCCGTGCAGCGCAGCCTGGTGCTGCAGCGGCCACAGACCTGGGCTGACTGTGTGACCTGGGCCTGTCACCACTGGCACACCCAGTACTCTAACAACATCCGGCAGCTGCTGCACAACTTCCCTCCCGACCAGGTAACACCCACTTGCCAGGTCCATTTGGTGTAATCCGAAACAAGAACGTGCTATGGGCACTCCATGTGTCTACTTCCAGTCATTAGTCTAGCTGTGGCAGGTGCCCCAAGACAGGGATCTCAGAAGAATGATTAAGCCTAAGTTGTTCTTTCTATCCCCTTTCCTTCATACAAGAGACTTCCTTTCCCTTACTTGTTCTGTGGGCTGACTTCCGGGGCTGTAGGGATTATGGGAGAGAAATTTTGGAGTTAAGAGCACAGGAATCAGTGTGGGTTCAAATCCCAGCTCCATTTGCACTTGGGTATCACATAACTTGTCTTTGTACCTCAGTTTCCTCATCAGTGAAATAGAGATAATAGTTTCTACTTCGTGAGGATTTTTGTGAAGATTAATTGGTATTTACTAATATTAAATTTGTACAGCACCTGGCAATCCATGAGAGTTTATTAAGTGGCTGTGTGTCTTACACAGAGCAAGTGCCCAGGAATTGGTGGTAGTTTTCTCAGTGAGGTCTCTGCTTCAACCTGACATTGAAACTTCCATCTACAGGACACTATAGTCTGGGTCTTTCATGACTGACTCCAGCCCTCTATGTGTGCCCAGCTATAGTGAGTCAGGGCCTGTCGGGGCTAAGGTGAGGAATTAAGATTGTTAGAGAGGCTGCCACCCTTAGGTCCTGCTCCTCAAAAATCTCTTCACTCCCTTAGCTCACGAGCTCAGGAGCTCCATTTTGGTCTGGACCCAAACGCTGTCCTCATCCACTCACCTTTGATGTCAGCAATGTAAGTCTCCTCCCTGGGTTCTCCTAGGGTTGGTGAGTAGGTGGGGGGCTGAGGCTCTCCAGATGAGGGCTGATATGCTCCCCCTCCGATCCTTCCCTGCCTTTTCCCAGCCCCTGCATCTGGACTACGTGATGGCTGCCGCTAACCTGTTTGCCCAAACCTACGGGCTGACGGGCTCTCAAGACCGAGCTGCGGTGGCTGCCCTTCTACAGGTTGTTCAGGTCCCCGAGTTCACCCCTAAGTCTGGTGTCAAGATCCACGTCTCTGACCAGGAGCTGCAGAGCGCCAATGCCTCTGTTGGTAAGGGTATTTGGCCACTTGGCCAGTAGTCACCACTCCATTTAACCCCTGCCCAGCTCAGCCTTGCCACCAGCATTCTGCTCCTGGTTCCACTCTGTGACCTAGACCTGAGGCTTCCCCATACCTTCCTTTGAGATTCCCTTTCTCTGAAATGAAGAGGGTCAGTTTGAGCAAATTCTCTCCCTCATTCCCCCTCCTTTCCTACTTTGTAGTCCTCAAGATAACTGTTTCTCTTCCTCTGTGTGTATCTGCCTTAAAAGGAAAACTTTCCTGTTTCCTCTTGATCTGTTTATGGTGGAGGGCGAAAGATGATCTCCACCAGTGGTGTCTCCCTTGATATCCGCCTCCATCTTCCCACCCCCGTGTTCCTCCTTGTGCGTCTTCACCCTAATATTGCCCTCTATATAGCTTTCTTGCTCTCCTTCTCAGTATTCCCTCCCCCATATCCCTCTCCATATTCTCCTCTAGCTCCCTCATCTCTTTCCCCCAGTTCATGCTGTATTTTGGGGTAGAGCCAAGTAGTAACTCTTTTAGGCTTTGCAGGCTATGTAGTGTCTACAGCTATCATCTCTGCAATTGAAGCACAAAAGCAGTAATACACAACATGTAAATGGACAAGTGTAGCTGTGTTCCCATAACGTTTTGTTCATAAAAGAAGTCGCAGGCTGAATATGGTGCATGGGCCTTAGTTTGCTGACCATTTTGCTGATCTGTATGTTTACCTATTTTCCCTTCCATATTTCCCTTTCATTTCTTTCTTTCTCTCCATATATCTTTTCTCATCTTCCCTTGTCATCTCCCCATCTTTCTTCCTAAATGTCTACTCCCTCATGTTTCTCTCTCTATGTTATATTTCTTCCCATCTTTCCTTCACGTTTTTTTCTATCCATATGCTCTTTTTCAAATGTGTACATATATATAACACATAAAATATATATAAAGTGCACATAATGTATGTAAGGTGTTACATAAAATGTTTCTGTAATAATATCTCTCACTTATCTCACCCTTTTATTTGCCCATATTCTCCCCTTTTCATTTTTTCTCTCTTCCCCTCCGTGTTTCCTCTATATCCACTTCTGTATATTTCCCCCAACTTCTCCATATGTCATTTTTTACGCCCCTTCCCCTGTATCCTCCATGTCTCCCCACCTCTCTATCATTCTCCCCAAGATCTCTCTCCTCTGGATCTCTCCATTTTTACTTCCTCCTAATGTCATCATTTTGGTTCTATAGTGTCTTTAGAGATAACTCTTGATATCTGCACCTTCCCCCCAACCCCATTCCTTTGCCCTACCTCTTCCCCTTGCCCTTCCTCCCAGGATGGGATTTCTTTTTCTAATCTTTTATCTACCTGAACACCTCTTGCCCCAGCCCAAACTCATGTTTTAGACCCTGGCCTAGGATTTAAAGGGCTGATGGTGTCCCTCTCTTCCTGCAGATGACAGCCGTCTAGAGGAGCTCAAGGCCACACTGCCTAGTCCAGAAAAGCTCCCTGGATTCAAGATGTACCCCATCGACTTTGAGAAGGTGCTGAGTCGGGGCCCTGGGCAGGCAGGGTTGTGGGCTAAGCATGGATGGGCTAGGCAGAACAGATCTCTGGGGATCTGGAGGCACCCCCAGGCCTTTGTGGGGATTAGATCATGGGTCTGCCATGTGGCCCTAAATGAATAGATGTTCCCAGCCATGCCTTTGTGATCTGAGAGAGCAGGTAATTGCAGTGTTCCCAGAGGCCATGAATCCTCTTCCTCTTCTGATCCTCTTATTACCTCTCCACTCTCCCCCTACCCCCTTATCATAAAAGGACGATGACAGCAACTTCCATATGGATTTCATTGTGGCTGCTTCCAACCTTCGGGCAGAGAACTATGACATTCCCCCTGCAGACCGGCACAAGGTGAGGGGAATCTAGACCTGATGTTTCACCCCCTCCCAGTCTTGAGTTCCCCATATTTCACTCCTTTTGTAGACTTGGAGCCTCTTCCACCTTCCTTGATTTCTCCTGTCTTACAGAGCAAGCTAATTGCAGGGAAGATCATCCCAGCCATAGCCACGAGCACAGCAGCTGTGGTTGGCCTTGTGTGTCTGGAGCTCTACAAGGTGGTGCAGGGGCACCGACGGCTTGACTCCTACAAGAATGGTTTCCTCAACTTAGCCCTACCCTTTTTTGGCTTCTCTGAACCCCTTGCCGCACCCCGTCACCAGGTGAGGGCCTGTATCAGGGAAAATAGACTTGTGGGTAGAGTGTTTCTCTGTAGAATTAATTGGCTCTAGTTTGCTTCATAGGCTTTCACCAGGTGAGGGGTTCCATCAATGTGTACCTACTCATTCTGTGACCCCTTGTTCATTTATTCACTCATATATTTTGAGTACTTTCTGTGTGCTGAGCACTGGTCTGATTCTGCTTCTGTAAGCCCTCAAAACAAATGGGATAGTTGAATTGTGCCCTAGGAAATTATTAGTAACTACACAATAATAGTAACCAGTATATTTTTTAAATTACTTTTTAGGTGAGGCAACACTTGGTTGACCTCACAGATTGCAAGGACCTTGTCAGCTTACAATCCCTTTTATTTTTTATATTTTTATGCCTACATAAAAACACCTGGTCTTCCTAGGTGATCTCTCATCCAAGTGCTAACTAGGCTCGACCCTGCTTAGCTTCCGAGATCAGATAGGATCAGGCTTGTTCAGGGTGGCCATAGACAATAGTAACAAATATTTATTGGGCGTTTACTATGTTAAGTTATTTTACTTCATTTATTAGTCAAATATTTGTTGAGTACTTACTGTGTGCTAGGTACTATTACAGGTGCTACAGTTATATTTATGAAATAAATGATTTTGGAACCCCCCTGAAAAAGAACAGGATAAGGAGGACTTAAGAGTGCCTGGTAGTGAGGGGTTGGGTTAGGGATTTTTAAACATGGGATGATTAGAAAAGGCCTTACTGAAAAGATGACATTTCAGTTCAGACTTGAAAGAAGGGAAGAAACAGGCCATGCAGGCTTCTGTTGGAAGGGCATTTCAGACAGCGGGACCAGTCTCTACAAGGGTAGGGGTGTGCCTGGAATGTTTGAAGAAGAAGGTGCTTCTAGAACAGAGTAACAGGAAGAGAAGGTAGGAGGTGAGACGTAGAGAATAGGACTTCAGTGATAAAGGACCTTGTCAGTCATTATAAGGTTTCAGTGCTTGCTTAGAGTCTTTGGACAAAAGAGGCTTGTGATCTCACTTTGCATGTCTCTGCATGAGTGGAGAGGGGAGAGTGACAGGGCTGGACCCTCTGGTGGCCCCCATCCCACTCGCCTGTTCCTTGTCCTGCAGTACTATAACCAAGAGTGGACATTGTGGGATCGCTTTGAGGTACAGGGGCTGCAGCCTAATGGTGAGGAGATGACCCTCAAACAGTTCCTTGACTACTTTAAGGTGAGGCCCCTTCCTCACTTTCACCC
The DNA here is from genome assembly GCA_004027375.1 of Macroglossus sobrinus. Classification (NCBI taxonomy): domain Eukaryota; kingdom Metazoa; phylum Chordata; class Mammalia; order Chiroptera; family Pteropodidae; genus Macroglossus; species Macroglossus sobrinus. The sequence goes on along the minus strand of PVKZ01001063.1, from coordinate 373,393 downwards.
TCCCTGGGGGCAGAGTGTGCAGGTGACTGGCCTATCCATCCCCTTGATACTGCCATTCCCCCCTCCTTCTCCTCCAGACAGAGCATAAATTGGAGATCACCATGCTGTCCCAGGGCGTGTCCATGCTTTACTCCTTTTTCATGCCAGCTGCCAAGCTCAAGGAACGATTGGATCAGCCGTGAGTTGGGTGGTGGGGTCTCAGTTTGCATCTATCCCACTCTTGTTCACCAGCTTTCACCGCCTTGGCCTCCACCCACCTGCCCTTCCTCTCTGTCTTCTGCCTCCCTGACCCTCTGCTCCCCTGCCCCCAGGATGACAGAGATCGTAAGCCGTGTGTCGAAGCGAAAGCTGGGCCGCCATGTGCGGGCGCTGGTGCTTGAGCTGTGCTGCAACGACGAAAGCGGCGAGGACGTCGAGGTCCCCTATGTACGATACACCATCCGCTGACCCCCAGCCCCTCCTGTAGACTGGCCCCAGGACCCTTCTCCAAACCCCTTCCATCCCAGGGCTCCCAGTTGATCTCTGGCAGTGGCCCAGCTAGCCATGCCTGGTGTTCCCTCTTCATCCCCCTACTTGAACCCCTCTTGCCGCTGCTTCCTACCTTATTCAGAACCTGAATCCTAATAAAGAGTTATTAACCCAGACATGGCATGCCCGGCTGGTTCCAGGGAAGAAAGGGACTTCCTGGAGCTGTATGGTTCAGATGGTAACTGCCAGTTTCCTGGGCAGAGAAAATGTGGAAATAGCTACCTTCTTCCTCCTTTCCTCCCTGCTTAGGAAGAAGTGGAGGCACCAGTGAGGCCATAGAGAGCAGGTACCTGGATCCAATTTATATGAGCTGGGTTTCAGTTCCACCTTCTCCATTGCCTAACTCCTTGCCATGTTGATGTTGGGTCAGTGTGGCTTATGTTCTTGGGGCAGATCCCTTTTCACCTGGCTTGAAGCACTCAGACACTGCACAAGCCTTTACCATCATGGTTCCCAGTGCCAGGAATGCCTGTGATACCCTTAGTTCAACTTCTTTGCTGGAGGAGAGACCTCAACAGCTCTGCTGGACTGAGGAATGCCAGTACCTGTGCATACTTAGTTTTTATGAAAATATTTGGCTGAGAGCATCTGTAGAGGAAAAGCCCCTTTCCCACCCTACTCTGCTCCCCTAGGGCCTGATCTACCTGTCCTGAGGTCTCATACATTTGAGAAGAGAAGTAGCTGTGGAGGCTGCGGGTTGTTGATTGGTCAGAGCAGGCAGTAGGAGCTTCACTTGAGGCCCCACCAGGACTATATGCTCCATCCTTGGTCTTGGCTGGGCACTCCAGACATTTGAAAGCAACAGTCTGGCCACCTGGTACCTGAGGATTGCACTCATACCTCTATCCCTCACCCAGCCACTTAGGAACAGACTCCTTATCCCTTTGCTCAAATCTGGGTATTGAGAATAGCACAGCATATCTCTGAACCCAGCCTGACATCCATCACAGTGTGTTCCCAGATCCTCTGCCTCCTGGGCCAACTTCAGACCCCAGGTACCATGTATGCCCTTGCCCATCTCCTTCTCATGATTACTTTTTTTTCTTGGATGACCTTATGCTTTCACACTTCTTTTTACTCCCCACCAGGATACTGGGGACTGAAGTACTTTACCTCTGGCATCTTGTTAGTGGTGATGCTAGCTGTCTAGGTCAAGTGGAGTTTTTCCTACTTTTTCCATTATTGCTGTTTTGGAGTACTCCAAACACTCCACACCTCTGTCTACTGTCTCCACTGTTGCAGCATCTAAGGTTGCACAAACTTATTTCCTCTGCTCCCTTTCTCTACTATGCCAGCTTTTACTTGGGTGTTCTAGATACTTTGTTCACTGGATCTTCCTCATTACAACTCCTGATTCTCCAGATGCTTCTGTCCCTTGTTTCAGCACCACAGCTTCTGGTTTCCTTGGTACTTTATTTGTACTTGACACATTTCATCAAGAACCCATGAATCCTTCTTGCATCATATTTCCCCAATACATGCCATTTTACTTCTCACGTTTGTCTACCTTATAACAAACACCAGCAAGATAGACCAGGGTTCAGTGGGCAGGGGTTGGGTGACTGCACTGAGGCCTCCTGCACCCAACAGGTACAGAGTACAGGTGGGACAAGGTTGTGTCCTCTTTTCTTTGCCTACAACTATCGGCCATTATGGCATTCAGTAATATTTGTTGAATACTTACTGTGCTCAAGGCACTATCTTAGGCCTTGAAGACCACAATAGATCAAAAAGATAACTGTCCTGGGTGGGAGTTGGGTGGCTTATGTTCTGCTAGGATGAGACCCAGGATAGACTAAAATTATATGTTAGAAGTTGATTGGTGCTATTCAAAAGGTCTATAGAGCTAAGGATCTGGGATCATGGCAATGCAGGTTGGCATTTTTAAATAGGATAGTCAGGAAAAACTTTATGAAAGTGATATTGAAGGCAAAGACTTGAAGGAAGTGAGGGGATGAGGCATATGGATATCGGGGAAGAGCATTCCAGGCAAAGCAACAGCAAGTGCAAAGTCTCAGGCTGGATTGTGCCTGCTTATTCATGAACAGCTAGGAGACTAGTATGGCTGGAGCGGAGAGGAGGAAGGGGAGGTCAGAGAAGTGACTGACCTGATTATCTAGGCCGCGGTGGACTTGTCTTCGTCAAATGTATTTCCAGCCCCGTGGTAGTGTGGTAAGTCGTCACTAGTATAAACCTTACTGAAAAACTTAACTGGTGTGATTAAAGCTGCCATATAGGGAAGCCCAGAAGAGACAAGGAAGCTGCCTTTAGACTGGGATGCAGTGTAACGATGTCCCAGAAGGCCTGCTGAGGGCTGCAGCCATTTGAGCTGGGCTTGGTGATAAGTGTAGTTCTCCAGGCAGAGAAGGGTGGGGGATTAGGTCGGTCTGCCAGTACTTGATACACAACAGGCACCCAATAAATAAAACCACAGAGCCAGGGGGACCACAAGCAGGGCTCTGGCTGGCAACAGAGATGGCAGGAAAACTCAATTTAGAGTGCATATGTGAAGCGGAAAAGAGACCACCCCCACCTGGCCCAAAGTTCCAAGCATGCGCAGTAATGCATTCGCCTCTAAAAATCCGCCTTCTCAGCCCAGACTCCACCCCGTCGGTATCGCTGAGGGAGATGGGAGGGGTCAATAGACGAAATCCCATTGGGCGCTCTTTTGACCAATCACCTCATGGGATATTTGGCCTATGGTGAGAAGACCTCAGAACAAAAAGGAGGTTCCGCCCCCAAAAACCAATGAAAATCGGGAAGAGGTGTGGTAGGGCAGCGAAATCACGCCTCTTCAAACCAGCCACGCCCTTCATTCTTGCACTACCTCATCCCAGGGAGCAAATCCGATTGGCTGGGTGACAACCTCAAAGGGCGGGGCCGCACACGTTCACAGTGGGAATGAGCTAGCGGTGTGGGTGTAGGTGTGGGTGTGGGTGTGGGAGTGGGAGGGTGGGGGGGAGATCGGCTGGGCGGGGCTAGACTCTCCCCTGCCTAAGGTGATAAAGGCCAATGATTCTCCAGACCGCCTCTCCTAGAAAAGTCATCTTCTCACGAACCTTTAAAATTTCTGCTTCCCGAGGCACCTTAAGGGACTAGGGCTGACTGCCTCATCTTTTTCTCTCTTGCAAAAGTCCCGTTTGCTACCATGAGGATGTACCAAGTGAGACCAAGTAGGGGGAGCGAATGGTGACTGGTACGCTGCTTACTGGCTGCTGCCCACTTCAGCGCTAGCAAACTTATGCAAGATCGGAACTGAGTACTAAAACCTCTACACTTCCCCCTGGCGCCATTCCAGGGCTGGCGCCACATTCCCTGGTGGGCGCGCAATGGCCGCGCCCCCTCCAGCGGCGGACGGGTCTTTTGGTACGTGCAGTCCGAGGTGAGTCCCCTCCTTGCCACTTCACCCTGTCCAGCGCGTGCGTGCGCATGCGTGGAGCGCGGCGCGCGCGGCGGTTGGGTCGTTGGCTGTTAGGCCCTGGGATCTTCCGCGTCTCCCCAGGCAGTCGGTTCTGAGCCGCGAGCCGCCGTGAACTCTCGGACTCAAGCCGGCGCCGACGAGCCTGGGGGCATCGCCCACAGCGGCCAAGCCCATGGCCGACTGAGCGGGACGCCGCCTCCGCCTCAGCCGCCGCCGCCGCCGCCTCCCCCTCCTCAGCCGGCGGCGGCCCGGGCCCAGCAGCCATGGCGGAAGACTACTGGGACGGGCCCCTGCGGCGAACAGGAGGAGAAGGTCGCGCGGCCTCAGCCCAGGCCGCCGCCCCAGGCGCCTCCGCGCCGACCCCGCGGCGCTGAGGTTGCTCGCGCGCCCCCGCCGGTGAGCGCATCCCCGAGACGTGGGGTGGGGGCTGTCCTTCCAACAAAACCAACCCAGACTCTCGGCGGTGCCCAGGGTTCTGGGCTGCCCTGCTGGCTTGGGTCTCCTCCCCCCAGCGAATTGCCCAGAATGCACCGGGACAGGGGGTCATTCAGTGCCTCCCTGACCTTGGCCCCGCCCTGGGTCGGGTCTCGGAGCTGGGGGTGGAAGTACTGTGGGTAATAATTGGGAGCGGGGTGATCGAAGGACCAGAGGGAGTGGAAATGGGTAGCTGAGTGGTGAAAGAGTTGAGGTTTGCTAATAGGGGCCTGAGCTTGGAGGAGTCGGAGCATGTGGTATCAGTCCTAGCGCTGTGTAAGGTTTGGAGCCCAGTGTGTGCTAATGCGGGGCAGTGGAGGGACCCTAGCGTGTATAATAGGGGAGAGGATGTCAGAAGTGCTGAGATAATGCAAATGGAGTTTTAGCTGTAGAAGGGTCCTGAGGGATAGATAAGGTGGTAGAGGTACCAAAAGGCGTGCTAATAGGGTCAAGGCTCTGAAGCTCTGTGTGTGGTGATGAAGGCCAGGATGGTGTTAATACGTTTATTTGTTCATGAGGGATTGCAGTGTGTGAGTCCAGAGTATGCTCATGGAGGGCAGAGTAGTGGAAGAACTCAATTGTTGAGTGTGTTAATGGCGGGGGAGGTCATAGCTGTAGAGGTTATTTGCATGTGGTAATTAAGGTCTGGATAATATGAGGCCCAGTTTGTTAATGGGGGCAGCGTGGTGGAAGACCTGAACTTGTGCCAATGGCTATCAGAGTTGAGATGTGGCTATATGGAGGTGGGGGGCAATAAGGGGAGTGGCTTAGCACTGTAAGAAGTTCAGTGTTTTCAGGATCGAGACGGTGCGAAATTAATGTGTGTCCATGAGGACAGGGGATGTGAGGTTCTAGGATGTGCTAAAGAGTAGGGTGATATATGTAGTTCTAGGGACTGTTAATGTGAGTTGAGAGCCATGGAGGTGCTTGTGCTTAAATGAGTGCCAGTGAGGGGAGAGTCAGAGCAGTATGAGGTCTGGAATATGCTAATGGACATCAGAACATTGTGAAGACTGTGTGCTTGTGTCCACGGGGGACTGGGATGTGTTGAGGTTTCAGGGAGTGGTAGAACTGTGGAGGGTTTCTAGTATGCAATGAGGAGGATCAGGGCTGTGAAGGAATCCAAGTGTGAACCAACAAGGGTTATAGCTGTGGAGAAGTTGAAACAGAAATAAGGGACAGGAATGTGTGAAGGTCTGGGTGTACTAAAGTGGATTACAACCATGGATGGCTGAAGTGTGTGCTAATAGGGGTTTGGGCTGAACAAAGACCTCTGTGCGCTATCAGGGTCATAGCATCATAGAACAGTGCATTTGTCTCTGGAGATAAGGCTGAGTAAGGGTTCAGGGTATGCTAATGGGGAGGCACTGTATGAGGGCGAGTACGGGCTAATAGAGGTCAGGGCAAAGTGAAGGTCCAGCTTGTGCTGATGGGAGGTGGCAGGGGCAGACTAATAGGAGAACCAGATTATGTGTTAATGATACTCATAGCTGTGGAGGGGTCTGAGCATAAGTGAAAACAGGGATCTGCAAGGTTCACTTTGTATTAATGGGACTTAGGGCAGTGTGAATGTCTAGTGAATGCTAATGTGGGTCAGCTGTAGAGGGTCCCAAGTGCATGTTATTAGGGGTCATAATCATGTAGAGGGAACAGTGTTTTAGTGGAGGGTGAGTGCTATGGAGAAGCTAACAGGCAGCTGGGCCTGGGAGGGGACCAAGAATGTGGTGATAAGAGTCAACTTAGAAGGTTCCATGCTCTGTTGGGGCTTTGTGTGCTGATGGGAATTAGAGATAAAGAAAAATTGCAGGTGCTGATAGCAGTTAAAATGCAGAGAAGCCTTCTTTAGGGTCCAGTGTGTACTGAAGGAACAAGACACTTGAGGGTTCATTGTTGCTTATAGGGGTCTGGACAGGCTAAGGATGGTATGTTATTATGGGAGTTAGTAGAGTGTGATGACCTCGCTGGTTGGTGTGAAGTGGTGAGTGTCCTCGGGTATAAGAGTATTTGAGTTTTACTACATATTTAATGTTCAAGTGTCTTTGTTCATAACGGCCCACCCAGAGCCCTGCTGCTGGGGGTGCTGCATGAATCAAAGATTTTGTATCCATCTTCCTAAAATCCCCCAAAAAACTGAACTCTGGAATATGTCCAGTCCTTGGAGTTTCTAGTTAGAGGTCATGGACCCTTGGCTTCTTCTGGCTCCCTCCCCTTGTCTGTCAAGCCCTACTTACAGTCTTCCCCCAACCAACTCCCCCATTCCCTGTCACAACAAATTGAGTATCCATGCCATATTGACATAAGAGTCTTTGGGGGCTGGTCATGCTTCACCTTCTCAGCCTCAGGTCCAGTGTTCAGCCTCTTGAGTCAGGATTTGTTGTTATCCTGTTGATATACTGGGTTCTCTGGATGAATTTCTCATCCTCTTTACTGAGGTCTTTCTACTAGGCTGGCCCCTCTACCCCTCCTGAGGGTGGTGAAGTCAGGGAGACAGAAGTGGGGTATGGGGGACTGCTGGGCTAAGCACCTGATTTCTGGGTAACAGATGACCCACTTTTCTCCTTTAATCTAGCCCCAGCCTCATCCTCAACTTCCTATCTAGCTTCACTTCCCTTGGGCCCAGGGCCATCTTAGGCCATGCTGTGAGTCCAGATGGTTCCTGGGCCAGTTCTTTCCCCCTCCTTGCTGGCCCAGAGCCCAGGAGGAAGCAGAAGAAGGCCAGCCTAAGCCTTTTGGTGGCCCCGTTCCCTCCAGGTAGGTCATCTTCTTACTGATGCCAGCATCACTGGGCCACCTTGTCTGGGGTTGTTCCTGAGTAGCAGGGACTCACCCTGGTAAAGGTTGATCCTAGGCCTTCAGCCCCCTGATTAATTTATTTCTGCCATAAGCATTTTTTGAGCATCTACTCTGTCAGTCACTGTTCCAGGTCCTCAGGATATAGCTGTGACCTAAATAGACAGAAATCTACCGTGGCAGAGCTGATCTTCTAGTTGTGGTGGTGAGGAGACAGACAGTAAGAAATAAAGAAATAAATAAGTAGGTAGTGTCATTTCTGAGGAGGTGGTGAGTGCTGGGGGATAATTAGCAAGATGAGGGAGCTCAGGATGATTGAGATTTTAAATAAGGTAATTTGTGGAGGGTTATCCATGGGAAAAGGTAGTGTTTGAATAGTGGCCTGAAAGGAGGTAAGGGAGTGAGCTGTTTTTGGAATCTGGAGGAAGGGTATTCCAGGTACTGGGAACAGCCACTGCAAAGGCCCTGAGGTAGAACTGCTACTATGGTTGCAGAACAGCAACTAGCAATGATTAGGTGAGGCCAGAGGTAATAGGGGTGAATGGGGTAAGACTTTGTGGGCAATACTGAGGACTGGGAGGTTTATTTTGGGTGATAAGAAAGATGTGGTGCATTTTCAAAGGAGAAATGTGATCTGGATTGTAAAAATCTGGATGGGACCCTATGGGTCCCAACCCGATAGAACCTTTCCAGCAGTCCTCAGGACAGCTGGTGTGCATTGAGATCCCCCCACAACCCCAACCAGTGGTTAGGTCTGGGCAAGATCTTGCCCCTGTACCCTTTACTTTGGTAGACCAGTGGAATAGTCCACTAGTCACCATGACGATGGTTGCTGAGGGGAAGTGGGAGGGCCTTGTGGCCACAGGGAGCAGTCTGCCTTGGGAGTAGGGGGTGATGTGGGGCTGGTGCCAGCGGAATGTGGCATTCTATGGGCGTGCCCGGGGCCATGTCAGTGGTCCCAGGGTCATGGGCGAGCCCCCCGCCCCACCCATGGCCAGATCTATCACTTCCGCTGCACCTGAGAATGCCTGCTGTAGAGCCCTCTGCTCCCACACTGAGGCTGCCTTCATAGAGACCAACAGTCCATCAGTTGGGCCCTTGCCCTCAGCCAGCCACCCAAGCCTCAGCACCCAGGTGGGCTACTCTGGAGCAGGGTGCCCAGGGGCTGGCCATAGGTGGGCAGGCATTGGCAAGGGTTCTCATCCATGCTAGGTTTCCAGCAATTCTGAGTGGTTTCAGGGCTCCACAGTGGTTGGGTAGGCATTGACACAGTTCATGTCTACATGCCTCATTAGGTTGTCATGGGTTTTAGAGGGCCCATGGTGGTCAGGCAGATGTTAACATGGGACCTATTCCCATCTATACCCTTTGCTCAGGTTGCCATGGATCGGATGAAGAAGATCAAACGGCAGCTGTCAATGACACTCCGAGGGGGCCGAGGTGTAGACAAGACCAATGGTGCCCCTGAACAGATAGGTCTGGATGAGAGTGGCGGTGGCGGTGGCAGTGACCTTGGAGAGGCTCCTACTCGTGCAGCCCCTGGAGAACCTCGCTCTGGACGGGGACTGCTCAGCTCTGCACCAGGTAAGTCTACTAACTACTCCCAACCCCAGACTGGTCCTCAGACACTACCTCCCAGTCTCAGTTTCTCTTAGACTTGTGTTCATTTTCCTTTCTCCATTTTCTTTCTCTTCTATTCCATCTTCTCTCAACACCCTTTATCTGTCCACTTGTGCCCCTTCCATTGGCTTTGTGCCCAGGCCTTAGGGGGAAGAAGGGTACCCTGCCTGCCAAAGCTTCCCTAAGCCTCCCTTCACCCTTCTCCTGCACTTGTGATGGCCTTAGGCTTGGTGCCTGCCTGCCTGCCTAGGGCCTGCTTTCCCAGGGCCTTCGGCTACCTCTCCTTGCCCCCTGGGCCAGCCACAGTCTCAGCTCACCCCTGGAACCAGGTTCTTCACTAGGTGACTATTTCCCCCTGCCCCATCCAACCTATCCTGACCTGTCTGAACCTCCCTGGGCCTTGCCACTCTCTACCTTGAGGGACTCCAGGCTGCTCTGGGGGTCCCTGCACACACCTGTATGATGAGGGAATATATTCCATGGGGGAGGGGGTCCCTGGGCTCCTGACTCTACCTGGCCTGCTCTCCCCCTGTCACCACCACCAGAGATTGTACACGAGGACTTGAAGATGGGGTCTGACGGGGAAAGTGACCAGGCTTCAGCCACATCCTCAGATGAGGTGCAGTCGCCAGTGAGGGTGCGCATGCGCAACCATCCCCCACGCAAGATCTCCACTGAGGTGCTTAACCTCTTGTCTGGGTTGTGGGGCTGGAAAAGAGGATTGGACCTGGAGAGGTGGACTTGTGGTCCTATTTCTCCTGTCTTGCCTGCTAGGACATCAACAAGCGCCTATCCCTACCAGCTGACATCCGGCTGCCCGAGGGCTACCTTGAGAAGCTGACCCTCAATAGCCCCATCTTCGATAAGCCCCTCAGCCGCCGCCTCCGTCGTGTCAGCTTGGTGAGCATCTTCTGTTCTTGTCCTCTCTTAACCACCTTTCTCTCCCCCACCAGTCCCCACTCCTGAGCCTGTTTCAATCTGCCTCCTTCACCCTACAGTCTGAGATTGGCTTTGGGAAACTGGAGACATATATCAAGCTGGACAAGCTGGGCGAGGTGAGGGAGAGCAAGAAGAACCATGATGGGGATGGGGTTAGTGGGAACTCCTTGCAGCTTCAAGCTCCTCTCCTGTCACTCCTACTCACTTCCCAGGGTACCTATGCCACCGTCTACAAAGGCAAAAGCAAGCTCACAGACAACCTTGTGGCACTCAAGGAGATCAGACTGGAACACGAAGAGGGGGCACCCTGTACAGCCATCCGGGAAGGTACAGACATCCCGGAAAATTTGCCCCAGGCTTCCCGAGCACTCCCCATGGTGCACACACACATCCCATAGTGAGATCAGAGGCTGGGGGTCCTGAGACTTCCTTCCTGACACTCTGGGCTTCGTGGAAAAGTGCTCATAACTCACATATCTAGGTAATAATAATCAGTAATCTGTCCCTGTTTGGAGAAGAGGCAGATGAATTGGAAAAGAAGGTACCTGCTTTGGTTCTGAGAGCCCCCCTGAAAGTGCTCACCAATTTACTTGATACAACAGAGTCAGACCATCACATGCAATGAATTTGAATTGTATAAAAATTGAGTGTCAATTTCACATGAAGCTGCAGGCCTTTGTATTAAGGATTAGAGCAAGGACCCTTTCCAGAAACCAAAAATAGGTTGTGAAAATCTAGTGTCACATAATTCTGAGGCTGCAATCCCAGGTTCTTGTTCTATACTCATCTCTGAACTTTAATTTCCACATCTGGGACATAGGGACACATCTTCCTGGCATTGGGTGGGTTAGAGCCTGTGGCTGTGAGCCACTACCCCAAACTGCACAGGGAAAGAATGAAACCTCAGGCTCGTCCCTGTCTAGTGCTTGTCTTTATTCTGAGGATGGGGCTGTGACTCCTTCTGCATCCCACCCCCCTGCTTCCTGCAGTGTCCCTGCTCAAGGACCTCAAACATGCCAACATCGTCACACTACATGACATTATCCACACTGAGAAGTCCCTCACTCTTGTCTTTGAATACCTGGTAAGGTTATGTGTTAGTGGGTCCTGGGGGGAGATGGGAAGATAGCCAAGAGAGACAGGATGTGACTCTCATTTCTCTATCTGCTTTTCTCTCCTCAGGACAAGGACCTGAAGCAGTACCTGGATGACTGTGGGAACATCATCAACATGCACAATGTGAAAGTGGGTGTGGGGCAGGATGCAGGAGCACAAGGGGGACTCTACTCACCCACTTCACCACACAAATTTCCCAGAAATGATTTTCCTGTTTGGCTTTTTTTCTGGGAGCCCTGGGAGGGCATTGGAACCCTGTCCTCTTTTGTGATACAAGTCTCTGGGCTCAGTGTCTGTGTTGGGGAGGGGAAGCAGTGCCTGCTGGGGTCAGGCTGCTGGATACTTTTTGACCTCTGCTTGCCATTTTGGGTCTCTAGCTGTTCCTGTTCCAGCTGCTCCGTGGCCTGGCCTACTGCCACCGGCAGAAGGTGCTACACCGTGACCTCAAGCCCCAGAACTTGCTCATCAATGAGAGAGGAGAGCTTAAGCTGGCTGACTTTGGTACCCCCAGTCTCCCCCTTCCCAGTAATCCCCCAGACTTAATCTCCCAGCTTCTTCCTTCCCCATGACCACCTAGTCTCAGTCCCCTTCAGCCTTTCCAGGCTTTGCTTAAGATGCCCTCAGTCCCAACTGTATTCTCCCCTAGACTGTCCAGGACCACCTCAATTCCAGCTGCCCCTTCTCTCCACTTATCAGGCCTGGCTCGGGCCAAGTCAATTCCAACAAAGACCTACTCCAATGAGGTGGTGACATTATGGTACCGGCCCCCTGACATCCTGCTTGGGTCTACAGACTACTCCACCCAGATTGACATGTGGTGAGGACAGGTGGAAGTGTGGCAGAGGCTATGTGGTAAAGGGGGTGGCTTGATCACAATGGCCAATCAGCCAACTGCCTTCCCTATTTATTTACTGTGCCCTCCCTGCCCAGGGGTGTGGGCTGCATCTTCTATGAGATGGCCACGGGCCGGCCTCTCTTCCCAGGCTCCACAGTGGAAGAACAGCTACACTTCATCTTCCGTATCTTGGGTGAGGACACACGAGTCCCAGGAGCTGTGGGGACACTGAAGGAGGCCCAGTGAGATGCTTAGGGTAATGTCTCTTCCTGCCAGGAACCCCAACTGAGGAGACGTGGCCGGGCATCCTGTCCAACGAAGAATTCAAGACATACAACTACCCCAAGTATCGCTCCGAGGCCCTTTTGAGCCATGCACCCCGGTGAGGCTGGTGGGTACGTGGGTGTTGGGCCAGAATGCCCAAGCTCAATTTAAAGTGGGTTTCCTTGTCCTTGCGGTAGACTTGACAGTGATGGGGCTGACCTCCTTACCAAGCTGCTGCAGGTGAGACCACTTTCCTGGGCCAGCCTTGGGGGCTGGGAGATTCCAGGTGTGGGGAAGCAGGGAGCTGCAGGAGTGGGTAAGAAGAGAGACTTACTCTGAAAGTGTCAATACTCTGCCCTCGCGCCCCTCCCGCCGCCCCCCAGTTTGAAGGTCGCAATCGGATCTCCGCAGAGGACTCCATGAAACACCCATTCTTCCTCGGTCTAGGGGAGCGGATCCACAAACTTCCTGACAGTGAGTGAAGCTGGGAAATGGACCAGCTGGTAGAGGACTATGGGGACTGCTGTAGACAGCTGGGCAGGTTGTGTAGGGCTCTGGCTATGCCACCTATAAGGGGGTACATTCTTGTTCACACATGTGATGTGTTATAAAAAAGTTATGTAGGTTTTCAGTTCTTTTTTACCTTTCATGGAAATTTTCAAATATACATAATAAATACAATATCACTTCATTTTTTAAGTAAACATTTCCTTGTAAAGTATATACTGAGAAATGCACAGATCATAAGTGTATTGCATGATGAGTTTTCAATAAACTAAACACACACCTATGTAACTGGCATACAATACAGGTCAAGAAACGGGACATGAGAAGCTTCCCCAAAGTGTCTTCTCATTTCCTTCAGTTGTCCCACTCCCGCCACCAACAGTTACCACTAGTTTGACTTATAACAGCCTAAATAAACTTTCCCTGTCCTTGTACTCTGCAGAAATTGAATCATGGAGGGTGTTCTCTTTTTATATCTGACTTTTTAAAACTTATTAACTTGGACATTTTAAAATTAAATGTTTATATATTAGACCAAATAATGAGTTCTCAAGTACTTCAACATGTCATCGACTCATGGCCAATCTGGTCTTATCTGTATCCCCACTGATTATTTCCAAATTCCAGACATACCGTTTACCTATAAATAATTTCAATATGTATCTATAGAATATTTTTTAAACATAACATCATCTAAAAAAGATTTGGCACACTTCACATATCCCCCCACTGAACTAATCTAAATCAAATCCTAAACACCATCACCTAGGTGGGAATCGCAATACCATTATTACACTTGATGAAATTAATAAGGATTTGATGTCATATAATTGTTCATATTTCATTTTTCCAAGTTGTAGCTGGTTTATATGTGGAATTATTTGGTAGATAAAGGTCAAGCCTCTCAAGGAAAGGCAGCTTTTTCTAATTGCCCTAATGGGGCATATGGTGGGTAGTCCTTGATGGCCCCATGGGTCATTCCCTACTTCTGTCTCTCTTCCACCCACAGCTACTTCCATATTTGCACTAAAGGAGATCCAGCTACAAAAGGAGGCCAGCCTTCGCTCTTCATCAATGCCTGACTCAGGTAGATGTGGCCCTTACCCTCTTCTTGCCCCATCCACCTACCTGCTTGTCCACCAACAACCATCTGCTTTGCTTTTGCCCACAGGCAGGCCAGCTTTCCGTGTGGTGGACACCGAGTTCTAAGCCACAGACCCAGGCCCCAGCAGGCAGCAGCTGGAGGGATGCCACACCCCTCACAGGGCAGACCCTAACTGCATCCTCCCTGCTTGCTACCTGCCTGACTCATGCTCGTCTGCCCACATGTCCCCTGCTGCCTGTCCAAAAACACCTGATCATTGGCCTGTCAACCACCCATTGGCCTGTCTGCTGGGTGCTAACAAAGCTCTCAATGCTCCTTGCCTGGTCTGTTTGTTTCTCTCTGTCTCAGTAGTTGCCGGCGGACAGCATGGCCGTGCCAGCCTCCCACACTGAGGCCAGGCCTGTACCCCTCCCTATCATACCCTCCCCCAGGACCACTACCCCATGGCCAGCCAGGGGTCTGGAGCTAGCCCAGGCTAGGGATCTCAACTCAGATAGATGGGGATGCCTTGAGTCTGAGGTTTCCCCTGCTTGCTTTCCTGCCTGTCCCACCTGCCTCATGTTGTGTGGGCTTTTTTGTTGTTGTTTGTTTCATTCATTGTTGTTTTTTAATTATTTTAAATGAGGTTTTCATTTTTTAAATGCAATATCTCTATACAGACTGGCTGGGCCCCACCCCTTGTGTGTGGCCCTCCCACAGTATTTTGTGCAATGAAGCCCCGCTCCCAGCCTTTCCAAGGCAGGGACACAGCCCCTATCCTGAATCCTGACTATCACCAGACCCTGGGGTTGGCTTAAGGGAAAGCATGCCTCGACCACTGGCCTTTCTACCCCCCCCCACCTGCCATCCCCAGCCGCAGGGGTACCTGGGGACTACTGGAGACTCTGAGAAATGGACAAGGTTAGGGCCCCAGTCTTTCCCTCTTACAGTCCCATAGCTGGGGCCTCCTTCCTTCTCAGGGTCTCCCTAGCCCAGCCCTCTTGCCCCCACCCCACTCGGTGCTGTTGAGTAGGGGACCTGCCAGGAACTGACCAACTCAGTGAGGAGCCATAGTATGTCTATGTGCACAGGCAGGGACAGGGGCTGGCGGGGGGATGGGGTATGTGTGCCCAGGAGTTATCCCCTAATCCCTGGGGAGGGTAAGGCAGGGCAGGGACAGTCTCTGGGCTCAGTCCCAGATGGGTGATTACCTCCCCTTCTTCCACTCTAAACCCTGGGTCCCTTAATTGGGGTGGGAGGGCTGGGGTGGGTGCTCTCCTAGTGGGGTTTGGGGGTTGGTTCCTGAATGCACCATAATCGCTGTATGAAATATTAAAAAGTCTAAAGAGAAAAATGTGATTGCAAATCCATACAGGGGTGAGGGTGGGCTTGACCCAGGGTGAGTACTGGTACCATGATGAATTCATACCTGGTCCCCATAGTCTAGGGGAGCACTGGGAGTTGGCCAGGGACATGTCACAGCTGTGAAAAAGGCATTTGTGGAGTTGTACACACAATGGTGGAACACGACTGAAGCAGAGTAGGCTGAATGCAGGATGGGCTAGGAAGTAGAGAGAGAGGTGTTAGATTTACCCAAGAATATGAGGAAGCTAGCTATAAGGTAGGGACAGGAAAGTGTAGAGAGGCTGTTCAAAATTGAGACACCTGGAAGGCCTCCCAAACTAGGAGGTGGGGAGATGAGACAGCAAGGCGCAGTATGACCACCACATGTCTGACTGGGACACCATGAGGCAGGCCAGTTGGAGGGGGAACATGAGGATGATTTTTGGACCACTGAGTAAGTAGGGGAATCCTATAATACATGGATTAAAATTAGGAGTGGGTCATCAATGGAACTGAAAGTTTGGATTACTGGTGTCTAGAAAGTAATGGAAACTGATATTGGTGAGACAACCCTAGGAGGGATGCAGTGGTTTTGTGAGGTCAGTTGGCACAGCCTGTGACTTGACCTCAAGTGTGAGGATAGTCAAGGCTTTGATTCCCTTTGTCCTGAGACTTCTAGTCCCTGTCCCACCATTTTGGGCAAAGCCAAGAATAGACTTTGAGGCAGAAGAGGTGGGGTGGGCAGGACCATGTAAATGCTATAAGTAAAATAGCAAGCCTAACTAAGTGGTTAGTTACAGAAGTCCATTGGCAGGGGCCTAAGGGTCTCTCATCACTCTACTGTGTCCCTATAAGCACTTCAGTGATACCTCAACTTGCAGCCTTATGGTTCCATGATGGTTGTTAATGTCCTCAAAGATGGGAAAGCAAGCAGGGAAAAACAGCACCCTCTCTCCCTGTTTCTTTGTAATAAACAGGACTGCAACTTAATAAGCTCCCCCACAGACTTCCTGTGCCATCCGTTGGCTAGAATAAGATGATAATGGCCACTCCTGGGAGCAAGGGAGGCTGGGAAAATGACCTTGCAAAGGGGGACAAGATTGCCAGGCCAAACTTAGAAGGTCTAGAATTCGCACAACTGCTGTGGGAAGTGGTAAGATCATTGGTGTGAGCAAAAGTTGACCTCTGGAAGGTGGAGAGAATGAGTCCAGGCCTGAGGAGGGAGGCTTCCTGGATTGTAGGGAGGACAGGCTGTTCAGTTAAGTAGGGAGGTGGTATCTGCAATGGGGTAATGAGGAAAGTCGATTCAGACTCCAAGATCTGGGCTTGAAGAGCAATGTGCCATGTGCCAAATCCAATTTGAATGCCACTATGGGGATCCCCAGGTGAGAGGATTGTTCCCTTTCTCCCTCAGTTTATACAATTGAGCTGTGATGCCTCATCCGTACCAGGTCTGGGCTGGGGGCTGGAATCAGTAATAAAGACAATCCCAGCCCTGCAGAAGTTAACATAGAGGTAAATTTTAAGATCATGGATTGGGGCGGGAGGGTGAAATTGTGCAGGGGGAGAGTATTCTGGACACTCCAGGCCTAGGGACCTGTGTGCATGGGGCCTGGAGATGTGGAAAGGCAGGGTGTGGTAACGGGTGCCTGTGGTAACAAATGGTGAAATGAAAGAACTCACTGAAACAGACCCAGAATCATGAGCCTGTCTTGGGGAGTTTGTGGGATGGTCAGGTGGGGATAACCAATAGACAAGTAGACGCAAGGGGCCAGAGGGAAATTACCAACAGATAGGGCTAGGTGCCCTCGCAAATATTGGCACAGCCTACTGCAGTGGTTCTGAATTGGAGACAATCCTGCCCTGCCACAAAGTACTGGCAATGTCTGGAGACATTTTTGGTTGTCCCAATTGGGAGGTGAGGGGGATGCTACTGGTACCTATAGTGGGCAGAGGCCAGGGATGCAGTGAAACATCCTACAGTTTCCCACAACAGAGAAATGCCAACAGTGCCTGGGTTGAGAAACCCTGACTTAGTGCAATGGTTCTCAAACTTTTCGTCTCAAGATCCTTTTATATTCTTTTAAAGTTGAGAACATCCAGAAAGCTTTTGTTTTATATCATGTAGCCTCTGGAAAATGCCACCTCACATGCAAGGGAGAATCACAATGAAAAAGTATTGTGGTGAAAATAGTTTTGACTTTGTGAACCCCCTGAGAGGGCCTTTTGAATCGGTGTAAAGCCTAGGACCACAGTTTGAGAATCTCTGGCTTGGTGTTTACCATCATAGTTCTGGAACTGGAATTCCTGAGTTCCAACCACAGTTTGTCACTAGCTGGTGCAAAGTGACAACGTTTCTGTTCCTCAGCTTGCCTCATGCCCATGGGCTACAGTGTTATTACCTGCTACTTTTTTAAAAAGCACTTAAACGGGGCTATTACTAGTTATCATTCCTGTGACTCCGACAAATGCACAAGGCCTGGGGCTGACTTCAACACATTTGTCGAGAGAATCTAGTTCATACAGGTAAGCGGCCCGCAGGCCTAGGTAGCACTCTGGAGGTGACCTTTCGCACTGGGTTTTGATGGACAAGAAGGGTAGTGCATTGAAGGAAGGGCATTCTACTCAGGCTAACAAAAAAGCCGCTCTCAGGGTAATGACCCGTGGTCCTCAGCAGAGCGCCGACCGAGAAAACCCGGAACTTTGGTGTGTCCCTGAGCACGCCCCAGTATGTCTTCGTCCACCTCGGAACTTCTGCCTCCACCTTCTACACAACCGTTTGCCTGGACTCGGCGTTAGAATCCCACAAGACACCTTTGTCTTTCTTAGCTCTCAACTGGAAGTTGTACCCCGCCTACTGCAGAGATCACCGCCCAATGCCCGTCTAACGCTTGGACGCGTCCTACCGTGGGGTCCACTTCTAAGATGGTAGAAGCCCTCGGGCTGTTTGGGGGGCTCCGCTTCCGTTTCCGGGGCCAGAATCCGGAAGTGGCAATTTAGGGGCCTCTTCCTATCTCCCACTGCAGGGGTTGTGAGGGGAGGGCGAATAGCGATGGAGGCGATCGCAGAGATTCCGCCGGCTGCGGCCGAGGACAGAGAAGCACAGCGCGAAGCGGTGCCGGGTCTCGAGAACCAGCAGCGCCAGATCGAGAATGGCGAAAGTGGGCGAGAGCGTCCACTGAGGGCCGGAGAAAGCTGGTGAGGCAGGGCTGTGAGCCGAGCCTGGGCTGAGGGTACGGGGAGGTGTGGCGATGGTGGAGGACGGAGCGCCGAAGTCCGCAGGATAACTCCTGTGGAGGCGGGGGTGTGGCCTCGAGGATGGAGGACAAGAAGGGCGGGGAAGTGCCTGTGAGTGGACTGTTTGGTCTGGGAAAGAGGCGGGGTCTGGATGGCGGCGTCGGACTCCTGAGAACAAGATGGGGTTTGTTTGGAAGAGACGGGGGGGCGGAGCCTGAGAAGAAACGGCCGTTGGGGTGGGCTCCGGCCTGCGTGGTGGAACTTGGAACCTGGGAAGGAGGCGGTCACCGCGACGGAACCCGGGGGATGTGATTTGCATGGCGTCAGGTAAATCTGGGGGCGGGGGTGGTTGGTTGGTCGGTTAGCGGCGCCTGAGAACAAGGCAGGCTAAAGAGCGAAATCCGAAGTCAAATGGCTGTGGGCGGGCGGGGAGAGAGCCGGCGCCTGGGAACGAGGCTCATGACGTGGGCCGAGGGGCATGTTCTGAGGTTGAGGAAAGACTGCAGCAAAGGGGAGGTGGTGCTAAGTGAAGCAGAAAATGGCGCCTGCGATTGAGCATAGTTTGTGACGCGGCGAGGTTTTTACCTCTGGCCGAGGCCTTCTTCACAGGACGAGAGAAAGTTCAGGTGATTGGCGCGGGAGGGGCCTTCGATGTTACATTTGTTTTCTGTTTTGTACTGTTTCGTTTTTGTCAGGAAAAAAGCTATTTAAAAAAAATGTCAATGAGTATCTTGATAAATCAGCTTGTTATACCGATTTCATTGCTAACCAGTGCTTATAATGTACTGTTCCTGTGTTCATTTTGTTTCTTGCTGAGTTGCTTCTTTTTTTTAATTGTGATATACATAAACTCTAAACAGATTATAGAAAACGTTTACGTAGCCCAAATTGATAGACAGTCCATAAAAATAAACGGCCTGTGCTATTCAAAAATCTCAAGGTCGTGAAAGACAAAAGATGAAGTACTGTTCCAGATTTAAAGAATTGATGGGATCTAACTAGTGATGATAACTAAATGCAACGTGCGATCCTGGATTGGATCCCGGAGCGGAAGAAAATAAATAATTTAAAGATCAGGCTTTGTTTCTCATAAAATGAATTTTCTCTTTTACTGTAAAAGAAGTTAATGGAAAAATAGATGAAATTCGATTAAGTCTGTAGATTAGATATTAGTACTGCTAATTTCTGGATTTTGATAATAGTATTGTGGTTAGGAAAGAGAATATCTTTGAAAGAACATGCCGAAATATTTAGAGTGAAAGAACTGTCGTGTGAGCAGCTTACTCCAAAATGGTTGGAAAAATAGGATACATAAAAATATTTGAAGAAACAATGATCGAACAAATGGGCAAAATGTACAGTTTGGGGTATCTGGATGACAGGTATACGAAAAGTTTTTGTATTATTTTTACAATTATTGAGTCTATTTTAAAGTAAAAAACTTAAAGAACAATAAAACAAATTTGTGAATTCACCACTTGGATTAAGATTCAAACCGTTACTTTAAGAAATCCTTCTGTGCCCCTCCCAGATGAAAATCCCCCTCCCTGCTCCACAGGAAACTTATCCTGAATTTTTAACTTAATGTTTTTTCACTACTGTATGCATCCCCAAATAGTATTTGTAGTCTAAGCTTTCATTTTATGGAGAATATATATGAAATCATATTGGACGCATACCCTGTGCATCGATATCAGGTGGTACATGGTATTCACATGACGTCATTGGTGACGTTAGCCTTGATCATTTAGTGAAGGTTGTATCTGCTCAGTTTCTCCACTGTAAAGGTACTGTTTTCCTCTTTATATTCACAGTAATTCCTTTAAAAACAATTTATGTCCATACCTCAGAACATTTTAACAGCTTCCCATCTCATGCGGTGTATATGGTAAAATTGTTATAATGATTTTTCAAGACTTTATGATTGCGAGGCTTGTCCCCGGCTCTGATTTCTTCTCTGATCTCTCCTCTGATTACCCTCCCCCTCATTTTCTCCATCCGGCCATATTGGACTCTTGCTGTTCTCTAACGCCTCAAGCGGGCTCTCACCTGAGGGTCTTTACAGAGAAATCTGTCCATCTTACAGAGTTTTTTAATCACGGTACTGGTGAAATATATACTCCTGTTCAAGCTGTGTGTGTGTGTCTGTCTGTCTGTCTGTCTTTTAGAGGCATTCAAGGTTTCCTTTTGGGGGTGTTGAAAATGTTTTGGAACTAGATGGAGGTTGTGGTTGCATGACATTGTGAATGTACTAAATACCACTGAATTGTTTTGCTTTTAAGATGGTTAATTTTATGTTATATGAAAAAAAGTTATGTTCTGTCAATAAAAAAATTTACCCCATGAATGTTGGTTCAGTATGAAAGCCAGTTATCTCTGCTGTTGTGGCTATCATGAAGCATTTTTCCTTGATTGTATTTTTTTGTGTTTATTTAGCTAAGAGCAAAGCATCTCAAGCTTCTTTAATTTGCCATCTATTTTCTAGGTGTTTGCAGTGGTCTGGAAATTTGTGTTTATAAAGCATTTTGAAGTCACTGACTAACCCCCAAATCATATATTTTATGTCAATATTAATATTTGTACCTTCTATCTTTTGTCAGCTGGTAGATCTGGGCAAGGGCAATTAAGTATTTTTGCCATCCAAACTTATTTAATTTCTAAGAGAAGCTTATATTTTAAGAGTAAATTCAAATCTATGATAGTATTTCTTGGCAAATTGTAGTTTTTGTTTTTGAGGGTGATTCATCTACAAACATAATTAGGAAAAGTAGAGGAAGTCTCTAGAAGGTCTGTGCAGGGTGTGGGTAGTTTCCTAACAGAAGTAAGCAAGCATGGGGTTCTTTGTTCAGGTAAAGGAAGAAGGGTGGTTGGGTTCAGTGTTGAAGAATGGATCCTGATGTGTAACAGGAAAGCAATAACATTTCATTAAAGTTTAGGGACTAGCCTAGAGATGTTTCAGGATTTTTGTTACTGGAGAAAGCTGCACAGCACGGGGAACTATTAATTTAATGACGACCCCAGAACTAAATCAACTGAAATTTTCACATTTGCTTGGTGATTGCTGCTGTAGCTCTTACACGAGGTAGAATATACTTTGGCGACTGAATCTAATGAAAGACTGTAATAAACAATAGACCTCTGATAATTCTCTGGTAATTTGAGTTAATATTCCTAGTGCTTGTTCAGACTTTTCATGAACCAAAAGAGAAAAGGGTTTGTGAATCTAGAGTCTTGGAGAGGGGACTCTTTTGGTAGACAGTTACTGTACCAGTCTTTCTTTGTTGCTTGAACACAAGTATGATTTTTAGCTTGAAAAAATATGCAGTTATTGAAAAATATATTCGCATTTCTAACCATTATATATATAACATATAATTATATATAGCCATTATTAACCTAGGAAGATAAGCTTTTGTTTTGTCATTTTTTAAAAATATTAAATTTGAAAATATGCTTTTATAAAACATTTAAGTTAATTAAATTTGGAGAATTTTAGATAAACCTAATTATGCCTATTATTAAAAGATAGAGAAAATCTTTTCTCAATCTCTTAGAGATAGTTTAAGTATAAAAGACCATTTTAACAGTGTTGTTATTCTGAATTTGGAACCTGAATTTTGGAAAGACAAATCAAGAATAGTTGTTAGAAAAGACAAGATGTAACTTGAAGTAAAGACAAATATTATAGTTGGTCAACTTTGTAAAAACAGTGATAAACTGCAAAGATTATTAGGAGCTTAACTTTTATTTTTAAAGCAAGGAATCTCTTTTAAAAAGGAGTTAAGGTATTTTTTAAAATGAGTTAAGAGGATGTCATCTTCTAATCTGAGCGTAAATTAATGCAGTCATTTTACAGAAAAAGGCCCAAATTCTAACTTTTCTTTGGTACATTATTCATTTAACAAATTACAGGAAAAGATTTGTTTATGTGCCTTTATATGTATTTAGGTTCATGCAGATAGGTAAATAATAAATTTAGAACAATGTAGTATTAACATTTGCCATCTGAACACGCTAACAACCTTTTAATAAACAAGTAGGGAAATATATCTCTTAATTTATATCCATATTCCTATGTTTCTGTAATTATTGTACTTTATATAGTTAACTAATTATGTAAATTATTATCTTAACCAAAATCAGTTTTCTTTCTCCAGACACAAGTGAAAACTAGAGGACAAAAATGTTGTTTAGTAACATTTCCATAAGCACAAATTTCATAGCATTTTAATAAATTTGAAGAAGCACAAATAAACATAAGTGACTTCAAAAAGAAGTCTATATTTGTCTATATACTAGCAAGAGGAAATTAGCAAATTAAAATGTAAAAAGATACCATTTACTATAGCATCCAAAAAAACTCAAATACCTAGGGGTAAATATAACAATGTAGGTGTTTTGCAATCAGGCAATGACAGCTCTATTATGATTGCCATCTGGACTGAGAGATTGTTAGACATACCGATTTCAGAGATTTTAAAAAATATTTCAGGTGTCTTTGCATTAAACATGGTAGTAACTTGTGGAAATTTGTGTAAAACTTCAATATTCTATGAAGCCTTTAGAAATTCAGGTTGTAGCCAGGTCTGGTGGGTTTTAATGTTAATTTTCCTTAAAACCCTGCTTTTTAAAAAAAGTTGAAAATTATATAATTGTATTAACCATTTTTACCCCAATAAACTTAATAAAAGAAAAAGTAGAGCAGTGCCTTCTGCATTAAAAGTCCTATTAACCATAAATTAGGTTAACTGAATAAATGAACCTCAGGCTATTTAGTGGAGGCCATGAAAACCATGAAGGAGGTGTGAAGGGTTGGTGTTAGGGTCTTTTAAGATGAGTGATGGGAGGTCTGGCTTGAGCCACGGGGTTGGGGGCGGGGCTGTGTCCCTGACTTGAGTGAAGTGCAGGGTCTGTGAATAGGCAAACAATTCCACAGAATTTTTTTAAATTGAAATAACATTGATATAACATTGTTAGTTTAGGTGTACATGAAACTCATCATCTTGACTTACAATGTGTTGGTGCTTTTAGTCTAATAACCTTGAGAAGGGGTAAAATTAACCCCAGATAACCATGTGACACTCCTATTACCTGTCTGGTCCAGGTTCCTTGTGGAGCAGCACTGGTACAAACAGTGGGAAGTGTACGTGCAGGGAGGAGACCAGGACTCCAGCACCTTCCCTGGCTGCATCAACAATGCTAAGCTCTTTGAAGGTACTAGGCCTCTGCCTCCCCACATCAGCCTAGCCCTGGAGTTCTTGTCCCTCTGTCCCTACAACCGATCATAAGCCCCTTCTTTGTGCTAGGTCATTGGTAAGATGGCCAGATGACTCATTACTTTCCTTCCCTGATTATTCTTCTGCCACTGCCCCGCATAGATCAGGTAAACTGGTACCTCAAGAAAGGACTGGTAGAAGGTGAAGACTATGTACTGCTCCCAGCGACTGCTTGGCATTACCTGGTCAGCTGGTATGGTCTAGAGCATGGCCAACCACCCATTGAACGCAAGGTATAGTGGGTAGAGAGGGTGCTGGGGAATACATTCTGTGGGGTGTGGAGTAGGAGGAAGGCCTCATAAGCCCAAGATAGGTCCACATAGGCTGTGTAGGTGCATCTATGTCTGCAGTCCTCTCCCCTCAGGTCATTATATAGCTATCTTGGTGTATCTCCTATTTGTGTTCACTTGTACATGTGTTCCTCTGGTCTCAGAGGTCATTGTGCTATGTCTGTGTATATATGCTGTATGGATACCCCTCTGTGCACCCTTCTACCCTACCAGGTTGTGGAGCTGCGTGACTTCTGTAAGGTCGAAGTGTACCCAGTAGAACTGCTCCTTGTCCAGCACAGTGATATGGGCACACCTCACACTGCTGAATTCAGCCAAACAGATTCTGTTGGTAAGTCTAAGAGTCACAAATGAGTTGGCGTTCCCAGCCACGGGTCACAACTCAGTTTTCTCAGACTGCATGGGGTACAGCTGTGGCAGACCGAGAAGGCACTGGGCATACTTTGGAGGACCGAGAAGACCTTGGTCAAGTTTGGTAGAGGCCCTGAGGAATCCTCTAGAGTCCTGAGGGTATGTGAGCTGCATTCCAGTGGTTTAGCTGTTATGGCGGATGATAGTCACTGAAAGTCTCAAGTGGATCAGCCATTGGGGGATTTATTGAAGATACAAGGTATTGACTGGGTGGGTATACAAGGTCTGTGGGGATGAAGAGGGATCTGGTGCTGAGATGGGTCAATCATTCAGGGTCCTAGTACAACCTCAAATGTGTTCCTTCACCCTCCACAGACCTAGTTTTGTGCACTGCTCGAGAGCAGTTTCTGGTGAGCCCCCAGGAAGAGACACGGCTCTGGGTTGAGAAAGCACAGGGCTCTTTTGAAAGGTTGTGTAACACACGTGTCACAGTGCTTGACGCCGCTCTCAAGTCTGGGCAGGTAAGGATAGGGAAGGCTTTTCTACTCCCTAGTGGTGCCTAGGCTGTGGGGATGAGGACTGGGTGCCAATGAGCCGTCTATGAATTCCTTTCCTGCTTTTCTTTCTCTTCCTCTAACCAGTTGGTTGTCATGGAGACCCGAAGCAAGGATGGCACATGGCCCAGTGCACAGATGCATGCTGTGTAAGCCCTTGGGGTATCTGGTCCAGAGTGGGGCGGGGGGCGGTCCTATAGTAGGCAGAATGATGGAGCCTGTCAGCATTTTTTACTCTCATACAGTAAGCCCTTAGCTTATAGTTTCTTATCTACCCCAGGAATAGGGCGTCGAAGGAGGATGAGGACTTCCAGGGCCAGCCAGGCATCTGTGGTCTCACCAACCTGGGCAACACATGCTTCATGAATTCGGCCCTGCAGGTGGGGTCATTATGGCTATGTCTGGCATAGCCACAGAGGTGGGCTTCAAGCAGCGGGGATTAGAGACAGTTAGGGGGTATGCAGGGCAAGGGGTCAGGTTGGAAGCTAAGGCCCCACAAGTCTGACTTCACATGCCCATGTTCCTTCCTGAAACATCAATACCTTCTCCACTGGCCCCCCGCTTTTCCTCTTCTCCCTCTGGTCACCACGTTCTTCCTTCTCCTGAAATACTCTCTTCTCTCTCCCACTCCTGCACCTTTCTTTCCCCTATCCCTTTGTTCCTTCTTTTTTTCCTCTTTCCCCTTCCTCTCTGTCTTTATCTTGTTCACCTCTCTGCTCTTCTCCGCCTCATTCCTGTGGCCCTGTCCCCTGCAGTGCCTCAGCAACGTGCCACAGCTCACTGAGTACTTTCTCAAAAATCTCTACCTTGAGGAGCTCAACTTCTGCAACCCACTGGGAATGAAGGGTGAGATTGCAGAGGCCTATGCGGACTTGGTGAAGCAGGCCTGGTCTGGCCACCACCGCTCCATTGTACCACAAGTGTTCAAGGTGTGTGTGACTCAGCCTTGGGCTACTCCCTACCCACCCCTGTCTGTTGACTCTCCTAATCCACTTACTCTGATGGCCCTACCCATTTTCTCAGACCAAGGTCGGCCACTTTGCATCCCAGTTTCTGGGCTATCAGCAGCACGACTCACAGGAGCTGCTGTCGTTTCTCCTGGATGGGCTGCATGAGGACCTCAATCGTGTCAAGAAGAAAGAATACGTAGAGCTGTGTGATGCCGCCGGGCGTCCAGATCAGGTAGGCACTCTTGAAAGACCCCCGACCTGAGGACCCCATTAAAGCCAGTGGGACCCCTGCCTCAGGGATTCTATGGCCTCCCTAGGGTATCCCACACCTCGCCCCACCCCTGACTTTAACGCCAGCCTCAGTCCCAACCTTGGCCTCAATACCACACCTACTGCAGAGTTAACCTCCATTCAGTGTACTACCCAGAATAAACCCCAGTCTCTAGACAGCCCTACCTATAACTTTACATCTGAATTTTAAAGTGGCCCTAACCTTAACTTTAACCACATGTACATCCACCCCAAACCATGGTTCCCTCTGTCCTGGGCAAGCCCAGTACCCACCTTGACACTTGTCAACAGGAGGTCGCTCAGGAGGCCTGGCAGAACCACAAACGACGGAATGATTCTGTGATTGTGGACACTTTCCATGGCCTCTTCAAGTCCACACTGGTGTGCCCTGATTGTGGCAATGTGTCTGTGACCTTCGATCCTTTCTGCTACCTCAGTGTCCCACTGCCTGTTAGCCACAAGAGAGTCATGGAGGTCTTCTTTGTCTCCATGGACCCCCGCCGCAAGCCAGAACAGGTATGGGGAAATGGGGATCTGGGGACATAACATAGTCAAGAACCGGTTTGATTACTTTGCCATACCTCAAGGTTCCTGTACTAACTCACTGTATGTTCTTCTCTTTTGTGGACACCTTTTGTCCCTCAGCACCGGCTTGTGGTTCCCAAGAAAGGCAAGATCTCGGATCTGTGTGTGGCCCTGGCCAAACATACTGGTGTCTCCCCAGAAAGGGTGAGGCTTCATGGATGGAGGGAGGGTGAGATTCAGGGGCAAGGAGGCTGAAGGGCCTAGGGAGACCTTGCAGACTGACCAGCCAGCCCCCTCTTGACATCCCATTTTCAGATGATGGTGGCCGATGTCTTCAGTCACCGCTTCTATAAGATCTACCAGCTAGAGGAGTCTCTGAGCAGCATCTTGGACCGAGATGATATCTTCATGTGAGTGGGGGGATTGTTGAGGTCAGGGTTCTTCAGAAACCACCTTTGCTTAACCACTTTTCCTCTCCCCTTTCTGTTTCATTGACAGGGAGGGCACTTGCCCTGCATAGGGCTTAGGCCATATTCCTTACTGGGGCAGGGGCTTGGGGCTGTCAGTGGAGTGGGGTGACAGATCCATATATAGGGCATTCTCTTCCTTATGTGTGGGGCAGGGCTCCAGTTTCTTGTTTATTTTATTCAGCCCTTACTGAGCACTTCCTGTGTACCAGACATTGACTTATAATCCTTCACATTGCAGTCCTCAAAAACCAAAAGCAATTTTTGAAATAGGGAACACTAAGAGGCTCTCTGAACATGAGAGCATTCAAAACAACTTTGAAATCTTTGGGTAGTAACTAAAATAGAAAGTGCTTCATGAGTAGAAATGTTCTTTGTAAACCAAGCAGTGTTTTCCCCCCAAAAAAATAGTTTTAAATCTTTTTGTCACCCCCTCACTGCTTTAATAACACCTAAGTATTTTATAAAACATCACATAAACAATGCACTGTGTAAGTTATCTAATAGTTTGCAAAGCACAAAACACCGAATGACTCTTCAGACCCTTTAAAAAATAATTTTGGGGTTATGAGGGCTGAATGAGTAGAGCAACTGGGGCAGAGTCCAAGAATCTCTCTCTTGGGCTTCCTGATGAAGCATGATCTGATGTCCACCCTTTGCAGATATGAGGTGTCAGGCAGGTCTGCTATCTGTGAGAACTCGAGGGAAGATGTGGTGCTCCCTATCTACCTGCGGGAACGCACCCCAGCTCGGGACTATAACAACTCCTACTATGGACTGATGCTCTTTGGGCACCCACTGCTGGTGTCAGTGCCCCGGGACCGGCTCTCCTGGGACTCCCTGTACCACATCCTATTGTACCGCCTCTCGTGAGTCTGCTCTCTATGGGGCAGGGATGTGGGGTCTAAGCTCAGATCTAGGTGTCTAGCTACTTGGCTGCTACCTCCCTTCCATGGCCAGAAGACAGCTCAAGTTTCATATGGCCAGAGAGGAACCTGTAGGTTTTTTTCTTTCTCTAAACTTCTTGCTTTGTCATGGCCTCTCTTACATGTTGGGGATACAGAGGTTAACAAAATGGATGAAGTACAGACAAGTTAAAATTGTCTCCTCCTCAGAGAGGCTTGCTTATTTGTGTTTTTACTGATAGATTTTCATTGGGCTTAAAATCCAGAGTTCTTACTGAAGCTCACAGAGCACTGGGCTCTCTGGCTTAAACTCTCCTTTATGTCACACTTACAAATCACTCCTCAGAGGCCTTCTCTGACTGAAATTTACAGCACATTGTGTGTCTGTGTGCCAGAGGCTTATCCCACTTAATGTCCACACTCCTTAACTGTGGCATGCCAGATCCTCCATTGTCAAGTTTCTTCTTCATGTGTTTCTTATGTCATCTCCTGAGACCTTCTGGGCTCTTCATTAACAACCATTCGTGTGGGGTTTACCAGTGGCTTCCCATCTGTTGTGAGTAAAGTAGAATCCCAGGCTCTGCCCTTCCTGCCCTGTGCTGCTTCTCCATGAGAGTCTCCTCTGTTCTCTCTACAGACGCTATGTGACCAGACCCAGCTCAGATGACGAGGATGATGGTGATGAGAAAGGTGAGGAAGAGGAAGGTGAAAGGATGGACAGGGATGAGTATTTGTACAAGTGGTCCCATGGGTGGAGTGTCTGGGGTAGGTCTGACCCCTGCAGGATCCACCTGGATGGTCACTGCCACTCAGACCCTGGGGCTTACACAGACCCATCTCTGACATTCTCCTCAATCCTAGCAGATTTAGAGGATAAGGATAGCATCCCCAAGCCTGGACATGTGGCTAGGGGCAGCTCCCAAGATCCTGGGCCAGAGCAGGCTGGGCCCAGCTCTAGAGTTGCAGGTGGGAACCGGGCCCCTGTGGACAACTCTCCTGGACCATCTCACTGGCCCCAGCGAGCACGGCGCAAGCACTTGTTCACCCTGCAGACAGTGAACTCCAACGGGACCAGCGACCGCTCGAATTTTAACGAGGATACTCATGGTGTCTCCCTTAGCTGTGAGCCAGGGTTGGGGAGGCGGGAGGGGAGTTTCCTTGGCAGCAGGGCCCATGACCAACTCCCTCACCCCCCAGCCCAGCCGTACATTGCCATCGACTGGGAGCCAGAGATGAAGAAACGTTACTATGACGAGGTGGAGGCTGAGGTAAATGAAATCCCAAGAATGGGGGGGGGGACACTTGCAGCTTGCACCCTTCACATATGCCCCAAGTCACACACACTCCTAAGTTCTCCAAGCTCCAAGGGCTTCAGAATCCTGTCTTCAGAGTCCATGTTCTTAACCACTTGGCATTTGTCTTCCACCTCCACTCCTTTTTGTCCACACATTCTGTCCTGCCCTGTCCTCAACCTGATGAGCCACTACTCCCCTGCCCTAGGGCTACGTGAAGCATGACTGCGTAGGGTATGTGCTGAAGAAGGCTCCAGTGCGGCTGCAAGAATGCATTGAGCTCTTTACCACTATGGAGACCCTGGAGAAGGAAAACCCCTGGTGAGAGACAAGGCCAAGGCTTCTGGAGCTAAGGTTGGATGGGACCACCTTCCCAGGTTTCTGTTCCCTCTAAATATCTCTTTTCCCCCCTTTTCCTCACTCAAGCCATCCTGTCACTTGACCACCCAATCGTATTCCCACCTCAGAGCCTTTTCCTGGGTGTTCCTTCTCACAGGAATGCCCTTTAGTTTTCAACAGGACTCTTTCATTTTTCTCAGGTCTCTGATCAAATGTCACCTTATCAGAGAGATTAAGAGCCACTTCTCCCCCAGCCATCACTTTTGCTTCATTGCCTCCCAGTGCTCATTTCTGGCCAAGCATTACTTTGTTTCTAGCTCAGTAACATCACTTGATGTCACATCCCAGATCCCCTTTTGCCTGTTTACTGTTAGAGTAAACTCCTTAAGGGTAAAGACTTTGTGTGTGTCTCTTCTCACTGATTATAATAGTGTGGGGTATGCAGTAGGAACTCAATAGATTCTTGCAGAATAAACAGAATGTAAAGAAAGAACCAAAAAGATACAGCCAGTCTCAAAAATAAGACCAACATTTCCATGGAGCAGAAAGGGAACAGAAATACAAAGTAGTGCCAAAGGATTTAGCAGTACAGTTAGTAAATACCTGGTGAGTGAGTGAATGAGTGTGAAATAGGAAGAGGAAACAGGAGGGTCAGAGGCATACTGTAAAATAAGATTAGCCTCTCATAGACCAGAAATCAAACAACAGTATACACTAGTATAAAAGCATATACAAAAGGCAATCAGTGAGCACTTGAATGAATGAATGAATGACAGGATCTTAACATGTGAAAAGCAAAGTAGAGTGACAAGCAAGTTAGAAATCTCTGTACCGGACAGGACTCACTAAGGCCATCTAGTACAAAGCATGCCCAGGAAGTGTTTGTGTACTGACTTAGGCTCTGTCTACAGGTACTGCCCTTCCTGCAAGCAGCACCAGCTGGCCACTAAGAAGCTGGACCTGTGGAAACTGCCTGAGACACTCATTATCCACCTGAAGCGCTTTTCCTACACCAAGTTCTCCCGCGAGAAGTTGGACACCCTTGTGGAATTTCCTATCCGGTCCGGAGCCATGGGTCTAGCTGTGGGGAAGGCAGGGAATGGAGAGGGGGCATGCTGGTATTAATCCTCCCCCACCCACAGGGACCTGGACTTCTCCGAGTTTGTCATCAAGCCTCAGAATGAGTCAGCCCCAGAGCTGTACAAATATGATCTCATCGCGGTGTCCAACCATTATGGGGGCCTTCGTGATGGACACTGTATGTGGCAGGGGCATGCCCTGGTGGGAGGTATAGGATATCCCTGGGGAATGACTAGGGTGTGAGCCAGTGGTGAGGTCATCAGGGTGGGAGGAGTGAGAGTGAACCTGGTGGACACCTCTTAGGGACAGAGGATGGGTGAGGACAACTCTCCCTTTTTTCCAGACACAACATTTGCCTGCAACAAGGACAGTGGCCAATGGCACTACTTTGATGACAACAGTGTCTCGCCTGTGACTGAGAATCAGATTGAGGTGTGACTTCCATCCTCTCTTTGCCTTTTCCCAGCCCTCCCTCCACCCCAATCCACACTGACTCCTGTCTTCTCCCCACAGTCCAAGGCAGCCTATGTCCTCTTCTACCAACGCCAGGACTTAGCTCGTCGCCTGCAACCCCAGCCCAGCTTATCTGACCCCCCAGCACCTTCTGCCTGTGGACCCCCACCCAACTCTGAGCTTATGGATGTAAACTGAGCAGGCAGGCCCTGGCCCTGCCACAAGGACAGAACCTGCCTCTGCTCTCTTCCTTTCCTTCTCCCTCTTGTCCTCTTAACCATGTTAGGTGTTAGGTGCCCTATGCCAGGCATTGCAGGCTTAGTTGTGGCTACTGTTCTCCTTTGCCGCCTTATTACTCTTTCCTGGGGAAGAAGAGGTTGTGTCTCCTCCCGGCAGTGTGTCCCTGCCTGTGTTTGCCCCTTAGAGCATTAACTTTTCCTTCTATTCTCTATTTATGGTTGTTCCTTTTCCTTTGTTCTCAACCTGGGGTGTTCTGAGGGGGTGGTGGTGGGGTACACCTGAACACAAGAGTGTATTTTCTTATCGAGACCCTGTACCTTCCTCTGTGTATACATAAAGTGCCAGTGTATTTCTTGGCAGTGTGGGGTTTTTATTTCACATACTAAATACCAATTGTGTGCCTGTGTGGTTAAATGTGCTTATTGAATGCTAGGTGTGTGATGGTTGCTGCTCTGAGTGCGTAGTGTGCCAGGTGCTATTCTAAGTGCTTTTGAAGCACCATCTGCATGCCAGGCATGATTCCCAGTACTAAGTGCATGCCCAGTGTCTTCCAGAGTGTTTTATATATATTGACTCAGGATCCTCACAACAGTCCCACATCCGAGTTGTCATCTCCAGTTTCAGATGGGGAAACTGAGGCACAGAGGTCAAGCCATTGCTCAGGTTGTGTCAGGAGGTCAGTACAACTCATCAGTTACATTGGCGTTGGTATCAAGGAGGGCATCTGACCTCTGGGCCTAGGATAGAAATCTTTCTGTGGATATGACCTGCACTATAGCTGATGGAGAAAAGGTGTGTCTGGGACAGACAGGCATCACGTGGGCAAATGTGTGGTTTCTGGGCATAAAGATAACTATCCAAACCATCTTTGGTGCCTCCCATAGTATTCTCTGAGGAGAACTACAGAGGGTATACCCGGCTCAAACCAACCAACCTGACACGGTAAAAGTACTATGTCTGTTACCCCTGTACTTAGCCCCACTTCCCCATCCCACCATGACCCCAGCTACCTCACCAGGCAGGATCCCTCCAGCCTTATCACAGAGAAGTGTAAGCTGGAGCATCTACCACAGAATGGCTCCCACAGAGTGTGAGCATAAGATGCCATTTAAGCACTGAACATAAGTTGACAGGTGCCAACTGTCACCTAAGGGCTCCTGGGAACAGCTGTGGGGTGGAGTGGAGCAGACAAATGTGTGGTGTCTGGAAACAAGCCCCTAATCCTTCACACTAAGTAAGGGAAACCTCAGTGGCTATTAAGGGACCATTCCCACAGCCAGGGTCTCAGCATTCCCCCCAGCCTTCAGTCTTTGCACTAGACCCAGTAAGACCCACTCAGGTCATCCATTTCAGCATTACCACACACAAACCTCCCAACCACACTATTGATGTAAAAATTGTGGTGGTGAGGAACCCAGCTCAAACGAACAAACAAAAATAAACACTAGTTTCAGGTCTGACTGGATCCAGTAACTCAAAAGCTGCCATTTAATCCTCAGGTAGACTGATTTGAGCACTGTTACCCCACTTTGCAGATGAAGAAACAGGCATAAAGAGCTTATTCAGAATGGACTGTAAAGACACGAAAACCTTATTACCCATGGATAATCGATCGTGGACAAAGCCTAAAGTGAAGCCATTTAAAGTAACTTCCCTGATTTAACCAAAGACATCTTGAAAAGACAACATGCATAGAAATCAGGAGAAATAAGCAGATACAGTTATACAGATGCCTTGGAATTCTTAGACACTGGTGTGTAAAAGAGCTGGTCATAGAAATAAAGATGATTATGAATGAACAAGAAATTAAAAATTAGTTTTAAAGTGATAGATCTGAGATAAAATTTAAGAAGTCAGTGGATAACAACACATTAGATGGAGCTGAGAAGTGAATTGGGGGTAGGTGAAAGTACTAAAGAATACAATGCAATACAATCTTTTAATAGATTTTTAGTTAGACTAATATTTTTGATAAGAGAATCAAACTAAAGAATAGAAAAAGTATACATCTTGAACAAATGGAAGGAAATAGAGGAGTAAATCCAGAAGAAGGCAAGAAGAAAGGAACATGGAACAAGGTGCACATACATATGCAATCATTTGCAAATAAGGTCTGCTCTGTCCTTTCCAGTTCAAGGAAGGAAACTGAGAACCTTGTTACCTATTGATGTCCTCTCCTGTGACCAAGACCACAACTGTCACAGTGCCAGGGAGAGGGTGACAGGGTGAGGACAAGAATGCCACAAAATGCTCCTATAACCTTGAACAGGGCTTTTTCTTGACTGGATGCTTGCTTGGTTGCTATAAACGTTTACAATAGTGTACTTCCGTTTCTCCCTGCTCACCCTTATGCTATTGTTATTGTACATTTTACTTTTATATATGTTATAAACCCCCAAAATAAACTTTTTTTTTACAGTCAATTACTTTAAAGACACTTAAATAGTAAGAAAGGATTTGTGTATGTTTACCTATGTAGTTAGCATTTCCAGTGCTCTTAATTCTTGTGTGTAGGTCCTGATTTTCTTCTTGTTTCCTTGAGCTTGAATCTTTGGATTTCTAAAGTTCATCAAATTTGGAAAAATTTGATGGCCAGTATTCAAAAAAATTTTTTCTGAAGCTCCCTACTCTCTCCTTCATGGATTCCAATTACTCATATTATTAGGCTGCTTGGAGTTGTCCCACAGCTCACTGATACTCTTCTTATGCTTCTTTTTTTTGGGGGGGGGCGTTTACTCTGTGTTTCATTTTCAATAATTTCTATTCTATGCCTTTAAGTTGACTAATCTTCTGTGATGTCTAATGGTGCTGTTCATCCCATCTAGTGTATTTTTCAACCAGGACATTGTTGCTGTTCAGTTTGGGCCATTTTTTTTTATATTCTCAATGTCTCTACTTAACTTTTTGAACATACACTATACAGTCATACTAATAACTGTGTGTTAAGGTCCCTCTCTGCTAATTCTAAACATCAGTGTCAGTTCTAAGTCAGTTTTGATTGATTGATTGTTCTCCTTATGGGTTGTGTTTCCCTGTAAAAGCATTTCTGTCATTCTTTGGTTGGATCCCAGACATTGTGAATTTTACTTTACTGGTTGCTGAATGTTTTTGTCTTATAAATCTCCTGGAGATTTGTTCTGGAATGCATTTAATTTTCTTAGAAATGGTTTGATCCTTTCTTGCTTTTATGGTTTGTTAGGCAGTTTCAGAGAAAAGTTTATTCTAGGGCTAATTATTCCCCACTACTGAGTTCTCTAACCAATGACCTGTGAATTATGAGTGTTTCCAGTCGTGCTAGTTGGATTAGTCACTGTTCTCCATCCTGTGTGAGCACCAGGCATCATTTCCTATAACCCTTTTGGATGACTTTCCCCAGTCTTGGGCAGTTTCCTAACACATACACACCTTGGTTCAAGGAGTACCTTCTTCAGATCTCCAGGGTCCTCTGCAGCTCTCTCTTCTCTGGGCACTGTGTCCTATGGGCACTAGCTGTCCTGATCTTCATGCAGTTTTAGCTCTGCCTCCTCAAGTCGAGAGATCTGTCTGACTGCCTGGGTTTCCCTCCCTGAGCCATGGCCTGCACAATCCCTTCAGGCAGTAAGCTGGGGAATTCAAATGGCTCACTTTTTTAGTTTCCTGTCTCTTGGGGATCACTGTCCCTCTTTTTCTGATGTCTATTGTTTTTGAAAGCTCTTGTGTCGTGTATTTTGTTTGCTTCTATTGTTGTTTCAAGCAGGAAGGTAAGTCTTGTCCCTGTTGCTCCATCTTGGCTGGAAGCAGAAGTGCTTTCCTTCAACTTTGTAAAATTTACTTAGCTGTTCTTTTTCTGATTTCTTGAGATGGAGGCTTAACTCATTAATTATTCCAATGTTTGCCTTGATATATTTGTAATATTAGGTACTAAAAGATAGAAATATGAATTGTAAAAATCCCATATACACAGATTTATTACTTTTATTACTTTCAACACTGCTGGATTTTTAAAATTCTTTTAATTCATAAACAGTAATACATTTGTAATATGCTTACAGTTTTTTGTGCTATCATAGACCTCATCTTGAAAAATGTTTCCTTAACAACTGGACAAAAATGTATGTAAACATGGGTATATATTTTTTAAACTTTTTCTTATAGTACTTTTTAAAAATTGTACATTTTTTCAGTGTAGTAAGGAGATAGGAGAGAGAGAGCAATCTAGAAGTTAAAAAAGAAATATTGAAGGCATAAGAAAGCAAGGAGAAGGGGAAAAGAAAGTAGGGAAAATGGGCAGTACATGGACGAGGTTTACAGTTACAGTTTCCATAGAATACAATGCATGGCTAGTCAAGGTCCACACGCATTCCCCAGCCACCCCATTCAGTCTATCACTGCCTGTATTAACTACTATATGAAATGGAAAAACACTATAGAAGAAAACTTAATTGTGAATATAGCTTTTTAGTGTTAAGAATTGAACAATGTCTGAAACCAGGGTTCCAAGGGACCATCTTTTTTTCTTCTTTTTTTCCCCCTATTGCCAAGAAAGATCCATGTCCTAGCAGAGCCATCTCTGAGCAGCTCTAGAATCTTCCTTCTTTCTATCCTGGAACCTAATAAAAGCTTGGTTTGAGTTTGCTCTAGCAGTTACACTCACTGAGGATTCCTTCTCTCTCTCTCTCTCTCCCCACTGCCGCCACCTCCCTGCCTCCCTCCCTCGGTAGGCTTTTCTGTGCCCATTTGGAAATGGGGCAGGGGTGGATAAGACCCTTCCACTGTTCAAAAGGAGACTATACTGACAGCAACAGATTTTGTGTCCCTTTGGTAACACTGCTGCCTCTTCCCAAGCTCTTGCCCCTGCCTCCAGCTTTCAGCCAACTCTTTCTTTTTGTGATGTATGAACAGGGCTGTGAGTTTCAGTGAAGGCAAAATATGCATTTTAAAATAAAATCTGTTTTAGAATCAATCTTGGAAACAAAAATACTTCAATAATTATTAAAAACTGTGTAGTGCTCTAATGTCCTAAAAACAATCATGCGTATGGGACTTCAGGAATTACAATACAAATACATTCTCATTTGCCCTCTGTGATAACACTGTGGACTGTGGCGTTATTGTTGTCATGTTATAGATGATGGAGCTGCTCAGGAAGTTGGGCATTTTTGTCCTTGCTCAAGATCATGTAGGAAATAAATGGTATCTTTTAGCCAGCCCTTCTCTCTAAAACCCCACCCTTTCTACTGCTCTATTTCTTCTAACATGTGCTGAAAATCAATTATATTGGTTTAAAGAAAAACTACTTTCCAGTCCTAATGAATTTGACCATGTGTAAGCTTTTCTTTAAAAAAAAAAAAAAGGGGCGGTGGATCTATCCCTGTAATTTGAAGGACTGAGCCATGTTGGTAGGACCAACTCTAGAAATCAGTTAATTATTTTAGATTTTCTCATTCTTTAACTTTCTGCACCTTGCCACAGTGAGATTAATGCTGTTCTAGTTTGTGAGGGGCTCTTCATCATAGGATGGGCAAGGGAAGAATGATAGGTTCATTGAGATTGCTACTTTCTTAGTGGTTCTGACTTGAGGTTTAAAAGTAAACAATTTAACAAAGCTGGCTTTCTCTAGGAATTCCCCCACCCCAAATTTCAGCTTTGTGGTAGCTCTTTGTTTTAACCTAGAATAATTTTTTTAATCTTAAAAAGAAGTTATTTGTTGCCCAAGCAGAGACAGAACATAACCTGCTTCTACTGTGACAATGTAATTCCATGTCTCCATCCCTATCTGTGGCATGTTCTGAGAACTCCCATACTGGAATGGCACAGGGCTGACTCTTCATTTTTACAGGACAAAGAAATACCGGAAGCTTCAGATTTGCTGTTGTATGATTTTTAAATGAAGGTGAAGTAATTTTATTTAAAAGAAAGTTAAAGAAGATAATTTTATGTTTTTGAAAAATGAAAATAGTTTATAATAATCATAGTTCAAAACTTATATCTTTACTGATGTTAAAACTCAGCAGAGGGTACCAGATTTATCGGCAGGATCACTTTGTAAATTATACAAATGTCCAACCACTATGCTGTGCACCTGAAACTAATATAATATTGAATGTCAACTGTAATTGAAAAAAATTAAAATTAAAAAAAGAAAGCTCAGCAGAAAACCCCAACAGAAATTGTTTTACTGAAGATAGCCCAGAGAAACACCCAGTAGAACTAAGCACATCAAGTAGGCTACTTTTATTGGATTTACAGAATTAAACAGACAACCAGGAAAAGTATGGAGTGCATGTTGACTACATCTGCAACCCCAAATCTCTTAGCGAAGAGGTCTGAGCATGCAGGGAAAGTGAGTGCTGAATCCACAGCTGCGGTGTATTCTCCTGAGATCTTTATTTATTTATTATTTTTTTCAGTTTTATTATGATATAATTGACATGTAATATTGTATTAACTTTAAGTGTAGAGCATGATGATTTATGTATATATTGAGAACTAAGTTTAATTAACTAAGATCTACCACCTCACGTACCGAGATCTTTTTGGAAGAAGAATAGAGACTAATTTCATATTGAAATGCTGTGATGTTTCTTATTTTCCCCATGGTGTCCTTCTAACACCCTTCCTTAAACCCTCCCCCATGTTTCCTCAACAGTTTCCTAAAGAAGAATTTGGGGAAAACATTTTTTTTTAAAGTTGGAATTCCATGAGCCAACCCCTTTGTGTGATAGTATTCCCAAAAAATCAAGACCTATGTGTCTATTTTGTAAGTACCATTTTTAAAACTGCAGCAGTCACTTATTAATTTCACTGAAAATATAGCATCAAAAAGTTTTATACTTTTAAAGTGTAATTGGATGATAAACTTAGAGCTAAAGGAATAATTCACATTCCAGAGCTTGATAATGTCCTCATAATAGTGCTTTGTGTGTAATAGACATCATCCTCCAATGTCTAGGGGTTCCTCTTTCACTGGCAATTAGCATTTTCCAGGGGCCTCGCCCATGCTATCTTACTCTAGAAGAGTCTACTCAGGGTCTAGTCAGAAG
The DNA here is from genome assembly GCA_004027375.1 of Macroglossus sobrinus. NCBI lineage: Eukaryota > Metazoa > Chordata > Mammalia > Chiroptera > Pteropodidae > Macroglossus > Macroglossus sobrinus. Next base: position 335,199 of record PVKZ01001063.1, on the reverse strand, counting down.
CCTGCTCCTAACTCTCATCTTGGTCTTTGACCTTGTTCTTTACATCTACAAATGTAGTATGTTGGATGATGTTCTGAGCACAACTCTTGCTACTCTGAGTTTTCCATGGTTCCAAGAGCACAGATGAAATAATAGCAAAACCTGAATTTTATAGGAATGTATTGCTTGACTGTGTTTTGTGTGTGTGTGTGTGTGTGTTATTTTTCTAGGAAGAGTATAATTTTGGTGAGTGTATTCCCAAGCAATGATAATAAAACTGGGAACAATATGGCTGACTGTCTCTATGATAACCTCCATTAACTATGTGTATGCATATTTTACTCATTTCAGGAATTCATATTTTAAAATATAAATGACTTTATGTTCACCATCATACATTTGTAGCCATCAGTTACTTGTGTCATCAGTAAGTATTGGCTATTGTTTCCACTGGGGAATCTTAAGAGCTGTAGAGGAGGTGGGCAGAGGAGATATGGGGAGAGAGATGACTCATTTTAATCTTTTCTGGAACAAACAGGTGATTATTTTAGAAAAAGCTGATGCTACTGTCTATTCCACCCCCACCCCCGCTCCCGAACACTCTTCCCAGTGATGTACAAATGTCTTTCTGCATTGACCTTGTCCTTCAACTACTGCCATCAGACTGGCTGGGGCTTATTTCAAGTGCTATGTAGACTTCAGAGCACTTTGCATTTAAGTGAGTCTAGGGGAATCTTTTCGGCAGAGATGCTCAGTTGTCTTATTCATGTCAAGGACAACTCTTTGAGGTCCTCACTTGCTAAAGTCTCATCATGAGAATTTAAGAAATGCTACAGACCATCTTCATTAACCTTATTAAGTGGGATGGTTGAACAAACTGACATGGCAAATCCGAGGTTTCTTGGGGTCAGTTACTAGAACAGCCAGTTACATATTCAGGCCATGACATCTTCAAGACACATGCATAAATCACTTCTCTCCATGACCTTCTGACAGTTTTTATTGTGGTATTAGAAATATACCAATATTTTCTGGTGAATTTGCTAGCCTTACTGTCATGTCCCTCATGAGTTGTGAAAATACATGTTAAAAGAAGGCTCCACAAGACAAATACCATATGATTTCACTTATATATGGACTCTAAAAAAATGAACAAACAAAACAGAAACAAACTCCTATAGAGAATAAATAGGTGGCTGCCAAATGGGAGGGGGTTATAAGGGGGATAGTTGAAAAAAAGAGAAGGGATTAAGAAGTACAAATTTACCAGTTATAAAAATAGTCAAGGGGACATAAAGCACAGCATAGAGTCAATAACACTGAAGTAACTATGTAGGTATCAGATGGGTACTAGACTCATGAAGGTGATCACTTTGTAAGGTATAAAAATGCCTAATCACTGAAACTAATATAATATTGTATGTCAACTGTAATTGAAAAATAAATTTTTAAAAAAGGGAAGAATAATTCACAGAAGGTAGGAATCCCTCTGTGATCCATGTTGATTCCAGGGAGCATGATTTTGTTTGTGTCTTCCTAAGGACCAGGGGTTGAGTTGAAAGTTGAGTGGCCTAAAATGTCACAGATGTTTCTTAGAGGCTCTTTTCTTATAACATCGGAACGATCATGTAGAAAATGCTAATTAGCTGCTCTCCAAAAAATTTTTTTAAAAATGATGCTTTGGGTTTGAATGTCCCAGCAAAGATCTCCTCTCATCAAGAAATCCTAAGTCTACGGCCCTGCCACCCTGAACAAGCCCCATCCCATATGATATTGGAAGCTAAGCAGGGTTCGGCCTGGTTAGTACTTGGATGGGAGATGACCTAGGAAGACCAGGTGCTGTAGGTGTAAAAAATAAAAAATAAGGGATTGTAAACTGACAAGGTCCTTGCAATCTGTGAGGTCAACCAAGGGTTGCCTCACCTAAAAGGGAGGAGGGGGGAGAGAGAGAGAGATAGTCCTAAGCAGGAAAACCAGACTTCATCAGTCTGAAAGGCTAGCAGAGCTTTTCTCTCACATAGAACTATGGCCACAAAAGTATTCAAAACAAAGATAACATATTTGAGACTCTTCTTTATGGCTTGAGGGTTCCAGCAAATATCTCTGCCATCTGTCTGCCTGCTTTTTCTGTCACTTCTAAAATTCTGACACCATGCCATGATAAAGTCACTCTGTGGCTTTTCGAATATTCTTCCTGCTTTTTTAATTCCCTGTTTTTCAAGCTTCGGTCAAACTCAGCTTTTTGTTCACAGTAATTCTCTTAGTGAGAATCAACAGGAGGTTTGATTCACAAGACATATAACCCAATTTTTCTGCTTGTTCTGACATATTTTACCTTGTTCTTGTTATTGTACTTAGACCCAGAAAAGTAAAATTCTCTTCTTTGTTTGTAGGGATGTCTACCTCCCCGTCCCACAAAAAGATATTTCACCACTGTTGGCTACTTTAACAGATAATGTGTAGCATGTACCACACATTCCTTTCCATAGTACTTGAAAATAATTTAATTTTTGTTGTGCTATATTGTTATTTCCAACTATTTTTTTGGAAGCACAGCACAATAACTTGCTACTCTTAAAGACCATAGTGATTAAAAAAGACTAAAACTGTTTTTTATCATTTAAAAAGTCCTAATGCATTCAACAAAGATTGTGAAATGGACTGGAAACAGTTTGTGGTACAGAAAATGATGGAACATTGACACCTGCAGCTCAATAGGATTGTAACATTCTTACTGAAATAAAGTTTAAATTATATTCGGATTTAGTGTTACTTTTGCATTCACAGTCTTTGAAAAATTAGTCATCCAAGTGTGGTATGAAGGGTAGCATTTTATTAACCAGATTAGTGGCCTGCCAGCTCCCAATATTCCCCACTTTACCAAATACAAGAGCTTTCTGTAGATTCTGCTAGATCAAAACAGGCCTTTCCTCTGAGTGATAATGATAAAATTGCCTAAATATGTGAATTGCAGCACTTTTGTTTTCGTCAAGTAAAAAGTTAAAAGATGAGTTGGAGGATTTTGTGAACATACTTTTTATTTCTTAATGACTACTTGCCTCATAGAAAGATAGAGTGACTTGGCTGCTCTGAGAGGTGGCACGAGAAAGGCGGCAGAGGGCTACCTATTGGGTTACAGCCCTCATTTGCTGTGTTTTGAGCAAACATTCAGTGAATATTTTTATTTAATGGATGCTAAAGGATGGTTGAAGCATTTTTATAAATTTTAAGGTTGGCCTTTTGAACATTTAGATTTATTATTATTATTTTTAACGCCTATAGCACCTGGTATTTCTAGGTGGTCTCCCATCCAAGTACTAACTAAGCCCAAACCTGCTTAGCTTCCAAGATCAGACAAGATCGGGCATGTTCAAGGTGGTGAACATTTGAATTTAATAGACTATACTAACATGGTTTGATAACACATGATTGATCTATGTTAAACTTTAGGGTATTAGTATCCACCCCTGCCACCCTCACCTCATTTTTGAAACTACAGGGTGATATTTTTCATTGAAAGGTCCCATAATGGCCCTTCTTTTTATTCACCAATAACAGCATATAATTATGTAACAGTGAAAATGTGTTCAGAATAAGTCTTTCCTTTTACATGTTTATATTGTGTGAACACTATGGAATAAATTGATTTTGGTTGCCATTACCATATGTTTTTATTATCATTGATGGTTTTTCCAGTTACTATGCACATAATATAGTGTAAACCACTCAAGTACTGGAATCAAGAGAATGGATTTGAATGCCAGCTTACTATCCAGGTGGTGCTTAAAAAAGCAGTGGGCAAAGGGCCATGGAATTTAATTCTCTGAAGCTAGTGTGCAATGTATTAATTTATAGTCTAATTCTCCTGTTGACTTCTCCTCAATTCACTGTGTCATAAAGATTTTAATTCTAATTGGAATATTTGGGAGAAAAGAAATCCAGAGACTGTGATATTATCTTCATAATTTCTAGAGTATATATATATATATATATATATATATATATATATATATACACACACACACGCACACATACATATATATATATATATATATATATATATTTGGATTTCATATTGTATATATTACATGAAACATATGACATACATATGACACACATATAAAACATATGAAAACTTTATATACTCTCACTACTTTTGCCATATCCATATACCAAATGGATGTTATTTACTTAATATGTTTAAATTGATACACATTTCAAAATATAAATAAAATGGTGCTCAGTCTTAAGTGTAGGGTACATTTACCACTGGTGGCAATGGTGAACACAGAGCTAAATAAGAGTGAATCACAAGGCAGAGAGGTGGCCCCTTTCTCAGGCTCTTTCAGCCTCTGTGGGTATCACAGTTAGAAGGTCTCAGGTTGAAACTTTTGACAACAGAAGATCAGGTCTTAGGCCCAGAGTCTCCACCAAATGGTAAGATTAAGGTAAAATTCAGTAACACAATTTTGTTTTTGTTGTACTGACCCTAATATGTAAAGGGGAAAAGCAATAACTTAGAAAAAAAGTTTTGTGATCACATAAACATTCTCCTTTAAGAACATAAATTGTTAAATAAAGTTAATTTGATTCGAAAAGACATAAATGGGTGAACCAAAATGATATAGATGATAGAGGCTTTGTTTATCCCTCTGGCAACCAAATCAAAGTTGTGATGAAAACAAGGAGAAGTAGCAAAAAAAAAATAGTCTGGGATCTTGATGAATGAGCCGTACAACTAGGGAGAAATCCAAGAAAGCACCCTGCAATGGCAGAAGGTAAGGTGGGGCGAGGATGTGGGGCTGCCCGGTCTTGAGCGGTCTTGAGCGGCTGAGACAGAGGCTGAGGCAGTAGCAGTGGCAAAAGTCTCTTAAAGGGGCTGCATCTGCGAGCAGATTTTTGCGGTGACGGATCTGCTCGCTCTGAGCACCATTGCCAATTCAGCTGTGCACCGGGGACACCAGGGACTTACAGAGAGAAATGGTCTGAGTGAACACCTAGATGAGACTCGCTTTGTACAGAACTGCCGGCAGTATCCATTGTTCCCTGTTAAGCCCTTCCCGCTCCCAGTTCATGGGACACAGTGCCCCTATAGCCATGATGTCATCAAACTGGATAACAGAGGTCGCTCAGCGATTTCTTGAAGCCCTGACTCCCCCAACTTGGGCACCCACCCAAGCCACATCCTGGTATAGCCTCAGAGAGTCAGGTGCTCCTTGCTGAGCAGTGCCTAGACTCACACTGGAGGCAGCTGGCCTGTTTTTGGTGTGGCCTTTTGAGACAACTGTAAGCACAGCATCTGTGAATTGCTTGCTGAATCCTGGAGGGGTAAAGGCTTGGACTAAGTTTGGCCTGCCGCTGAACCTCTCTCAGGACTGTGCCACTGGACACCGACTTTACAAATCCACACTAATAAGACCGGGAGATTTAGGTGTTTTGCTTAATACACAGAAACAGACATGGAAAGGCAGCCAAACTGGGAAGGCAAAGAAACAGAAACCATATTAGAGAACAGAATAGAGATCCAGATATAATGGAGTCAAGTAATCTAAGAGATCCATAGTTCAAAACACTGATTATAAAGATGCTCAGTGAACTTAGGGGAAGGGTAGATGAATTCAGTGAGAACTTCAACAAAGAGATAAAAAACATAAAAATGGAAATGGAAATTATAAAAGGGAACCAGTCTGAATAGAAGAACACATTATCTGAGATGAGAAGTATATTAAATGGAATAAACAAAGGAATAAACAAAGTCAATAAAGAAGAAGATCAAATACCCTATCTAGAGGACAGGAAAGTCAATCAGGACACTCAATCGGAATGGCAAGAAAAAAGATGCCAAGACTATAAAAATAATTTAAGGAGAGTATGGGACACTATGAAGGCTCCAAATATTCGTCTGATTGGTGTAACTGAAGAAAATCAAGATTTTGAACAGCAATCTGAAGAAATAATGATGGAAAATTTCCCTAACCTAGTGAAAAAAAATGGACATAAAACCCCAGGAAGCTCAGAGAATTCAAAAAATCAGAAATCCAAAGAGGCCCACAACAAGACACCCCATAATTAAAATGTCAAAGGTTAAATTCGAAGAAAGAATATTAAAAGCAGCAAGAGAGAGTGGCTCCATAGTGTAGTGGTTGACACATCTGCTTTACAAGCAGAAGGTCCTGGGTTCACAGTCCAGGTGGAGCCACGGGTCATACCCTGGGTGCACTAGGCCCCCCAAGTGTGCCAGGGGTGCCAGGCCCTGGGAGCGTGAGGCCCCAAGTGCATGCATGAGCATGTGAAAGGAGACACCCCACCTTCAGAGATCCAGTTCTTAAGGGGAAATGGCAACATCCATAGGTCAGGGGTGGAAGTGGGGGTGGGAGGGAACAAATAATTACATACAAGGGAACACCCATAAGACTGGCAGCTGATTTCTCAAAAAAAAATTATGCAGGACAGAAGGGCTTGGCAAAAAATATTCAACAGGAAGAAGACCTAGGATATACAACCAAGGATACTTTATCCAGCAAAGCTATCATTTAGAGTTGAAGGACAGATAAAGAGCTTCTCAGACAAAAATAAGCTAAAGTAATTTATTAACACCAAGCCAGTATTACGGGAAATCTTGGCGGGACTTCTTCAAGAAGAAAAAACATGTATCAAAAACAAGAATAAAGAATAGTAACAACTACATTCCTATCACTAAGTACCTCAAATGGAAAAGAATTAAGTGCTCCAACAAAAAGAGTGGATGAATGGAAAGGAAATAAGACCCTTACATGTTGCCTATAGGAGACTCACTTCAGATTAAAAGACACACATGGACTAAAAGGAAGGGGATGGGAAAACATTGCTTTGACGGACCTAGAAGATATTTAAGTCAGACAGAGAAAGATAAACACTATATGATTTCACTTATATGCAGAATCTAAGGAACAAAAGGAACAAATTAATCAAAAACAGACTCACAAATATAGTGAACAATTTGGTGATGGACAGAGGGGAGGGGAGTTTGGGGGGCTGGGAGAATGGAATGAAGGGTTAAAGAAGTATAAATTAGTAGCTGATGAATGGACATGGGGATAGGGAGCATGGCATAGGGAGTGCAGTTAGCATTAATATATTATCTAGGTGGAGGGTCAGGGGAGGGAGGGAGCAATTGTGGGGACCGTTTTACAGACTATATAGATGTCTAACCAATGTACTGTATACTTGAAACTAATTAAAAATAAATAAAAAATGTAAACAGGGAACAAAGCTGTAAAAATAAAAGACATAAGCCAACATGTTAGAAGTCAGCATGATACTACTACTTTAATTTAATCAAAGTACTTCACAATGATTGTAGGGAATTTTTAAATAGTCATGCTGGAACTCAGAAAAAAAATAGTAATGCCAGGTGAAGAATCCAGATCTTTCTAGCATTTTATTTTTTATATATGTTTCTTATATAACTACCCATAGGTTGCAATGTAACTATGGTGCAATTATAAGCTTGATTAATGTATGTAATCAAAAATTGCAAATAAAATAAACTTTTAGTCCTCTTACTAATCCCCTTCCACAAACCCAAATACACATCTGAATACGCAACAGGTGGAATGGGGTGGACAGCCTCAGAACAGACATCAGGAGTAAGAGGGCAGCCAGATACAAAAGAGAAGTCATTCTAAATGCAAGAACACCAGTGTGCAGGCAAAGGGTGCCCTTTATGTACGTGCACTGTGAGAAGACTGTGGTTTGTATACCACTTCTTGCACTAAAACAACTAACAGTGCTATTGATTAGTGTTGGTGACATTGCCAGAGAATTTCATCCAGTTTCATTTGTATGCCATAAATTTTCCATAAGGGTAAACATTTTCATCTATTTTCCTGCTTTAAGATTTTGTTTAATGTAACACTATGCTTTAACTTTTGAAAAAGGAAAAGAATTGTAAACTAAAGAGTTAAGAACATATTCCAAGTTGTAATTGTCAATGTTTACTCTAGCTCCTATATAGCTTGTGGAAGAAAGGAACATTGCCTGTCCCAACTCCACACCTGAGATTTTGGACAAGCCACCTTCCAGTTCAGTGTCTCCATTTCCTAACCTATAAGACAGGTACAATAATTTGTATTTATCTGATGTTGGCTGTTGTTGACCTAACTAACCTCCAGATACACTTTTCATTGTAAAAGGTCTGTGATCTGCATTTTAAGATTGTGCAGATTAACTCATTTCTTTTCACTGGGATTTTTTTATAGAAAATTACAGTTATGGTTTCCTGCCTTCCCTTTTGGAATTTCTTAAATAACACCCCACATTTGAGCTTGTGGGTTCACAATGGCTAATACCCTGCAGAGTTCTGCACTCCTCACAGGTAGCCATTAGTCAGGGTAATGTGAGCTAATGTGGGCAATAGTAAGATGAGGTGACACTGGAAAGATGTTTCATCAAAATGCCAAGAGTGTGAGAAGCATATTTTCCCTTAGATTTCCACACATATATGTCACTCAGGCAAGAAGTTTTTAAGTAGCAGTGTGGCAGCAACTGCTAGGCCAGCTTGTCACATGTCCACAGATCCAGCTGGAAAAGAGACAGTGAGCTCAAATGCATTCAGACATTGTATTACTTACAGAGACAGCAAAAGTAAGATCAGTATGATGTCAGCTCTCACTTTCCTAGTCCCACAGGGATGACACAGAACCAGAGGGGCCAGATGATAGGTAGCACAAGTTGTGGGTTGCCCTGTCATTGAAGAGCCAACTCTCAACTACAGCCAGTTCTGTAGACTTATGAAGTGGTCAAAGTGGGAAGTCCCAACCACAGCAGAGCCAGGGAGATGGTTGAGAAATTGCTTCATGGTGGCTCCTCACCAGGCTACTTGTCTTACCATGTCCCAGGGAAAATTACAGGACCTCTGCTAAGATTCGTATCAGACTTCGGTCAAACCTTTGTCTGTGTGGTCTGAGTGAAGATGTGCAAGGTCACCATGGCACCATAGCAGAGCTGTTCCCCTATAACTTTTCTGCCTGACCTTTCATGTATCTAGCTAAGAATTGTTTTTAGAAGCACAGTCATACCATTAGATGTCCCAAGTAATTGTACTGATAGGATCTCAGATGAAGTTTTCTCTATAGCATAACTTGGAGACTTTGCAGGTTCAGTTCGTGACCACTACAATAGAGTATGACAATAAAGTGAGTTGTAATCTTTTTGCTGGTGGAGGGTCTTGCATTCAATTTGTAAAAACAAAATGTGACATCTATGAAACACAATAAAGCAAAGTGCTGAAAAAACAAAGTATGTCTGTATTTGTCTTGAGTGATGTCACATGGGAGTAACCATGGCTACAACCCCCAGTAGAATGATCACACCTACCTGGAGGACAGACTAGAGCTGGGTTCCTGGTCTGGAACCAAGCTAGCTAAATACATCATTAATCCAGGTGCAACAACAGGTGTTGGCAACTGCAAACATCCTGCCTTGAGTGGCTGACAAGGAGACAGGCCAATGGGATTGTCCATCATTAGCCACACTAGAGAGTTTAAGTTGGTTTCTATGTGGCAGGCAAATACAGGCCTGATGTCCATGTGAGAAAATGGTCCCCCTTTAGAGCAGCAGGGGTGGGATCATTTATTACAACAGGAATAACCAATTTGCATTCCTCATAACAGACAACAGTCTTTGAGTGCAATTAAGCAGTTCCTGCAAAGCAGGCTGAAGTGGTTCTGAAAAGAACAGTCAGGCTACCCTAGCCAGCATAACTCCTCACCACTGCCTACTAGGAGGAATGATTCTGCTAATAGGTTTGCAGTGACCTCAGCAGCAGCGTTTTGTTGACTTGGGGGTCTAGGACAAAGTTACCACAGCATTTTGGTATGACAGGATAGGTTAGGTCCCCACTACACTAAACCCCCAGGTTTAAGGTATTTCTTTCACAGCAGCCCAGATTGTCACTCTCCTTTTGAAGCCACGTGATCATATGTCCAGCCTCCAAAGTACTCATGTCTAATCTCTCCCACAACTAAACCAAACCATGTATCTAGCTAGGTTAATCCTGAGGTGGCCCAGTGATTTCTCTTTTGTAAACCTTGTGCCCTCTTAGACCATCTCCCACCCCCAGAGGTGTGTACCACTCCATGACCAATTTAGAAAACCAATTTAGATGACAATGATCATACCTGTGTCTCCATAAGCACCTAGACCATCTGCTTAACTGGGCTGGAAAAGAAACACCAGATTAGCATCTCCTACCTCCCATCTTTTCTCAGCCACTCACCAAGTCCAGTTACCCAGCTTCCTGCAGGTAGGTATGGAAGGGGAAAGATAGAGTGAAAAGGCCTCCTTATGTGGTCAGGGCCTCTTCCCCTTCCCCTCAATTTCATAATCAAACATTACCTCCAAATGTGGAGAATTGCCCCATCTAGAGTTCATTTTGCCTATTTTAAATGTGTGCCCTACTAGGAGCTGAGCTCTAATGGACCACTTATCTTTTTCTTAGTTTTTTTTTTTCATGAGTGCATTTTATTTTTGTAATAGCATTTGCACTTGGAGGTGATACAGCACATGAAGTGTCCAATGAATGGCCCCTTGCTTGGTAATTTTTGCTAAAAGATAGCACCATTTGGTGGTGATTAGATGTATTTGGGGAATCCAAAATGTAGCCTAGTCCACCTAGGAGTCTTTGAACAGCATGTCTCCACCAGCTGTGCAGACAGGGTGGCAGTGCCATGCCCTGAAAAAAAGGCACCTACTGTAGTTAGTGTCTGCTGACATTAAGATAAAGGGAGGGAAGGGGGCTTGAGGGTCTATCGTCAGGACTGGCCAAGTACAGTGCCCTGGAGTACGTGCCCTGAAACTTTCTTTCTCACCCAACTGTGTAAATGGCAGTCTCAGGTTTCCTTGACCTTGTGTGCTGGGATCACTGAGGCTTGTTCTGGGGCCCAGCCCTAAATCAAAGCTGGGTTATTATATTACCCTTTGCAGTACTGTGTCCAGGCATTCATGGTCCCTCCCCAAGCAGCACAGGGCTTAATCAGCTTGTTGATCATTGATGGGCATCCTGAAATGGTCCTGTTTCATAGGCATCTATCCATATGAGTCACAAACAGACGAATAGGTTTTGTACAACCTGCTGCCATACTGCTTGTCTCCATGAAGGCTGATACTCTATCAGCCTTGCTGTCAGACTATTGTCCATGAGTCCAGGGCAAGCATCACAGCCAGCAACTCTGCCCATTGAGCACAGTTCCACTCTCCATGTAGTTTTTAAACTTTTAATTTTTAAATAATAATAATTTCACATAAAGTTGCAAAAAATAACATATAAAGAGATTCCATGTATCCTTTACCCAACTTTTGCATAACTATAGTACAATATCAAAATGAGGAAATTGACATTGCTAGAATCCACCAACTTTATTCAGATTTCATCAGCTTTACATGCACTTGTATGTATGTATATGTATGTGTGTATAGTGCTGTGCAATTCTATCACATATATAGATTCGTGTAACAACCACTGCAGTCAAGATACAGAACTGTTCCATGAGCACAAAGAGCCCTGTGCTGTATCTTTATAGTCCCCTTCCCCCATCTCTGTCCCCTTGGTAACCACTAATCCGTTCTCCATCTTTGTAATTTGTTATTTCAAGAAAGTTACATAATGGGATCTCAAATTGCCTCTGACCTTTTATAAAAGTTTCTCTTCAAATAAATATATTTTATAATAATTCAAAAAAAGAGAATGTTACATAAATGGAATTATACAATATGAAACCTTTTGAAACTAGCTTTTTTCACATGGCATGATTTCTCTGAGATCCAACTAAGTTGTTATATTTATCAATAGTTTGTTTCTTTTTATCATCAAGTTTACTTCATCATATAGATGTACCATCGTTGGTTTAATTATTCATTCACTGAAAGATATCTGGGCTGATTCCAGTTTTTAGCCATTATGAACAAAGCTGCTAAGATCATTCATGTACAGGTTTTTGTGTCAATGTAAGTTTTCATTTTTTCTGAGATAAATGCCCAGAAATGCAATGTGGGGTCATATGGTAGTTGCATGTTGAGTTTTGTAAGAAACTGCCTAACTATTTTCTAGAGCGACTTTACTATTTTACATTTTCACACACAATGTATAGGTGATCCAGTTTCTCTGCATGCTCTCTAGTATTTAGTGTTGTCTAGTATTTAGTATTTATTGTTTATTTTAGCCATTTTGATAGATGTGTAAGGATATATCATTGTGGTTTTCATTTGCGTTTCCCTGATAACTAATAGATATTAATGTCATTATTTTCAGCATCTTCAGTGACAAGTCTCTTCATGTCTTTTGCCCATTTTCTAATTGGATTGTTTGGTTTTCACTGTTAAGTTTTGAGAGTTCTTTATATATTTCAAATATACATCCTTGGTTGGTTACATGTTTTGCAAATATTTTCTCTCAGTCTATAGCTTGTCTTTTCATTCTCTTAACAGAGTCTCTCCCAGAGAAAATATTTTTAGTTTTAATGAAGTCCAGTTAGTCATATTCCCCTTTTATGGATTGTGATTTTGGTGTCATTAATAAGAAAGAACTCTGTCTATCCTGATGTCCTGAAGATTTTCTCCTGTTTTAAAAGTTTTAAAGTTTTACATTTTACATTTAGTCTGTGATCCCTTTTAAGTGATTTTGTATAAGGTGTAAGTTTCAGTCCAGGTTCACTTTTTTCCCCATTGATGCCCTCTTGTTCCAGCACCATTTCTTGGGTAGGCTGAGCTTCTTCTGTTGAATCACTTTTGCTCCCTGACAAAACTCAGTTGGGCATATTTGTGTGGGTCTATGTCTAGGTTCTCTATTCTGTTTCATTGATCTATGTGTCTATCTTTCTGCCTATACCACGGTCTCTTGATTCCTGTAGTTATGTAATAAGACTTAATATCCAATAGAGTGGTTCCTCCTGCTTGTTTCTTCTTTTTCCAAATGGGTTTTAGCTATTTTAACCTTTGCTTTTCCATAGTAATTATATTTTCATACTAATTGAAGAATTGACCTTTTTTTTTTAACTTTTTTTAACTCTTTTTACTCTTCCAGTGCATAACATGATATAGCTCTCTGTTTTTTTTTTAAAGAAAAATAAAAACATATTGCCACAGGCTCCAGTCTACATAATTGTCAGTCACTGACACTTGTAGTTCAGAAAGCTCATTAGGCCTGATTGGCCTAAGTGAGAGGGCAATCTGCTGGATTTTTATTAAAGTACTTCCATCTCTATTAGATGTTTAATATGATGACCAGCCATCCCTTTCTGTCTTGTGTTATTTTAGTGACAACATATAGTTGGGCTGAGAAAGCCAGGTGGGCTTCTGGTGTGTCTCATCTTATGGCTATTATTTTAATTATAGAATTTCTCCACTGGAAACATCTCATACAATCAGAAGTATTACACATAAAACTGTTATTTCAGTACTTTTAGCAATATCTATTATGATCATTCAGGTGTGTGTCCATCAAGTAAAACATGATGAAATTGGAACAAATATCAACAGTGGTGAGATACCACTGATAACCTGAGAGAATGTCACAAGTCTGATAGAAATCTATTAGGTGCAGGTGGGGCCAATGCCCAGTGTAATGGGAACTCTTTAATCATAAGACCTTGCCAGAAGTTACAGTCTGGCAGTGATAGTTTCTGTATCAGAAACACAGAGTCCTGTACTTTGTAAGAGACAGTAGGTTTTGTTCCTTGGCTTCTAGAGAGACTGAGTGCTGTAAATCCACCCACATAGATCCAAGTAACTTCACTTAGCAATTAGGACTCTGGATTTTGTTGGGGTTGATCCTGTTAGTGAAGGTGAGACAACACACTTTGCTACCCCAAAATGTGCCTTTTGGGATACTGATTCTGTTTATTTTTTTGGAAATGAATGACTCAGAAAAAAAAAAAAAACCTTTCCTTTTTCCCCTAACTGCCTAAAAGGAATTTAGTTAGAGGATCTTTTCTACAAAGCGATATATCATCATAGATAACTATAGTTTTATATGAACCAGGGGTAATGGACAGGGAGAAATGTAGTAAAGCCCCTTTGATCGAAGTCCTCTCTGTGTCTCATTGTTAAAGGTGGCCCAGCAAACATTTATTTACCAAACATTTGCTTTTCTATCTCCATGTGAATTACCTTCCTGCCCTTTGAAATCCCAAACCACGATCCCTCTTTCTCTTTAGCTCAAGGTTACACATAACTCTTAACTGCCTGATTTGTCCTCACATCCCATATTCTTATAACACTATTGTGTGCATATGCATATTAAATTTGGTCATTTTCTCCTGTTAATCTGTCTCATGTTAATTTGATTATTAGTCCAGCCAGAAGAACTTTAAAACAGTAGGAGGAAAAATTATTTTTCTTCCTTACAACACCATGGTTAGGGCTGTTGAGACTAAAGTTTCTGACTTGCCAACCAACAGGATATCATCTATACAGTGAAAGCTTTAGACATCAGAAGGTAGAGGTGCTTGTACTAAATCTTGTCTTACCCATTGATGACAAATTGAAAGGGAAGGTATTTTCCCCATGAGTGCTTTTTACAGATGGTAGTGCCTTGAAAGAAAAAGGGCATACATTGTCAGATCATGGGAGGGGGGTTGTCTTCTCATATCTCTTAACTTGACCTGAATGGTCTTTTCTCCAGAAAGGTGTTGTGACTTTATTGGCCTCACATTGGATGCCAATTTGTTAAGTGCTCAAACAGGCCCTAAGAACTAATGCAGTTAAGTTGGCTTATCATTTTTCTATAGAGTAAACCAGCAAGAGACAATGAACCATATGGATTTATCGTTTATAATGACAGTAAAAGTAAGGTCAGTATTGTGTCACTCTCCATATGCCTAGTCCTACAGAATGACACTGAACTAGAGGGGCCAAACGACAGAAAGCATGTGTGGTGGGTCACATTGTCATTGAGAACTGTCTTCTAAACCACAGCCAGCAGTTTTATAGACTAACATAGATGCTTACAACTGTACCCTAAGGGAGGGATTGAAGCAGAAAGTCCCATGCCTCACTCAAACCAGGGGAGACAGATGAGAAATGGCTTTGTGAGAGTCTCCAGCAAGGTAGCAAGGCTTCTGGGAGATAGGGAGGCAGATGAGAAATGACCAGTGATAGCTTCTCACAAAACTGCCATGTTTCAGGGAAGGATCACAGGGCATTCTGCTAGGACTCAGGTGACAGCGGTCAAGCCTTTATGTGACCTAAATAGAGAAAAACAATGTGGCCAAGACAACACATCAGAGTCATTTGCCTACAGTTTATACATGAATATGCAAGCCTTGTAGCTTAGAAACTGATTAGCATTTTACAGAAAATGGTAGCCTAGATAGAAATGACTAGTGAAGAGAATTTTAAATGGCACCATTAGTTATGTTTGTCTTATTAAATCTTAGTTAATGTGGTTCAAATAGAAAATATTTTATTTAAAATATTAGAACATGAAAATAAATGTTTTCTTATTATTCACGTGCCATTGTTACAACTTTGGCATTCCCCTAATAAAAATGTAGAAGCAAATAGGTAAAATCAGAATAAATGCTAAATAAGGGCTCAACGTTTAGCTCTGATATTATAATAAAAGGATAAGTGTAGGGTATATTCTTTATGCTTTTAGATAGAATAATCTTATACATTTAAATTTAAAGGTCCTTTGCATTCTAATATTTATCCTTTGTATAGTTCCTATGTATTCATAGTTGCTTTTTGTTACTCTTCAAGTGGTATAAGTAAAATAGCTTTCTGTTGCCAAAGACTTATATTTAAATTAATATTACTATACAAACATATAAAATTTTTAACACGTGGTCACTTATTTAGTTCTTCTTCACAGAATAAATCTAGACTCTCCTCAAATTTTAAATTAAACTAGATTAAATGAAGCTGTATTTTCATAAAGCAAAATTTTCTTATAAGGACATCTTAGAAAACAGAGGGAAGGTAAAAGGTATTGTAGTAAATGGGAAGAATGAGACCAGAAAAAAAAGTAAGATAAAATAAAAAAGAAGAAAGAGGTTTCATTTCTTTGTATTTTCAGAAGAAATATGCCGATTTTTTAGATTTTGTTATTTTTGAAAAATGTTAGGATAACTAATCTCTAAGAACCTTAAACTTTGTAATTTCCAATAATTAAAATTACCTTTGAAAAAAAGTTACAAGATTCAAAAGGAAAATCACACCTCTTTATTGAACTTTTCATTCTCAGCTAATGAAATTTCCTGTAAAAAATTTTTGTCAAATGTTAGAGACTTTTCTAGAGATATCATGTTTGGTGTGAATTCATTTTAGACATTTTTCTTTTAGTTGTAAGAGGCTATTAATATATCCTTCAAAAAACACTTTTTAAAATAACATCTTGCACAAGCAACAGTTATGAAAATTATATGAGGAAACAGTAATGATACTGTTTAACTTATTAAATTTAAACTCAATGTATAAAACTATAGGGAACACAATGTTATGTGTCAAATATGTTTCAATAAAAATACTATAGGGGAAATGGTGAGAAACAGATTGGAGCCAGCGCTTATTTGGGGTCTGGCCCAACTCAGAGGCAACAGAGGGTACACTGCACTCTACCAGCTACAGGCCCCAACACCCCAAAGCCTTGGCTCTCATTGATGCTCCTGGAGAGGCTGGAATCCTCTTAGCATGAGCTCTTCCTCCTGTTGCCCCAGGAAGATGGTTGTTCAAAGCTCTTCCTGGGTCAGCCAGGATACTATTTGTGTTTGGAGGATCATCAGATATGCAGACTATGATGTTTGGAATCAAAGTAGTCAAATATTTAAGATTAAGATATGATTTCAGGCAAGAGTGTTTCATAGAACCATGTATATGAAAGTTTCAATTAATGGAGAGTGGGGGACTCATACCCTTTATATGCATGCAAATTAATGCGCATGAATTAATGCATGTGAATCTCTCATATTGTGAGATAAAGCCCAAAATAGAAGCGGGGTCACCACTCCCGAGACCTGCTGTAGTTACAGGAGTCTATGATAGTTATGAGGATAATGAACACAATTACTAAGGAAAGTCTGTAATGAAAAACTGAGCCCATATAAACCTGCAGAGTCAGAGAGATCTGGGTAGGGTCACTTTTTATCTCCAACTTTTATAATAACACAGCATCATTCAAATGTCATCCCTAGCCATGACTTCCCATGATAGTTCAGGAAGGCTCGCTTATTGCCAATAACGAGAGATATGTAACACATGCCTTTACAAATACATTTAACAATGCCAAGTGTTGGTGAGAATATGGAGCAATGGGAACACTCATACACTGCTAGTGAATGTACAACGGCTCTGGAAAATGGTTTGGCATTATCTACTAAATTTTAACATATGCATACCTTATGACTCAGCTATTCTACTCCTAGGCATATACCTAGCATAAAGGCATTCATACATGCACCAAAACTCATGCGTATAAATGTTCTTTATTAAAATAAGAACCCAGAAACAACACAAATGTCTATCAGCAACAGAATAAATAAATTGTAGTATATTCACACAATGAAATCTTAGACAACAACTAAAAGCCAAACTACAGGTATCTGCAACCATGTGGATGAATCTTTATAATATGATGTTGAGCAAAAGAAGCCAGACACCAAATAGCACATCCTATATGATTCCAATTGTTAAAGTTCAGCACAGACAAAATGAATGTAAGATGTAGCAAGTCAAGACAGTGGTTATTTTGAGGAGGTGGGAAGATAATACTTCTGCCTTCAGGCTTTATCCTCAGTCATCATTTCTTCTCACACTATGTGCTCTTCATTGATGTCATCATTCCTATGCCTTCAGCTGCCATGTTAATACAGAGTTCTCTCACGTTGCTTTCCATACTATTCCCCACCAGGCTCAAAACAAGCATTTCAGAAAGGGTTCTTTGCAACATAAACCACCAAGATACTCTATAGGAAGAAAAACAGGTCCATAGTAAAAGAATTTTAGAAAATGCCCTTATTCTTGGAAATTTGCAATATAGATTAGCATATTAAATGCTCTATACCTGTTTAATTTTGTGTCACCAAACGTTTCTACTAAGTTCTTTTACATGGAGCCCCCTTCCTTAATTTTTTCTTTAACATTTGTTAATGCCCTAGAAAACTATTATTTTTTGGCAACTGCTTTGGAAAATACTGCTTTTTAATTCCTTTATCCGACTACCTGGTGGATGTCTCTAACTGGATGTCAACTAATCTTGCTCAAAACAGATCTCATGTTATCTCTATAACTTTCAGTTCCTACATGCAGTCAGTCATCAAATCCCAGGGATTATATTCTTAAAATCTCTCTCAACCTCCAGTCTTCACATTTGTTACTTCAGGCTATTATTACATTTTGACCTGAACTATTCCAGTAGTATCCTCAATGTCTCTCTTATTCCATTCTCTTTCTTTAAAGCCACATTCCACACTGCCATCAGACTGATCGTCTAAAAATATACAGTGATTATGTTATTATCACTAGTTAAAATAAAGAGTTGTTTCTTCATTCGTTTCAATGAAAAGTTTCAATTTCTTAGCGGGGCCTACAAGTGCTCTGTGACTGGCCCTTGCCCAACTTCTGGTACCTGCCTTCCCTTCCCCTGCATCATGTATAGATTACACAAGGCAGCAAATCACTTCCCACTCTCTACTCCCTCTGCCTAGAATTTCTTTATTATTCTTGGAGATTAGTAGTTAGATCTGGGTTCAAATTCCAACTTTCAACCTATGTGAACTTGCACAAGGAACTTTAGCACTATGAGCCTAATTTTCCTCATCTGTAAATTGAGAATCATCATAGGTTCAGGGCTTAGCAAAATAGCTAGCTAGCTAGATACATAAAGCTGTGACAAATTTATAACACCCAATTTTTTTAGTAGTAATTTTGAGCAATCTTTATTCAATTTACATAGAAAGCCAGTATCGTTTTACCTTTCATAGTTGCTACCTCTGTTCCCCGCCAAGCTATATTGAAATATAGTTGACATGTAATATTGTGTAAGTTTAAGGTATACAGTTTGTTGATTTGATACATTTATAAATTGTAAAATGATTATTACCATAGGGTGAGCTAACACCTCTAATTCCATCATATAATTAATATGTCTTTTTTTGTGGTAAGAACGTTTAAAATCTACTCTCTAGGCAACATTCAGGTATATAATACAGTATATTTGGCTATAATCACCATGCTGTACATTAAATTTCCAGAATTTATTAATCTTATAACTGGAAGTTTGCCTTTTGATCAATATTTCCTCATTTCACCTACCCTCCAATCCCTGGTAACCATTACTCTACTCTTTCTCTGAGTTCAACTTTTTTAGATTCCACATATAAGTGAGATTATACAGTATTTGTCTTTCTCTGTAAGACCCAATATTTTATATGCGGCCTTTATTCTAACTTTGAATTTAGCATTCAACCAAAAATTACAACCTCAAGCCAGGCTCCCCCTAACACTGCTGGAGAGAATCAGCAACATGAATCTTACTGGGCTTCAAACTTTGCAAAGAGGCCCAGACCTTACAAGGGTCTTTGAGCATGATGATGCCTGCAGAAAAGGCATATTGAGTCCTGCCCCATGAGGTCTGATTCTCTATCACCTTACTGACATCCTCTCCTTCCAGTCGACCTTCTACCCCACTCACAATCCTCAAGCCATGCTGGCCTCTTTAGCAGATGTCCCTATTGCCTAGGGGCACCCAGTAATTTCCCACCTCAAGCCTTTGTGTTTGCCTTTCCCTCTGCTTGGTACACTCTTGTTCCAGTTACCTAAATGGCTTCCTGGTCCCTCTTGCTCTGCTCAAAGGTCACCTTTGCAGAGAGGCCTTCCTTGACCTTTTTTCCCAAAGTCAGAAAACTAAGATCCTGAATTTTAAAATTATAGCCTTTCATGTGTGTGTGTGTGTGTGTGTGTGTGTGTGTGTGTGTGTGTGTGTGAATATATATATATATATATTAGTTCCCCTTCAATTACTGCTTGTCTACCTATTTGTTTATGTACTTATTGTTTGTCTTCCCCACTGAAATATAAGCTTTATGTGAGCAGCAATTTTTGTCTTCTTTTTCACTACTGTATCACCAGTGTTTGGCGCACAACAAATAAATAAGCAAATAAAGTATGGAGGATAGAGTTGTCTTCTCTGGGTATTAGCAGAATCTCAGGGGGGTTGGGATGGATCACTAGCCCAGAGTTAACTTCTTGCTGCTGAAGACAATCTCAAGTCTCCCCACCCACTGTGCCCCCAGTAGGTATCCACAGTCTCATGGACAACAAATATCAGTGAGCAGGTGTCAAGAACTCTAAGATTATGATCCCCACCTCTTGAGACTCCAATTTCTTCCTCAAGGTGTTTGCAAAGGTTCTGGATGGTGGTGGTGAAAGTTGGCTATTCTGGCAAAGGCCCACCCATTATCACCTGGATGAGCCATGAGAAGAGTGTGTTCATGTCTAAGACTGAAAACTCTCATCTTCCAGGGCCCAGTATGTGAACCATAGTCAGAACAGATATGTGGTATTATCTGTCTTTTTAATTTTAATCATTCTGGCAGTGTGTGGTGGTTACTCATTGAGGAAAGAAAAGGGGGCTTAAGCTCCTCTGACTAAATCGGTATCCAGGAGAGAATGATAAGCCTATCTAAATTTCTGCTAAGGCAAACCTTAGGAGATTGTCATAGGTACAACTTATAGTTTTGAAACTAAGGGTCAATGATTACAGGAAACAATGTCTGTTCTTTCTACATCTAGATAAAATGCATCTCAAAGAGTTTCAAAGCAATTTAATCATTTCCAGACCCAACCTTATTTTTCCTATACATTCTTTCCAGTCAACATCCATCCCCGATCATAACCACTATTCTGACCTCTATTATCACAGATTTGTTTTGCCTGTTCGGCACTTCATATATATGTAATCATATAGTATGTAGTCTTTTGTGTCTGGCTCGAAATGATGTTTGTGAAATTTACCTATGTTGTGTGTAGTAGTAGTTCATCCTTTTTATCACTGCTTAGTATTCTTTTGGGTTAATATACTGTGATTTATTTATTCATTATCTTGTTAATGGGCAATTTGGGTTGATTTTGGTTTTTGGCTATTACAAATAATATTCCTATGATCAATCTAATACATGTCCTTTGGTAAACATGTGTATCCATTTCTGTAATGTATGTAAATACAAGTGAAATTGCTAGGTCAAAGGGTAGGCATATATTCAGCCTTTCAAATTGGTTGTAATAATTTAAAATTTCACAGACAGTGTATGAGAGGTCCAGTTGTTTCACATTCTTACCAATACTTGCTACTGCCAGTCCTTTTAATTTTAAGCTGTCTATTGAGTGAGCATCTTGACCTATCATCTTTTATATGTTATCAATGTAATATTTATATCTATTACCTTCCTGTCATGATATAATTATACTCATGTAATATCATTTATTACTCTGTATATTTGAATTTATTTTTTGCATAGAGAAACCCTGGAAGTACCAAGAAAACTAATAAAGATGGTTATATACAGAGGGTTAGAGTGGATGAGGTAGATGAGGACAGGAGCAGGAAGATTTGCCAGTATTTACTTTTCATCATGTTTTAATTTTTGAACCACATGCATGTATTACCTAATCAAAACAAAAATTAAAAAAAAATTAAAAAAAATGCAGATCTAAGTCCTATGCAAGAGTGATGTGTGGTAAAAAAAATCCATAACTAAATCTAAACCAGTAGTTTCAATAAATATAAAATTAAAAATCCACATAATAAGAAAATATTATGTCATTGTTTAATTGGCAGTATTTTTTTGTTTTAAATTATACATGAAATAGTGGCATATATTACAACTGTTTTAGACTTTTGGAAACATGATACATTTGTATTATGTTTTATATTCTATAACATTAATAATAATAGTCCATGCATGAACTTCATTACTTTGCTGATCTAGTCAATCAATTTTATGATTTTAAAAAAATCCTGGTACCCAAAATGAACAATATGATTATTAATGAATGTTTTGTTTACTGTTTTCTATTGAAATTTTAACACAAATTGCTATTTGGCAATTATTTTTTAGATAAATATATGTAGATATACACACATATATAGTTAAAGCAAATAAGTAATTGTGTGAATGTTGATAGGAACCAAGATTTTCAGACAAAAAAAGATATATAAATACGAAATCAAAGAAATTAAGTAAAAACCCTGTGGTCTTATATTTAAATGTAAAATGATAATATGAATTTATGATGTATTTTTCTTCTTCTCAAATACATATATTTCCTTGCTTTGTCTACCAAAAAAATCCTGGAAACAGTGACCAATCTGGAAGTGAGGAATAACCCTAGAACCCCAGATTATAGTCTTTAAATAAAAGATCACAGAGGTTCTAACAAAAATTTTTAAGTGGTTTTATTTAATATCTATATTGTATTCCATAATCTAAAAACTGAGAATACATCTTATTATCAGGTGCTATAAAACATTCACAATGATTAGCCAAGGAGAACCTAAATATATTTTTAAATATAAAAAATGTACAGAAAGTATTATCTAATTATAATATAATGTAATGAAATAAGAAAGGAATAACAAAAGTAGAAAATAAACCCTATGCTCTGAGAAATAAAACAACTCTCTCTTAAGAAACTTTTAGCTCAAACAGGTCATTCTAACCAAAACTGCAGAATATCTAGAAAATAAAAATAGAAATGCAGATACAGAATATCTAGTGAAAAAAAAAAACTACAGTTTCTTCTTCCTTTTCCTTTTCCCTTCTTGAATAATTCAGTCCAAAGACCAGTAAGT
Source organism: Macroglossus sobrinus (assembly GCA_004027375.1). Classification (NCBI taxonomy): domain Eukaryota; kingdom Metazoa; phylum Chordata; class Mammalia; order Chiroptera; family Pteropodidae; genus Macroglossus; species Macroglossus sobrinus. The sequence continues at coordinate 312,395 of PVKZ01001063.1, read as the reverse complement.
GGGGCCTAGCAAGGTAGGTGTTTCTGTGGGGAGTTGGAGAGTGGGGATGGGGATGGATGGTAGGGGTGGGGTGGGAGAGGTATGGAGGTATAAGATATAAAAAGAGCCCGAGGAGGGAAGAGTATCCTTAGAGTGGTGGTAGCCAGTTTGAGGTATCAGAGTTGGGAGGAGCCTCCCAGCACTGACTGTTGAACTTAAGCAAGGTCAGGTGGGGGAGAGTAGTGTGCCAGGAATCTGTTATCTTCCACAATAACTCTATTAAGGACATTGGAAACCAGATTACTGACTATCAGAGAAGGCAATAACAAATACATATAGGGAAGAAACTAAAATGAACCCTGCGGCACTGGTATACAATCAGAGGTATTACAATAACTCATGGAAAAGGAGAGAACACTTCCCAACCCATTTTATGAGACCAATATTACCCCGATAGCAAAATCAGACAAAGACAGTAAAATAATAAAAAAAAGACCAAATCTTACATGAACTAAAACACAAAAATCTTTAACAGAATATTAGCAAATTGAATCTAGCAATGTATAAAAGAAATTATATGCCATGACCCATGGGATTTATTCTAGATTACAATTGTGGTTCAATATTCAAAAATCCATCAATGTAATCTACCATATCAAGAGGCTAATGAAGAAAAGTATCAATTAATGCAGAAAAACCATTTGGCAAAATCCAACACCCTTTATGACAAAAGCTCTTAGCAAACTAGAAATAGAAGGGAAATTCCTCATCTCAGTAAAAATAAAAGCCCTACAGTTGACATCATACTTAATGGTGAAAACTAAATAATGTCCTCCTAAAATTGAGAACAAAGCAAGAATGTCTGCTTTCACCACTCTAATTCAACATATCATTGAAAGTTCTAGCCAGCACAATAATTCAGGAAAATAAATTTAAAGCATACAGATTGGAAAGGAACAAATGAAAACTGTTCCTTCAGATAACATAATTGTGTAGAAAATATCAAAGAATACATTAAAAAATCACAAACACAAATCACATTTCTATATACAAGAAATGAGTACGTGGAAACCAATATGAAAAACATGATGCCATTTACAATCATTCAAAAGAAAACAAATATTTAAGTATAAACCCAACAAAACATATGCAGGATCTTTATACTGAAAATTGCAAAATACTGATGAAAGAAATCAAAGAAGATCTAAATAAATAAATACACACTGTGTCCCTGGTTTAGGAGACTCAATATAGTAAAGATATCAGTTCTCTCAAACTGATCTATAAGGTTAATGCAATTCTTATCAAAATCCCAGCAAGTTTTTTGTAGGCACAAACAAGCTTATTCTAAAATGTATATGGAAAAGCAAAAAGCTGGCTAAAATAATTTGGGACAGCATAAAGTGAGAAGACTTACTCTACTTGATGTTAAGCCTTGCTATACAGCTACATCAATCATGATGGTGTGGTATTGATGGAGGAACAAATACATAGATCAGTGGAATAAAGAACCCAGAAATAGATCCATACAAATATGCCCAATTGATTTTTGACAAAGATGTAAAAGCAATTCAATGAAGGAAAGATAGCCTTTTCAATAAATGGAGCTGAAGCATGTGGGCATCCATGGGCAAAAAAAAAAAAAAAAAAAAAACAACACAAAAAACCCAAAAAAACAAAACCGACCTAAATCTTACACTGCATACAAAAATTAAACTTAAAGTGAATCACAGACTTAAATGTAAAATGTAAAAAATATACACTTTTGAAAAAAACCTAGGAGACAATCTTTAGGACTGAAGGTTAGGTAAAGAATTTTTAGACTTGACACCAAAAGCATGATCAATAAAAAAAAAAAAAGTTGATCAATTGGATATAATCTAAATTAAACACTTTTGTCCTGCTAAAGAAGATAAAAAATATTTTCAAACTACACATCCAACAAAAGAGTAGTATTTAGAATATATAAAGAACTCTCAAAACCAACCGTACCTAATTAGAAAATCCTCTTCATCCTAAGAGATGAAGAGACATTTCTCCAAAAAGGATATACAGTTGGAAAACACCCACAAAAAAAGATGATCATTAGCCATTAGTGAAATGCAAATTGAAACTATAAGGAGAAACCAGTACATATCTATCGGAATGACTGAAATGAACTCTAGTGATAACACCAAATGCTAGCTGGACATACAGAAATTGGATCACTCATGCATTGCTGGAATGTAAAATGGTACAGCACTTCTGGAAAATAAATTGGAAGTTTCTTATAAACTAAACATAATCCAGCAGTTGCATTCTTGGGCATTTATCCCAGAGAAGTGAAAATTTATGTTCACATAAAAACCTATACATGAATATTCATAGCAACTTTATTCATAATAGCCTCAAACTGGAAACAATCCAAATGTCTTTCAACATTAGGAATGAATGTTTAAATAGACTCTGGTACATCCATACTATGGAATATTGCTCAGCAATAAAAAGGAACAAACTTGATACACACAATATGGATGGATTTCAATGAATTATGCTGAATGAAAAAAAGACCATCTCAAACACTTATATACTGTATGATTCTATTTATACAGTAGTCTGAAAATAACAAAATAGAGATTAGGCTTCACCAGGAATTTGAATAGTGGAGAAGATGTATGTCCATTCTGACTATAAAAGGGTAGCCTTGTGAGGACATAACAATTCTGTATCTTGATTGTGGTGGTGGTTACATGTGATAAAATTGAATAGAACTAAACACAAACAACTGAGTGCACTTAAAACTGGTAAAATTTGAATAAACTTGTGGATTGTATCAATGTCAAGTTTCTGTTTTTGATATTGTACTATAGCTATGCAAGATGTTACCATTTAGAGAATCTAGTGAAGACCTACCTGTACAAATTTGTTATCACTTCTTGTGAATCTGTTATTATTTTAAAATAAAAAGTTAAAACAATATCAAAACAAATAATGAAAGTAATTAATTATAACCTATTGAGTAAACAGAAAACCATGAGTACATATCAATACAAATAAATGAATAAATTGAAAGTATAATGAGGAATGAGATATTTACATAGTATCAGAGTACCTCTTCACTATATACTCATTAATTATAAAAGGAAAAACAATATCTTTATAGTAGAGAAACCTGGCAGAAACCACCTTAATCATGGGAATCAAAGTGAACATTCTCAATATTCATAGGATGAAATGAAAAGGACACAGCATCAACTCTGTGATATTCCTATGCAAGAGGTGAAATCTGAATCTAACTATGAGGAAACATCAGACAAATTCAAACTGAGGGACAGTCTGCAAAATAACTGGCCTAAAAATTTTAAAAGTATCAAGGCTATGAAATTCAAGGAAAAGCTGTAGAAATTGCTCCAGACTGAAGGTGACTAAAGAGACAGGACAACAATAATGTCCTAGAAAGGACATTATTGAGACAAGTGGTAAAATTTGAATGAGGTCTGAGGATTAGATGGTAGTAACATATTTGTTATTTCCTAATTTTGATGGCTGTGTTTCAGTTATACAGGAGAACGTTCTCATTTGTAGGAAATACACATTAAAGTACCCAGGGATGATTAGTCAGTGGGTTAGCAACTTAATCAAAATGGTCCAGAAAGAAAGTTTTGTGTATTGCACTTGTAACTCTTCTATAAGTTTGAGATTGTTCCAAAATAAAAAAAAATATTTTTAAATCATCAAAAAAAATTATCTGTAGGTATATTTTTAATTAAAAAATTAACTATGTAGCGGACTCTGTAAGATATAGCTAAATCAACGTGGAGAAAAAAATAATTGCCTTAAAAACTTCCCTTAACATGAAAAATATGATAATAAATGAATTAATGATCCAATTCAAGAAGGCAGGAGAAAAGAAAGCAGAAGGAATAAACAGATAAAAGCAGAGATGAAAATATAAAATTGAAAAAATGATGGACTAAATATATAATTCCAAATGATTTTTCTTTTGGATAATAATCATAGATAGGCCATTAGTAATTTTAACAAATACAGAGAGTAAAAAGTAATAACAAGAATTACAAAGGATATTAAAATAACCATTGGAGACTACTTTGTTCAATACTGTCCAAATAAATTTGGCAATCTAAATGGATGTTTTTGGGAAAATATAAATAAACAAAGTTAACCCTGGAATATACAGAAAATCAATCACACCACTTACCACAGAAGAATTAGAATGAAAATTCAAAGTTACACTCCCAAAGTGCCCCAGACCCAGAGAAATTATAGAAAATTCTACATGTGTCTTATTAAAGTTTTCCAAAGCTTAGAAAGAAAAGAGAAAGCTTCTGGATTCTTTTTGAATTGAATATAACCCTGATACCAAACTTACTAAAAGTAGGAGGGAAAAGTATATTTTTGGGGGGTAATTATAGGCAAATTTCATTTATGCATAGTGACACAGAAATCATACATAAAATAACACAAAACATGCTACTCCAAAAAAGAATAATACAGCATAAAAAATGAATTTTTTTCTAGGAATGCCTGCAGAGTCCAATAGAAGAAAATCTATTACTGTAAGTAATGATATTAATTGACTTTAGGAGAAAAATCAGATTATCTTCCAAATATCAAAAACAAATGTGAGCATTCTGAATAAGAACACGTAATATATTAGGAATAGTTGGATATTTCTTTAATGTGATAAAATATCTTTATCTCAAACCAGTAACCAACATCATAATAATGATGGAACCACAAAAATCATTCTATTATTAAAGTCAGGAAAGATGAGATTGGTCCCTGTCAGGACTTGACACGTCTTAGAGGAACTAACCATTGCTAGTTAAGAAATTAGAGACAGAAAGTAGAGGAGCAAATAAATAATGGAGAGGAAAAATAAATATATAACTTTTTTGAAAAGACAGATGTCCCCACACATAACAAAAAGCAGAATAAACTCCAGCTGCTGTAAAAATGGAAAATGTGGAAAAAAATCAAACTTTGAAAGAAAATTTAGAATGATAGTTACATAAATGTGGGGGGTAGGGGATCTTGTGGTGCTATTCTCTATGAAGGAAAAGACAGCCAGATCTCCACTAGGAGTACTTTATAATATGTCAAAAGAAGCCAAGGAAATAATAAACAAAGTGACATGACCATCCAGTCATTTATCCCACAGACTTCTCATCACTCACCCCCAAAGACTCTCCATTCCTGACCCCACAGATCTCCATAACTTGGCTTCTCCAACCCCCACTCCCCAAATCATCATTCCTAATAAAAGCCAGTGTCTGGGTGAGTTGCTGTGACAAAGACCCCTTCTGCCTCGCCTATTTGCAACAGACTGGCCTCCTGATTAGCAGCTGTGAAGTCACAGTTGCCTACCACCAGGCCACTGCTATGCCTTTGTGGCCGCAGGGATTTGCTCCTGGGGGTTCTTCGCTGCTGGAGCACAATGGCGCCCCGCTGCCCGGCATTGCCAGCGAGCCCAAGCCAGAGGAGCCCTCTAAGGTGACTGGTTCTTGTGCCCTGGGACGGGGAGGCAGGATGGGGAGCACTTTTTAGGGGTTTTGGAACTGCAGCTCAGAGTGTAAATTTGGAGAAATCTCTCTTCCTGGTTATATAGTTAAATAGAGACATAAAAACATAAAACTACACAGATTAAGTTAATTACATAAGTATAAAGATATTATATCAATGTGATTTATGTAGGTTTTAAATAGTTTTTATGAAAATTGGTGAAACTTGTGATGGTTATATGCTAGGTCATTATACTTCTTATTACTCTTTATCCACGTGTTTAGGTTTCCATAATAAAAAGTTAAAAGATTATTTTGAGAACTGTAATAATAATAAACATGCCTCTTCTCACTTTTTAAATTTTATTTTTTGTGTATATATTTTTTTTACTTTTTTTTACTTTTACTGCATCTCCAGCCACACTCCTTAAAGCATCATATCTGCTATGTCTAGAGATATATAGAACTATATGTATCTCTATCAGTTAATATTTGAATATAAAGCAAATCAGCCACTACACTTCGCCATTATGCAACTAAATCCTCTTATGACCTCTAAATGTCTTCATCTTAAGATTTAGAAAGATGCCCATATATTTAAATGATTAATATGTAAATATAAAAATATTTTTTCTATATATTTTGATATATGCACATTCATATCTATTTTGTTTATAAAAATATTTGTTACACACACATATTTATTTATAAATATCATCTTGGTAGACAACACTAAGTTTACAATGGACTGTGTGGTACCAATGATCCATGTGTACAAACACCATGAAAACAGATGACGGTGCAGAAACATCACACTATGATTATTGTGAAGACTGGCCAATGGCCCAAGGATATCGGCGTCATTCCTGGGTAGCAGGTTCTAGGAAACGCTTGCAGATTTCAATAATCCCATGGATGACATTTGGAATGACTGGACAAATCCAGAGATTGATAAAGCTGCTCTGCACTTTTTTGAGGGAAGGATCTCAGTGACTGGTCCCTGGGCATTTCCAATATGTGGAAGAAGAACATATTTTTAAACATAAATAAGATATTTCATAGCCTGTGTGCAAAGCTGACAGTTTTCACAAGTGGCACAGTGACTTGAAAGAGGGCAGAATGTCCCATAAATTGTCTTTTTGATGCAAAGTCTCTAGAAGAGGTAAAGACTTCCCTGAGTAGTCCTTCCCAGTCACATTTTGCTATCATCCTCCAAATCAAACTTATTTCTGCTTGTTCAAGTTTGTTCCTATTAAATAGTTTTAACTAACCTTTTATAATCTGGAGAGAATACTTTTCTTTTTTAATCATCTCTTTTTTTAATTAAGTTTATTGGGGTAACATTGGTTAATACAATTATATAATTTACATGTGTACATTATAATTTGATATTTGTATATTCTATTGTGTGTTTACCACCCAAAGTCCAGTTTCCTTCTGCTACCATATATTTGATCCCCTTTACACACTTCACTCTCCCTCTATCCCCTATATTTGACCCCCTTTACCCCATCTACATCCCCCCTTCATCCCTAACCCACTACTCTCTGGTAACCACTAGTCCATTGTCCATGTCCATGAGTTTCTGTTTGTTTTTTCTGTTCATTTGTTGCTTTTAGGTTTATATCCTACATATAAGTGATATCATGTGATTTTCAACATTTTCTACCTGGCTTATTTTGCTTAGCATGATTATCTCAAGGTCCATCCATGTTGTTGCAAATGGCAGTATTTCATTTCTTATGGCTGAATAATATTTTATTGTATATATATACCACAGCTTCTTTAGCCAATCATCTATCATAGGACACTTCGGTTGCTTCCATGTCCTGGTCACTATGAATAATCCTGCTATGAACATCGATGTGCAAATATCTTTTCGGCTATGAGTTTTCAGATCTTTAGGGTAAATACCCAGTAGAAGGATTGCTGGATCATATGGTAAATACATTCTTAGATTTTTTGAGGAACCTCCATACTGTTTTCTATAGTGACTGTACCAATTAGCAGTCCCACCAGCAGTGTATGAGGGTTCCTTTTTCTCCGCATCCTCTCCAACATTTGTTATTACTTGTCCTGTTGATTATAGCTGTTCTAACAGGTGTGAGATGGTAGCTCATTGTGTTTTTTATTTGCATTTCCCTAATAGCTAGTGATGTTGGGCATGTTTTCATATATTTGTTGGCCATTTATACGTCCTCTAGGGAGAAGTGTCTATTCAGGTCCTCTGTTCAGTTTTTGATTGCATTGTTTGTTTTTTTGTTGCTATTGAGTCACATGAGTTCTTAGTATATTTTGGATATTAGGCCCTTATTGGAAGTGTTGCTTGCAAATATATTTTCCAATTCAGAAGGTTGTCTCTTTACCTTGCTGATGGTTTCTTTTGCTGAGCAGAAGTTTTTTAGTTTGATGTAGTTCCATTCATTGATTTTTGCTTTTAATTCCTTTGCTTTTGAGGTCAAATTCATAAAATCTCCTTTAAGTCAAAGGTCCTTAAATTTAGTTCCTATGTATTCTTCTATGCATTTTATTGTTTCAGGTCTTATATTCAGCTCCTTAATCCATTTTGAGTTAATTTTGGTGTGTGATGATAAACAATAGTCCAGTTTCATTCTTTTGCAGGTGACCTTCCAGTTTTCCCAGAACCATTTATTGAAGAGGCTTTCCTTTCTCCACTGTATGTTTTTTTTTTGTCAAAAATTATTTACCCATATAAATATGGTTTTACTTCTGGACTCTCAGTTCTGTTCCACTGGTCCATGTGTCTATACTTCTTCCAATACCATGCCATTTTGATTACTGTTGCTTTGTAGTATAATTTGAAGTTGGGCAGAGTGAAGCTTCCAGCCCCGTTCTTTTTTCTCAGGATGGCTTTGGCAATTTAGGATCTTTTGTGCTTCCATACAAATCTGGTGATATTTTGTTCTATTTCTTTAAAATCGCCAATGGGATTTTGATGAGGATTGCATTAAATCTGTATAATGCTTTAGATAATAAGGCCATTTTAACTATGTTGATTCTTCAATCCAAGAACATAGAACATTTTTCCATATCTTTGTATCTGCTTCGATTTCTTTTAATAGGGTTTTGTAGTTTTCATTATATAAGTCCTTCAAATATTTCGTTAAATTTATTACTAGGTATTTTATTCTTTTTTTTGCAATTGCAAAAGGAATTATTTTTTCCACTTCTTTTCCTAATGCTTTATTATTTGAGTATAGGAAAACTATGGATTTTTGAACATTGATTTGTATCCAGAAACTTTACTGTATTTGCTTATTGTTTCCAGTTGTGTTCTTGTGGAGTCTTTAGGGTTTTCTATATAGAGAATCATGTCATCTGCAAATAGTGACAGTTAGACTTCTTTGTTTCCTGTTTGGATGCCCTTTATATCTTTCTCTTATCTGACTGCTCTGGGTAGGAACTGCAAAGTTATATTGAATAACAGTGGCAATATTGGACAGCTTTGCCTGGTTCCTGATCTTAGAGAGAAGGTTTTTAGTTTTTCACCATTAAGTACAATGTTGGCTGAGAGTTTTTCATAGATGGCCTTTATAATGTTAAGGTGCTTTCCTTCTATACCGATTTTATTAAGTGTTTTGATCACAAATGGATGCTGTATCTTGTCAAAGGCTTTTTCTGCACCTATTGATATGATCATATAATTCTTATTTTTAAATTTGTTTATGTGGTGTATCACATTAATCTATTTGCATATGTTGAATCATCCCTGTGACCCTGGGATGAAGCCCACTTGATCATGATGTATAATCTTTTTAATATGTTGCTGTATTCAGTTGGCTAGTATCTTATTTAGGATTTTTGCATCTGTGTTCATGAGAGATATTGGTCTGTAGTTTTCTTTTTTGTGTTATCTTTACCAGGTTTTGGTATCAGGGTATAATTGACCTCATAAAAAGAGTTGAAAAGTATTGCGTCCTCTTTGATTTTTTGGAAGAGTTTGAGGAGAATAGGTATTAAATCTTCTTTGAACATGTGGTAGAATTCACTGGTGAAGCCATCTGGTCCTGGACTTTTAGTTTTTGGTAGGTTTTTGATGATTGTTTTAATTTCCATTCTATTTAGATTTTCCAGTTCTTTTTTATTCAGTCTAGAAAGGTTGTATTTTTCTAAGTAGTAGTCCATTTCTTCTAGGTTATTAAATTTGATATTATATATTTGTTCATAGTATTCTTGCATGATCCTTTATATTTCTGTGATGTCAGGCATAATTTCTCCTCTTTCATCCTTGATTTTGATTATTTGTGTCCTTTCTCTTTTTTTCTTTGGTGAGTCTAGTCAGGGGTTTGTCATTTTTATTACCCTTCTCAAGGAACCAGCTCTTTATTGCACTTATTTTTTCTACTGGTTTTTTTTCAATTTTATTTATTTCTGCTCTAATTTTGATTATTTTTTTTCCTTCTGGCTCTGTAAATGTCAATTATGCCCAGTTGGTCTAATGTGTCATTTAAGGATGTCATTTCCTTATTGATTTTCTGTTTGGATGATCTGTCCATATCCGACAGTGGGGTATTTAGGTCCCTTACTATGGTGGTGTTTTGGTCTGTTTCTCCCTTTAGTTCTGTTAGTAATTGCTTTACATATTTTGGGGCTCCATGATTGGGAGCATAGATCTTAATAAGTGTTATGTCTTCTTGGTGCATAATTCCTTTTGTCAGTATGAAGTGTCCTCAGTATCTTTCTTTATTTTTTTTATCTTGAAGTCTATTTCATCTGATATTAGTACCTCTACTCCCTCTTTTCTCAGGATGCCATTTGCTTAACATATCATTTTCCACACGTTCACTTTGAGTCTATATTTGTCTTTGGAACTGAGATGTGTCTCTTGGAGGCAGCATATGGTTGAGTTGTGTTTTTTGTTCCATTCTGCAACTCTGTTCCTTTTTATTGGTGAGTTCAGTCCATTTACATTTAGGGTGAGTATTGAAATATGAGGTCTTCTTATAGCCATTTTATCTTTTGCTTTCTGGTACCTAAGTGTTTCCATCTCTTTTTTGTCCTTGTGTTTTTTTTTTTAATTTTGGTTGACTTTTGTGGGTTATCCCTCTGGTTCTTATTTTTTATGTTATATACAATGGTTCTGAATCTTCTGTGTGTAAAGGATAGTTACATGTATACACAGTTGTCCATTTTCTTCTGCATGTGCCTTTTCTCCATTTCCCATTGCAAATTGGGATTTTTGAATTCTTCTTTTTCCAGTCATTGTTATTCATTTTGTCCCTATGTATGCTGAATGTTCATTACTATCTTGCTACAGCAATTCTCTTATTATTTATGCTTATAATGCCCTGTTCTTAGTAGGGATTGCACTCCTCTGTTCTATTTGCCTGATAGTCACTTTACTCCTAATTATGTGTTTTTTTTTCCATTTTGTTTTAGGTGAGCTGACCCCTTTCAGTATTTCCTGTAGTGTAGGCTTCATAGTGGATCGTTTCTCAATTTTTGTAAGTCTGGAAAGTTCTTAATTTCTCCTTCATATTTAAAGGATTGGTGACATCACCTCAGGCCACCAAAATAAAAGGGTGATGACCAGGGCCAGCAAGGTAGAATCCCTGATGCTGGCCAGGAATGAGGAGTGGGCAAGGTGACCTTGACACGCAGAGCCAACAGAGTCTCCTCCTTCCCTGAGCCAGACTTCCAGGGACACTGTGGATGTCTTTGTCTGGAAGAGATCAAGTTGAGGGGCAGCCCCAGTCCCAGATCAGTTTGCAAAATGCAATGAAATGTAATTATTCTCTATTGTAAGCTTTCCATTTAGTTTGCTCCTAATGATTAAATCTAAGTCATTTGAAAAATAAAAGAAAAGAGAGAAGCAGTACACACAGATGTATGAGGCTGCTGCTGGCATAATATACTGTTTCACAGCAAACTTTTTCCCCATTTTGAAAAAATGCCTTTTATTAATAAACAAAAAATTATACTCTCCTATACAAATAACTTAGAAGCATAATTTTTCTCTTAGTAGGTCCCAAACATAAGCCTTCATTTGAATAGATAAGAAAGCATTAATGACAAATAGAATATTTACAAATTTCAAGTCATCTCTGCATAGCTTCTAATAGCAATTTAGGAGAGAGTATCAAGATGTTGAGTTCAATATCCAGGCTACTGATAAGCTGTGATTTTAAACATGAGCTATCATAACAGCTCATAGATGCAAAAAAGGCTAACAACTTCCATATTCTGTTTTCTGTTGTAGAATCTGCTCGGAATATCCCCAGGCCACTGTTCATGTTTATTTATGCAAAATAAGATTATTTTAGGTTGTGAGAGAAGGAAAGCTTCACTTAATGAACATTATTTGGAGAATACTGTTGTGAGATGTTTGGTTTCAATTGATTGTAAATATTTCAGCTAGTTACCAGACAGAGGTGACAGACTCTCACACAGCCCCACACATGCACATCTGAACTCCTTGATGAGAACAAATTAAAGAAGCTCATTGTGTTAACCACTTTTGTGAAGAAGGACAATTATAGCTAATTCTGCATTGCTAATTGTACAGTTTGTGCAATATTTAGGCAATTGTTTTTTAATTTTTATTTTTCAATTAGAGTTGACATTCAATATTATTTTATATTCGTTTCAGGAGTACAGCACAGTGGTTAGACATTTATATAATTTACGAAGTGAATTAGTCTAGTACTCACCTGATATTATACACAGTTATTACAATATTATTACAATATTATCTATGCTGTACTTTACATCCCTATGACTATTTTATAACTACCAATTTTTACTTTTTAATCCCTTACTTTTTTCACCCAGTCCCCCAATCTTCCTCCCATCTGGCAATCACCAGTTTGTTCTCTGTATCTATGATTCTTTTTCTGTTCTGTTTGTTCATTCATTTATTTTCTTTTGTTCTTCAGGTTTCACATATAAGTGAGATCATATGGCATTTGTCTTTCTCTGTCTCATTTATTTCTCTTAGTATAATACCCTCTAAGTCCACCCACATCGTTGCAAATGAGATTTATTTTTTATGGCTGAGTAATATTCCATTGTATATATGTACTTGCCTCTTATTTATCCAATCATCTATTGATGGTTACTTAGGTTGCTTCCACATCTTGGCTTGCTTCCATATCTTAGCTATTGTAAATAATGCTGAAGTAAATACAAGGGTGCATATATCTTTTTGAATTAGTGTTTGGAAATACCCAGAAGTGGAATTGCTGGGTCATAAGGTTGTTTTATTTTTAATTTTTTGAGGAACCTTCACACTGTTTTTCATAGTGGCTGTACCAGTTTGCAATCCTACCAAGAGTGCACGAGGGTTCCCTTTTCTCCACATCCTCACCAACTCTTATTGTTTGTTGATTTATTGATGATAGCCATTCTGACAAATGTGATGTGATATCTCACTGTAGTTTAAATTTGCATTTCTCTGCTGATTAGTGACCTCAAGCATTCCTTCATGTCTATTGGCCATCTTTATGTCTTCCTTGGTAAAATGCCTAATCCTGCCCTCTGTCTATTTTTAATTGGATTGTGTGTGTGTGTGTGTGTGTGTGTGTGTGTGTGTGTTGAGTAATATGAGTTCTTTATAAATTTTAGATATTAATCCCTTATCTGATGTATCATTGGCAAATATCTTCTCCCATTCAATGCGTTGTCTTTTTGTTTTGTTTTGTTCAGCAAGTTTTTTTATAAGTAGAAAGATTATGCTCTAAAATAATAAGAAAAAACATAGTATAGTAAATACATAAATCCATAACATAGTCAGTTATTATCATTATCAACTATTATGTACTGTACATAATTATGTCTCATACTTTAATACAATTGGAAGCACAGAATGTTTGTTTACACCAGCATCATGACAAACACATGAGTAATATGTTACACTATGATATCATGACAGCTACAATGTAACTAGTCAATAAGAATTTTTCACCTCCATTATAATCTATGGGACAAATATCATATATGCTGTTCATCATTGACTGAAACATCTTTATGTGGTGCTTAACTATAAAGTGTTTCCATGAGTTCTGTGAGCCACTGTAGCAAATTATTGAACCCAAGGAGAGATTCATGGGGGTCCCCTATTTATAGCCACCAGTCAGTAGAGTAGGTTTGCAACTGGCATCTGAAATGGGGGCAGTTTTCTGGGACTGAGCCTTTAAACTGTGGGGTCTGCACTAACTCTAGACAGTTTGTGTCAGAATTGAATTGTTGGACACCAAGTTGGTGTCCAGAGAGTTGAAGTATTGGTTGTTGGTGTTGGGAAACACCCCATATTGTTAATTTTGTGAATGACATTGATCGATTTACAAATATTGAACCAGCTTTGCATACTTGGAATAAATTCCACTTGGTCATGATATAAAATTCTTTTTACATATTGTTGTATTTGGCTTACTAATATTTTGTTGAGAATCTTTGTGTCTGAGTTTATGAGAAATATTGGTTTACAGCACTTTAAAAAAATAGCTTTTTTTTTTTTTTTTTTGGTCAGGGTAATTCTGGTGCCATAAAATAAGCTAGGAAATATTCTCTTCTATTTTTTGTAAGAGATCATGTAAAATTGGTGTGAATTATTTTTTAAGTGGTAAAACTCTCCAGTGAAACCATCTGAATCTGGACATTTCATTTCCTTGGACTTTTAAATTATAAGTTCAATTTATTTAATTGTTGTATAATTATTCAGATTATCTACTTTATCTTAGCTGAGTTTTGGTAGTTTGTGGTTTTTGAAGAATTGGTCCATTTCTTATGAGTCAAATTTATTAGCACAAGGTGTTTTGGAAGATTCCCTTACTATCTTTTTAATGGCTTAAAGACCCTTAGTGATATTTCCTATTTCACTTCTTATATTGGTGATTTATGTCTTCTTTCTTATTTTTGTCATTCTTGCTGTCAAAATAATTTTGTAATAGATATAGTTGGGTTGTGTTGATTTGAAGCCATTCTAAAAATCTGTTTTTAAATTGGTATATTTAGATCGTTTGTATTTAAGTTAATTACTGATATATTAACACTGGAGTCTTCTAATTTATTGGTTTTTGTCTGTTTCCTTTAGTTCTTAGTTTTCTATTTCTTTTTTCATGCCTTACTGTGGGTTACTTGATATTTTTGAGAATTCTATTTTGATTTATTTAGTACTTTTGGGTGTATCTCTTTCTTTGTACAGGTTTTATAGTGGTTGCTCTCGGTATTAAAATAAGCAGATGAATTCATCACAGTCTACTGTGTATTAACCATGTCTTTTTATGTTCTGTTTTATAATTCTTTGACGTCTGGGGCCTTACAGACCCTGGAGGGACTGTACCTCCCAGAATTAATGAATTCCTAGAGATAAGAAGCAACTTGCTCATGAGTGCCTTTCAAATGCAAACCAACAAATCCAGATCTCATACCCCTAACCCTCTTCTATCAGACTGTCACACTCCAGGCCATCTGCCTTAATCACCTCTGGGCCAGGTACCAGACAACTAGGGACAGCCCCTATGCCCCAGAGCCCACTGAAAGAAAGTATTCAAACTAGCCACACCTAAACTCCATTACCCTACCTTGTCTGTTTCATGCCATAGAAACCATAATAAACCTCTTGCCCATTGTATTAATCTGCTAGAGCTGCCATAACAAAATACAGACTGGATTGCTTAAATAATAGAAATTGATTTTATCATAGTCTTAGATGTTAGGAGTCCAAAATCAAGGTGCCATCATGGTTGGTGTCTGGCGAAGGCCTTCCTCTTGGGTTGCAGATGGCCTCTTTCTGTGTGCTCACATGACATCTTCTTTCTGCATACCCAGAGAGAGAAAGAGAGAGAAAGAGAATGAGCATTTGGTGTCTCTTCTTCTTTTTTTAATATGGAAAAATAAATGCTCTTTTTGATTAGTTTTCTTTTTAATTTTAATTTTTTATTGAAATACATTTGACTATAACATTGTATAAATTTGAAGTGAATAACAAGTTTATATGATACATTTATGTATTGTATATGATGGCCATTGTAACAATAGTTATCACTTCTATCATGTCATTTTTTTGTGGTAGAAATAATTAAGATCTAGTCTCTTAACAAGTTTGATGACTATTATACAATATTGTTGCCTATGGTGTCTCTTCTTATGAGAACACTAGTCCTATCAGATCAGTGCTCCACTCTTATGACCTCATGTAATTTTAATTATTTCCTCTGAGGCCCAATATCTGAATTCAACCACACTGATGAGTTAAAGCTTTAACATATGAATTCTGGGGGGACACAAACATTCAATCCGTAACACCCATGCTTTCCCCTTGTTCCCGCTGTCTCTTTACTGACCCTGGTGCTTCCTGGTGTGAAATGCCCCCTCCTGTTGGTATCTGTGAGTATAATAAACTCTCTTTTCATGGCATTCATTGCCTGATCTGTTGACCTCACTATATTTGAATAATAAGAAAAATGTATATTTTAAGACATACTGGTACTAACATTTTACCACTTTTAGTGAAGTGTGGAAACCTCACTTCCATTTAGATTCTTTACCTTCCCCACTTTTGTTTGAATCATCAAATATGATATAGAAAAGTCATGAGGAAAAGGGCAGTCTATTGTATATAGCAATATTCCTGTTTTTATTCTTGAGTCTTTTTCCTTCCCAATGCTCCATGATTCTTTTGTTTGTCATTTTCTGTTTTTTGAAGAACTTCCTTAGCCAATAGTTGAGGGTATATCTATTAGCAACAAATTCTTTGAGTTTTCCTTTGTGTGAGTATGTCTCTATTTTCCTTTCTTTAAAAAAATTAGTTTATTTTTTACTTACTAGATCACCAGTGTACTGTACAAGGACAATACTCAGGAACAGCCAGATGAAAGAGATGCATAGGGCAAGGATGGGGGAAAAGATGTGGATCTTCCATGCCTTCTCCAAGCCTGCCACTCTCCTCAGATCTCCTCGTGTTCATCAACCCAAAAATCTCTCCAAACCCTGCCCTTTTGGGTTTTTATGGAGGTTTTGACAGGATAAGTAGATAGGTAGGTATGAGCCAGAGGGAGAGAGATAATGAAGGGTTAGCAAGGTCCCAAGACCAGCTCAGCAGAAGAAAATATACAATCAGAGGTCTGGCAGGTTTGTGCAGCCACCACCCCGCCCTACCAAGGTCAGAAGCCAGACAGGCAGACCAAAAAGCCTAGCAGTACCCGGCATCTTCTTCATGCACTCCGCAACCCCACCCCACCCCACACTTCACCCAGTCAGTTAACTGCAAAGGACCATTATATTATCTTATTCTGGAGGCACTCAACTAGTATGGGCAAAATTAGTTAACTGAGCATGTGCCTATCTTCAAAACCTTCAGGGTACACACTATACAGGCTCCAGCTTGGAGTAGGAAGGTCTAAGGGAGGACCAGAAAATTTACTCTATTTGAGGTAGGAGGGACAGAGGGAGAATAAAGAAACCCTATGGCCCATATAAACCCCAGCCCTCAACTGCTTGGTGCCCCCTTGGACTATCTTCCAAGTGCACTTTACTCTGCCAACTTTACTTAATAAAATCATTTCTGTTTGCTGCTTTTCATCTGCTCTTTCTTCTATGAGCCTCAGATCTCCACATAAATCTTTTCTGCAGGATCCAAGGACAGAGCCCCTGACTCCCACAATACAGACACTTCATTGCTGGCAACAGTTTCATTACATAGGCATAACCAATTAAATCATTGGCCGCTGACAATTGAATTCAATCTCCAGGGCTTCTGACTTCTCCGATAATCAAAGGGGTGGGATTGAAAGTTCCAACTCTCTCTAATCACAGAACATTGAATCTGCACATTTGTGCACAAGTTCATATTTAAAAACAGTGGAGCACATGAGTAAAAATTTAAAAATCTATGATACAAATGGAATATTTCAACCATCAGGAAGACTAAGGAATGAGATGAGACTACTGTTTATATTTTGCTTTAAATGCCTAAAAAGTCTCAGAGAGTCCAGGGAGCACCTGCTTTATATAATAAAATGTGAGCATAAAAGTTTGGCATGGCCTTGGGGCAAAGATAATAGTCAGTGAAAGAGTCCCCCCATCCTTAGGTGAGATCTGAAAGTCACCTCATTAACATAACAAAAAATAATTTATTGCTTTTGCTACTTAGGAAATTTTAAGAGTTCTAGGAGCTCTGTTTCCAGAAACCAAATATATATATTTCTTATTATAAATCGCAATATTACAGTCACCCCCTGGCCTTTGAACATGGATCTTTTATAGCAAAACAATCATAAAAGTAACAGATAATGGCACATTACTAGAATCTCATTTAGTCCTTAATAACTATCCAGTCTATCGTCACATCATGAAAATGTCTCCTAGGGTGAGACCACTCAGTTTTGTAGGCTTTTATTCTATCTTGTGAGGTTCCCAAAGTAGGAGTGGTGTCAGCAAACATGACTTCACATTTTCATGCATCTGGAATAATCAAGCTAAGAGACAGTATCATCTCTTGCTCTGAGCCTCTTTCAAGGTGTTAACATAATATTGGATTTCCCACATTACATAACATAACCCATTTATTCATCCCTTACCCTCAGCCACTATTTTTCCTTCTCTCCATTTATACTCAAACCTTTCCACCTCTGGAAGGGAGAGTAGGTTTGACCACAGTGCTCTTCTAGATTGCAGGCAGCAATAACACTCTAGCAAGTGCCTCCTCCTCCTTTAAAAATACATAAAGTAAGGTTACACAGGGCAGAACCACCAGGCAATATAATCGCATTCACTGTTAGCTCCAATTTTGTCCTAAGGGGAGAAGGCATATCCTGCCCCATCAGGCCCTTAGGAATTCTGACATAAAGGTTAAAAATAGAGTTACACTTTCTTGCTTAAGAATCATCCCTGTTTCCAGCCCTTGTAGTTTCAGCCCTGATTCTACTACCACTGCATCAAGTAGAGGGAAAAAAGTTGATATGATGTGGGAAAGAAAGAATACCAGCACCTTCCACATTGCCTCTCTCCCATATCCACCAGAAAAACAGAGAAACCTATCTAGTACAAACACTTATTTAGCCCCACTCATGTTCATGTTCAGTGTGAGCACACACTTGTGAAGGTGTGCAAGCCAGTCCTTCATGCTTTTATCTCCCTGTTTTAGACAAACATTATTTTAAATGCCTGTTCTAATTCTCTAACTATTACTCTGAGGAGGATATTTCTGCCCATTGTTGGACATTATCTGCTATAAAGTGTGTTCCTTGGTTTGCAGAAATGATCCTCAAACATCCAAATTTATGCAATATCTTCTGTTTTGGTTCTTTTATCATACTCTGAGCATTTTCATCTATCACTGGGTAAGCAAAGCCCAGTCTAGAGTCAGAGTTTATTCCTGTCAAGACCCATTTGTAGCTTCCCCAGGGCTATCATTATCAGTCTGACTTGCCAGCTATGATCTGAGCCTTCACCTCAGGGAATCTGCCACAGCCATTTGCACTCTCTCTTGTTAGCAGATAAAACAGTTATCATTGGCGTTTAGTACCTCAGGGGGTGCAGACCCCCATGTTCGCTCATCTCATGGACCCAGGTGGCCATCTTAAGTGACTACATGGGGATATCTGCTTATTCATTCTAATTGTCAAACCTGGAAAAGAGTTCTTCTTATGGGCATCAGTATGTCCTATTTCAATGCACTCCGCAAATTCCCACAGGGCTATGCCCCACAAGGAAAACTCTTTAATATGCCTGGTTTCTATTGCCCTCCTGCCTGACCATGGGGCCAGGCCATTGGTTGCTGCCCACAAGTCAGTAAAAACCTAAACACTGTTCAGGTCTTTCATAACTGCTGGGAAAACAACATGTGCACTGAGCTGATTTGTTTTTATTTTCTTCACTCAGAGTAGTGGCCTTCCAAACTGAGTGTTGTCCATTCACCGTGGAACAGCCATCCACAAACTAAACATCACTTAGTCAGTTGAGAGCTGCTTATGAGGCACCACAGTCCAAGTGACAACAGAATCTAGTAGCTCCTCACACAGTTCCAAAGTCTGTCCTAGGCTCCCTAAATGTTAGTATCTCCTCCTTGCATTCCCCCAGCAGCATGGTCCTGTATAAACCATTTCCACATTATTATGAAAGTCTTCTGGGCACTGCCATCTCCATTAGGGTGCTTCTCCAACATCATCCTAGACATTGTGGGTATTTCAGGTTTTAAGGTCACTTTATATCCTTCATTCATAGAGATGGCTTCAATGAATAATATCTAATAGCAAGGTAATAATAAATGCAATTCAAATGGCCATTCCACAGATTAAGTGTTTAGTCCTCCAAGACTGTCCGTCCCCCACCACTTCAGATTTCAGTTGCAAATTCAGGTTGCTTCCTGTACTGACCGACTGGCTATTAACTAATTAAAAATTTAATCTAATCCAAGGAGTGTGTTCTCACAACCCCACTCCTTGGGTTAAATTAATTTGCTAGAGTGGCTCACAGAACTCAGAGAAAGATTTTACTTACTATATCTCTAGTTTTCTTTCTTTTCTTTTTTTTTCTTTCTTTCTTTTCTTTCTTTCTTTCTTTTTTTTTTTTAAAATATAACTCTGGAACAACCAGATGGAAGAGATGTATAAGGCAAACTATATAGGAAGAGGTGTGGAGCTTCCAATGCCCTCTCTACAGGTGCGCCATTTCCCCCAGATCTCCGTGTATTCACCAACCCAGAAGCTCTTTATTTCCCTTTCTCACCAGAAGAATAGTTTCACCAGATATAGAATCTGCAGTCGAAAATTCTTTTCTCTCAGCATTTTGAAGAATGTTATGCCACTTTCTTCTGGCCTCTAGATGAGAAAGCTGCTATTATTTTTTTTAAGTCTGTTTATTTGTTTGTTGGTTTATTTATTTATTTACATTAAAAAATTGAGATATAATTTACTTATAACAACACTGTGTAAGTTTAAGGTGTATGATATGTTGATTTGATAATTTATTTATTGTAAGATGTTTACTACCATAGCCTTAGCTTCCACCTTTATCCTGTCACATAGTTACCATTTCTTTTCTGCAGTGAGAAAATTTAAGATCCACTCTCTAGGCAATGTAAGGATTCAGAATGAGACACCCAAATATGTTCCTCAGTGGTATGTAGATTAGTTTGAGCTAAAGGAAATTTTAGTTTCAGGCTCAAGAGAAACTTTTGCCCTTCCCTTTAACTACAAAGAAGAACTTGAATTAGGGGTTTTGCCCACAACAAATTATCAGCGATTATCTCTTTTTGATCTACCTATATGGCAGAACAAACTTCTATTTACTAAACATCTGTTCTTATCATTCTGCAATGACACTTTGAAGCCCCCAAGGCACCTTACCTCATCTCTAGCTCAGAATGTCTTATATACCCATGTTCGCTTTCTGTCTCTGAAACTCTCATTAATGTGGGGTCTCTAACTCTTGTGTATGTGGGGTTCCCACATATAAGTGTGTATTAAATTTTGTTACTTTCTCCTGCTAAGCTGTCTTGTATCCATTTGATTATTAGACCAGCCAGAAGAACCTTGAGGGTAAAGTTCCTTCCTCCCCGACAGCAACATTCAAGTATATGATAGAGAGTATCATTAGCTATATTCATCATGCTGTGCATTAGATCCCCAGAACTTGTTTATCTACTAGTTGCAAGTTTGTACCCTTTAACAGCATCTCCCCAATTCCCCTGTCCAGTCTGTCACTTAAATTGACGTTCCCCTAGAGGTAATGCTTTGTTTCTTTCTGGCTGCTTTCAAGTTATCTTCATTGTCTTTCGTTTTCAAAAGTTTAGTTATATCTTGACATGAATATCTTTGGGTTTATCCTGTTGAGTTTCCCTCAGTTTCTTGGATCTATAGATTGTGTTTTTTGCTAAATTTGGGACATTTCATTAATTACCTATTTTGTTAAACAACAATTTTAACTTTCATGGCTGCAAATCTTTTTAAAAGAAAGTTTATTAGGCCCATTGCTAGCAAAAAAAAAAAAAAAAGAACACTGGTCATGGAGAATGGAGTCTAAACTACAAGCAGCATGGCTAGGTAGAAAAGACAGACATGTCCATCATCCTGGAGTTTTGTAAGCTTTTTTATATATCAATTGTATGGGGAAAGATGTAAGTCATTCTGAAAGAATTTACATTAGCTATAAACAAAGAGGATGGGAGAGGTGAAGCAGGCTAAGCTCAGCTGAGTCCTCAGCAGAGACCGTAAAGCTCATGTGTAAACAAGAAGTGGCGGCTCCTGGGGTTCCTTGGTGCCTGGCTATTCTTTCTTTTTAAATAATCTCGAAAATAGCCACTGAGCGGAGTAGTCTTCAGTTTTGCACTGCAGTTGTTAACTGATTAACCCCTTTTTGACTCTTTTTTCCACCCTCTAGCCTACAGTAATTTAATTTAGGTCATTTCAGAGTTTTCTCTTTGTCAATTGAAATACTCTTTTGGCCGCACTGTCTTTCTTTTTATTCTTCTGAACTTCCATGATATGAATGCTGAGTCTTTTGTTATTGTCTCACAGGTCTATGAACCTCTGTTCAATATTTTCAGTCAATTTTCTCTCTGCTGTTCAGATTGGGTGAATTCTACTGATCCATCTTTAACTTTATTCATTTTATCTGCTGTCATCTCCACTCTACTATTGAACGCATACAATGTTTTTATTTCTTTTATTGTATTTCTCAGTTCTATTAATTTCCATTCGTATTTTTTTAATCCTATTTTGTTGTTGAGATTTTTCTCTTATTTGTCCCAGGATAATTTATAATTGATTGTTGGAACATTTTTATGATGGCTGTTTTAAAATCCTTGTCAGATAATTTGAACATCCGAGTCATCTCAGTGTTGGCATCATTTGATTTTTTTTTCCTCATTCAAGTTGTGATTTTCTTGGTTCTTGGAATGATGGACAGCTTTCTACTATATCCTAGGCATTTGTCTATGATCTTAGGATACTATGGGTTCTATTAAATAAAATTTTTTTATTTCAGCAGTCAGTGACCCTGTTTAGGTTTTGCACGCATGTTTTGTGCTGTGATTCTAATAGTAGTTTAATTTTCAGAGCTTTTGTGGTGTTATTTTTATCTGGTTGGTCTGTCCTCTGGGGCTTTCACTTGTCTTTGCTGTTGTTGCCTGAAGGTTTGGTAAGGATTTATATAAGGCAGGCTTCCGCTGTTTCTTGGTGGTAGAGGGATGTGATGGGCTCCCCTATCCAGTGTCTTCTGGCTGCCCAGGTGTCTCTGTGAAGGGAAGGGGAATCTTAGACCTGCAAGGACCAGGATGCTTGTTGTGGATGGATTCCTCTTGCTGGTTCTGCCATCTTGTCACAGTGCCTTTCAGCAGTGGAAGGTTTTCCAAGGCTGGCTGCCTGGTTGGGTCCTTCCTGCCAGTTTTACCCACCAACCTCATGTCTCCTCCTCTGGGAGAGAGGAATCTCAAGTCTTTGGGACCTTCAAGGTAAAATTAGTTTTTCGGGCCTGGTCTGTTGTTGTAGCTGCATCCCTCCTTCAGGTCCTCCTTGCCTGCCCGCAGGTGCTGATGGGGGAAGGGAGTCTCGGGTCCAGTGGAGAAAGAGAGCACTTCTCATGGCTACTTATTTTAAGTGAGTTCCCAGTACATCCCCTTGTTGAAGTGACACTTGCCTAACACTGCCAGAGGGACTTCCATTTGATACAGAGAAGGAAGGAGCCTACTTGAACTGTCTTTTGTTGCTTTGTTAGGCATCAAGAAATGCTAGGCCTGAGTTGCCTTCTTCCATTGGGTAGAGGGGACAGAAGATGCCCTGCAGTTGTGCTGTCCCTACAGTCCTCGGATCCTAAATGAGTTCATCTCCTTTTTAATACCTTTTATGGTTTTCCTTTGTTTGTCTCATTTTATTTCCAGAGTTGATAGTCGTGCTTAACAGGAAGAAATAGGGAGAAATGGGTCTATGCTACTTGTTTGACTAGAAACCTCTATTTTAAAACTATTGTAGGGAAGCAGAATTTACCACCCCAAAATATGGCTCTTTGGCATAAGGATTATTTTAAACTTGTTATTTTTAAGAAACTGCAGACAGAGGAGAAACTCTGAAAATGAAGTAGAAGCTACCCTCCATGGGAGACATTTACATTTATAAGGGAAATCTCCATTTGTAAGGGTGTCTCCCTAGATGAGTGGATAGCTCAATCTTTAGATTCTTATCAATGGAGAAGACAACAATTTAAATCTGCATAACAACCATGCTCTTGTTTACTGTGATTTTTCTGATAATCTTTCATAACCGAATCTCCCATTCCCAACATCTTTTGTTTTTAGCTGAACATGGTATTTAAAGTGATGGCTTCGGTCGTTTCAAAAAGTTACTCTGTTTTTCTGGATCTCTTCCATGTTTACTGGAGGCATATACATGACAAGGAGAAGATTCTGAAATGTCTGAAATGGAATTACAGCAGACCAGAGGGTGGAAGAGACAAAGGGGTTAATCAGCTAATAAATACATTGCAAAACTGACAAAAACTTGCTCACAAATTAACTTCCAGGTGGATATTTCTGAGATTATCTAAAAAGAGAGAATAGCCAGGCGCCATAGAACCCCAGGAGCCTCCGCTTCTTGTTTACACATGAGCTTTATGGACTTTGCAGTGCCAATCCCAGAACTAGCTCAGCTTTACCTTCTCCCATTCCCTTTGTCTATAGCTAATGTAAAGCCTTTCAGGCAGGCTTAAACCTTTATTTCCTTTACTTGATATATTAAAAATGCTTGCAAAACTCTGGGATGACAGACATGACTGTCTTTTCCACCTAGTCATGTTGCTTGTGGTTTAGACTCCATGACCCTAGATCAGTCTTTCCTTTTTTTTTTGCTAGTAATGTCCTAATAAACCCTTTTAAAAATTGAAATATTTTTGTTGAACACATGATATTAAACTTCTGTTTGTTTTTCTCCTGTTAATCTATCTTATGTCAATTTATTTATTAGACCAGCCAAACATCCTAGAAGTGTAGAAGGAAATTTTTTCCTACCCTACACTATCACTGCTTCTTAGGTCTAACCTCAAACCCAAGTTTCTCTTAACTCTTCCACAGTCAGTGCTACTCTGGTCTGACCTTGCACGTGGGCTTCTGTCAACAATTCACCACCACACCACCAGTGTCCATCTTTTATATATCTTCAACCTTGGTCTCTATGAACTCTTCTGCCATCCACGCTTCTCTGGTTTATGACTCAAAACCATGCCTCTCTCAGCTCCATCCATCAACGGCATGTTGTATAGTAGTGTCATCTGATAAGACAGACAACTAGCCATGTGTGGCTACTAAGCACTTCAAATGAGGCTAGGAAACTAAGAATTGAATTTAAAATTTTATTATTTTAACTAACTGAAATTTTAAAATAGATAATTCAGTTATTGGAAAACTTTTGAAGTATGTTTTGGAATAACTTATGATATTAATCTGTTTTTAATGGTAAATTTTTTATGAAATCTAAATACAAATCAAGTATTTTCAATGAAAATTTAGCATTCAAATTGAGAAATAAGTATTAAATACCATATGATTTTACACTTATTACAACAAGAATGCCAAATATCTCATTAATTAAAACATTGATTACATGTTGAAATAATATTTTGGATATGTAGTTTAGATAAAGTAATTATTAAATTTCGTGTTTTTCTTTTTAATGTGTCATCTGTATAGAGCCCCTCATGCTAAGTTTCCTCTTCTTCCACCTGGATTGGAAATTGAGGCTGCTGGTTCGTGTCAAAATGATTTAGACTTTCCATGCAAGAGTGAGAGGTTTCATTCTTACTGATATAATTTGGGACAGCAAAGTTATTGTTGCATAGCAACAGGGATATTCACATTTCAGTGGCCATGGAGACTAAAATCTGTCTCCCACACAGAGCCATTGGCCAGCTGTACTATCTGCCCAAAGCAACATCAGGCTTCACCCCACCCACTTCCACTTCCTTCACATCTATCTGTACCCCCTCAGCCTATATGCCCTGCTCCCTCCCTGCACTGGACAATGGAGACCTTTGCTGATTTACAGACCTGGCCACCTCATATGACTGGGGAGAACAAAGCCATATGCTAACTGTGCCTTCTGTCTACGTCCTCTCAGGAGCCACTTTGGCTGCTTCATTTCACAGGTCAATGGGGGTTACTACCTAGCAACACTTTACCATAGGCTGAAGAGGCTAAAGCCAACTTCTGCAGTCATTGGCTAATTATTTGTCTGTAGTAACTCAGGCTAGACCTCGCCTCTCCCACTCTGCACATAGCAACAGGGCCTTCTCCCTAGTAACAGGCTGCTGCTTTATCCCATTGGCCACAGGAAACCAGATTCCACCTCTCATATGCAGCTATTGGCCAGCTGCACCATCTATCTACAACCCCAAGTCTAAGTCTAGATAAGAGAGCTCAGGTTGCTGTATTCTATTAACTCTTCCACCACCATTGCTAATCTGGTTAGCTCTTGAATTTGGTCATTTGTTATCTAATCCACTATTAATGACTCTCTTGTCAAAAATCTAAAATCCAGCCCCCTGTTAACATTTCCACCAACTCTGGACTAATTTTTAACTCGATCAGTATTGTACTAGTCTGACCTCTAACCAAGAGCTCTGATAACTCTTTCACCATCAATTCTTTTCTGGTTGATTTAGCATTCATCCTTCAATTAACTAACTATTCCTCCATCAATGCCCTTCTGATCTGGAGATTGAACCCAGGGCCTGTTAATTTTCCCACCGTCAATATATACTAGGACTGATTTCAAACTAGACCTCTGTGAACGTTTCTAACATTAATGACATTGATTAAGTGTATCTGAAAGATCACCAGGGTCATATCCATGGCCTGACATTTCTATCAGGGTCATATCCATAGTCTGATGAAAATGGGTTTATTAACGTGCTGCCATAAAGGAGACCACACACCATAGGAACTGTGGGGAATCTCATCTAGGGTGGCCAACTTGTTCCAATTTGCCTGGGACTTTCTTGATTTAACAGTGAATGTCACTTGTCCCAGTAAACCCCTCAGTCCTGAGCAGACAGGGATAGTTGGTCATTCTAGTCTCATCAAAGGAAAAAAATGGGATTACTATAGGGTTTTGGGGAAGCACTGAGTTTAGTTAAAATTTAAATAAAAAAGTGTTTTGATTAGCCCGAAGCAAAGTAAGTTGGTATGTAAAAGAGTCATTGTCACTGCTAGACAATGGATCCAGGAACCTCCTTATTTGGAAACACTAAAGCAACTATATGTGTGCAATGTTTGCTCTAGATTCCCCTTATTTGAAACTCTGAACCTGGGTTTGAAATCAAGTCTGCTCCTCTGTGTGGGTTGGATCATCCAGGCAAAAGTGGGATGCTTTATTCTCATTGATATTTCAAATAGCAAAGTTTCTGAGAGTTCATGAATTTAGAGAACAAGATTTCTCAGTAGGACTTAGACTAGGGTGAGGCAACTGAGGCACTCACTTCAATGTGCAAAATTTAAGAGGATGCCAAAAAACTCAGTAAACAAGACAAATAACTTTTTGGTGCATTATTTTTAAAAGTTAAAATTAATGCAAAAACCAATGATGAACAAAACTTTAAAGCCCGTATTAGTTATATATTGTTGCATAATAAATTACCCTTTACCATAGAAGCTTAAAACAACATTTATTATCTCACAATGTCTGTGGAATTAAGAAGTTAGAAATGGCTTAGCTAAGTGGTTCTGTCTTAGGGTCTCTCTCTCTCTTTTTTAACTTATTTTTTAAATTAATTAATTTTTTAATGGTGACATTGGTTAACAAAATCCAGTAAGTTTCAGCTGTATATTTAATAGTAAGGGATATATATATATATATATATATATATATATATATATATATATATATACACACATTGTGTGTTCACCTCCCATAGTTAGATTTCTTTCTGTCACCACATATTTGACCCCTTTTACCCTACCTAACTCCCCGCTCCTTCTTTCTCCCTACCCTCTGATAACCACTAGTCTATTGTCATTTGTTTGTTTGTCCTGTTCGTTTGTTGCTTTTAGGTTTATATCCCACATATAAATGATACCATGTGATTTCCAACTTTTTCTGTCTGGCTTATTTCACTTAGCATGATTATCTCGAGGTTTATCTATGTTGTTGCAAGTGGCAGTATTTCATCTTTTCTTATAGCTGAATAATATTCCATTGTGTATATGTACCACAGCTTCTTTAGCCAATCATCTATCATAGGACACTTTGTTTGCTTCCATGTCCTGGTCACTGTGAGTAATGCTGCTACAAATATCGGTGTGCAAATATCTTTTCAGACATGGATTTTCAAGACTTTGAGGTAAATACTCAGTAGAAAGATTGCTGGATCATCTGGTAGATCAATTCTTAGTTTTCGAGGAACCTCCATACTGTTTTTCATAGTGACTGTACAAATTTGCAGTCCCACTGGCAGTGTATAAGGGTTCCTATTTCTCCACATCCTCTCTAACATCAGGGTCTCACCTAATATTGTAGTTATCAACTGGGGTTACAGTCAGCTGAAGCTGGAAGTTTTACTTCCAAGATGGCTCATTCATATGGCTACAGGCTAGAGGCTTCAGTTCCTCACTGGCTACTGGCAGGATTACTTGGCACATGGGTCTCTCCAAAGGCTTCCTGAATGTCATTGTGACATAGCAGCTAGCTCCTCCCAGAGTGAGTGATATGAGGGAGGGAGAAGGAAGGGAGAGAAAGAGGGGTTTGGAGGGAGGGAGAAGAGAAAATGAACACACAAAGTGGCAGCTGAAGCCTTTTATTATCTAATCTCTGAAGTGACAAACCATCACTTCTGACCTCGAACCCTGGGCATCCATTAACTCTTCCATGTCTCTTTCCTAGAAAAATATTAACTTTTCCGTCATCAATCTTCTTGATTTGATCTTAAAATGTCAGTTGATGATTTTGCCAGAAATCACCATCTTGTTTTATAGGCCATAAGCCCAGGCTTATAAGTAGTCTTCTATGATGAGTGAACTTCTACCTTCAATGGACCTCAGGTCCAGTTCTTTAACTTGGGCCTCTGTTACTTTACAAATATCATTTCCCCTCTGGTTTGAACTTGAAACCAGGCATCTGTAACAGAGGTCTGTTTTGGAAGTATAACCAAAAGGACATTGATGGTTGAAAAGTTAACCATGGTCTAATAGTTGAGATCTAGAACAGAGAGACATTGATAGTGGAGAATTAACATATGCTTAGTCTCTCAATCTATAAAGGGCACATATGGTGGAAGGGTTAGCAGCATTTTAGATTCAGGGTCAAAATACAGGGACATTAATAATGAAATCATTCATAGAGGACATGAATCCAGAACATAAGAGTACAACATAGGTGTAGGCAGAGTTAAGAAAGGCCCAGGTTTGAGACTGATCAGCCTAGAAAGAATTGATGGTGGAAGTTTGTAGAGTCCAGGATTTGAGATGTTGACCAGAAGTTATGACAATAATAAACTTTGAAAATTTCTGTAGAAGTGTGTATGTTAAAGCAATGTTCTCACATTTGCCATTCTGCCTCTCGTTTAATTCACAAATATTGTAGAGGAGACAGAAAAAATGCAATAGTCTGGGTGGCTGACAATCTAACTCTCCTGATTGTTGAGCTGAGGCCCAGGGAGATCTGAATGTCCTTAGGGTACTCAGCAACCTATACCCAAACTTAGCCAGGGATTACCTGTTGGGTTTGAAACTCCTTTAGTAGGGAAAAGAGCCCTCTCTACCTCTTGTCAGAGAAGGCTTCCTGCAGGAGGGTATATTTGGACTAGGTTTTGAAGAATCTTTAGTTCAGAGATGAAGAAAGTCCAGAACTCTCTCTTCTTTCCCAAGAGTCAATAGCAGCTCCTTAATTTCCATAAAAGAGAGCCTAGGCAGTTGGAACCTGGTTGATAGCAGAGATCAGGGGCATGTCTTGGAGATACATTTTCATCAAAAGTATGCTTATAATGTTTTTCTAAATATTTTTTTCTATTGAGAATTTTCTGAAAAACATTAGTTCTCCATATCGAAGGCTAGTATTATAATTATTATTCCTAGCTACTATTTTAGTGGGGTAATGGAGGTAATGGAGATGGAGGCGATTTCATGTCTCCTCCACACCAATTCCAGCACATCAAGAGGAAACTGTACCACCCTGACTCCTCCAACATTAACCTGGCTTTCCTCCCTTCTTATTAGTGGTATCTCCAAGGAGAAGATTGTACCACTCTGACTCCTTCCCTCTCTTGCCCACTGGTATCGGCCAGGAGGGGGACTGTATCATACTAACTTCTTTCTTCCTAGTGAGATCTCCCAGGAGGAAATTGTAATCCTGACCTTTCTCCCTCTCCCCAGTGGTATCTCCCTTGAAAATCTGGACACATCTTCCCTCCCCCTACGGATGGGGGCTGCCACCTCTGCGTCTTTAAATTGCACAGACGTTTAGAACCCAGCTCCAAAGACCAGCTGCTCCCGGAAGCTTGTCTTCAGAAGGTTTCTACCCCTGAACAACGCCCCACGCCCCTGCTTTCTGTGGAACAGTCCACTGTACGGAATGAACACTAAGATGGCGGCTCTCACTGAGGAATGCCTGGGCGCAACCATATTCCCCGCCCAATAACGTCACTCATGGACAAAGTCTGGGCTGATCCATAATTGTACCTGGTTCAGAGTGAGTAGACCACAGTCTCACGTCCTTTCTGATCATGTGCAAAACCAACAGCCCTAGAAGGGGCAATGGTAGGGGTGATGACAGGGAACAGAAGTGGCCCCAGAGGCCTTTTAAGTCTTGCTGTCGCGTTGCGTTAAAGCGAGTGCACGAGGGTTTATGGTGTGACAGTTACTAAGGTGATTTTGAGGCGATGGCTTTGTTGGCTTTTGGGAATGATACACTGTCAGTTTGTGAGAAATTAAAGAATCTAGTGAATAGGAGTCTATGCGGGTCGGGATGGGGTCTTCTGGGGGTAGTTTTTAGATTCCTTGCTGCGTCTTGTCAAATCTTAATAGTGTGTGCATGTTCAGATTTTGTCATTCATCAGTCTTCCCAAAGGTTTGCTAATTTTATTAGTCTTTCCAAAGAACCAGCTTTTGGCCTGTTGATCCTCTCTGATATACCTTTGTTTTCTATTTCCTTAATTTCTGCTCCTACCTGAACTATTTTCTCTTCATCTAATTTCTTAAATTGTATGTTAATTCATTAATGTTCAGCCTTTCTTTGTTTTAAAAAAATCATTTCAGAACATGAATTTCCCTTTAAGAATCTCTTTAGCTGAATTCCACAAAATTTTATATACTCCATCTTATTGAGCCTTGTGTTTAATTTTTGTTTTAAATTTATTCCTTACATTAATATAATGCTTTTGGGAGGGTAGATATTTTTATTAAACCTTTTAACCCAGGGATGTGGTATGTCTGTGTGACTATTTTATATTTGTCAATTAAAAAAATTTTTTAATCGTATAGGTCCAGCTCCTAAAATGTTTATTTTATATATTTCTTGCTATCATTACTAATGGTCCTCCCCATTTTCATTTGATCATTTCTGTTATAGAGGGAAAACTATCTGCTCTTATAATTTTATCTTGCATCCAGCCCATTATGAAATTACCCTATGAATTCTGATAGAGTCTGGTAGGTTTTCTATGTATAAAATCATATCCTTGGCAAAGAAAGCTACATTTTCCTTTGTTTGAAATATTTACTGTGATTGTTTCATCTTCTATTGTGTGAGCCAGAGCCAGCAAAACAATTTTGAGTTCTATCAGATATCTCTATCTTGTTGTTAATTTTAATGTCAATAGCTTCGTCATTTTACTTTTTAGCCCTGTATTCCCTGACTATGTTTCATAAGTGATTTTTGTGATATTTGAGTGATTTATTTCTTTCCTAATTTTAGTTTCAGTTTTTATTAGTAATGACTACTGAATTCTGTCAAATGCTTCTTTTGGTGTAAGTTAATATCAGCATGTTTTCCCCACTCCTAATTTGTTGATTTAATAAGTAATGTTAATGTTGAGCCATCTTCATCTTGAAAGAAGAGGTTAAGTTTCCCATGAAGAATTTAAGAGATTTTCACCCTAAAATGGCAAAATAATTAATGATGGCAGAAGAGATCAGATGACCATATTTCCAGATTTCTTGTCTCCACAGTTACCCACTAGGTTTCCATGGACAAGTCTTTCCACTGCCCACCCCATGGGGCTTCAGCACCATTCACTGCTCCAGTTTCTTCCTCCTTGCAAACCCAGATCTACCTTGAACCTGGAACTGAGGGGCGAGCTGGCTCCATCAGGTGCGAAGCCTCCTGTGGAGCCGCAGAAGAATAAGGAACTCTAAGCTCATAAACTTGTTTCCAAATATCATGAGTGTTTCCATAATCCATTCTGACACTCAGAGTTGGGGTTGCTAAACTTTGTAGGGTGAATGTAGAATGATACTGATGACATGAATATTGTCCTTTTAGAATTTCTTGTGTCTCTATGGAGCTGTTGAGCTTCCCCCTTACTGGAGGCGGCAGGATCTTCCATGCATTCTGACTGCCGCCCACATACAGACACTCCTTCAGCTTTGGAAGGTGGGCTGAGACCCAAGGTGAACATGCCATTGAAGGGAAATCACCCCAAAGATTCTCTGCCTTGGTTCTAGAACAACCTGGCACATCATTTAAGGTAAGGAGGAAGATCCTACTTTTTCCTATTGTTTCTTCTATTTTTTTGATAAATTTTAATTTTTAGATAATTGTAGATTCAAATATAATGCAGCGTTTACCCAGTATCCCCTAATGGTAACATTGTGTAGACCCTTGATATGATTCACAACCAGGATATTTACATACAAAAAATTTCCATCACTACAAGGATCTCTCATATTGCCCTTTAATAGATACAACCACTTCCATCCTCCCTCACTCCCTCCTTAACTCCTGGCAACCACCAGTCTGTGCTCTAGTTCTATAATTTTGTCATTTCAAAAATGTTATATAAATGGACTCATACAGCATGTAACCTCTTGGGACTGGCTTGTTTTTACTCAGCATAATTCTCCCTAGAGTCATCCAGAGTGCTACGTATATGAATAGTTAGTTCCTTTTTATTACTGGATAATATTCCATGGTATGGATGTACCACACTTTGCTTAACCAGTCACTAGTTGAAGGACATCTTGGTTAGTTCCAGTTTTTGGCTATTATGAATAAAGATGCTGTGATCATTTGTGTAAGGTTTTTGTATGGAATTAATGCACATCAGTGCAATTGCAGGATAGTATGCTAAGTGCATTTAAAATAATTGACTTAATTTTTTAGTATAGTCTTAGACTTACAGAATGAGTGAGAAAATAGTACATATAATTCCATATACCATTCTGCTCCCCTCCTTTGACACAGTTTTCTCAATTATTAATATCTTATATTAGTGTGATGCACTTGCTACAATTAACCAATATCAAATCATCATTATTAATTATAGTCTACAGTTTATAGTAAAGTTCACTATGTTGTACATTTTTTGGGTTTTAACAAATACATAATGATATAGATCCACTATTACAGTTTTATACAGAATAATTTAATCTGTGCTTCAGCTTTTCATCCTTCTGCCTCTCCCTGAACCTCTGGCAACCACTGCTTTTTATTTATTTATTTATTTTACTGTTTCTATAGTTTTGCCTTTTCTAAGATGTCATATCTTAGAAATGACATGAATCATACAGCCTATAGCCTTTTCAGATTGACTTCTTTTACTTAGCAATTTGCATTTAAGATTCCTCCATGTCTTTTCATGGCTTGATGACTCATTTATTTTTATCACTGAATAGTGTTCCATTGTTTGGATGTATCACAGCTTGCTTTTCATTCACCTATTAAAGGACATCTTGGTTGTTCCCAGTTTTTGGCAGTTATGAATAAAGCTGCTGTAAACATTTATGTACGGGTTTTTGTGTGGACATACGTTTTCAGTTCATTTGGGTAAATAACTAAGAAGGTGATTGCTGGGTCACATGGCAAAACTATTTAGCTTTGTAAGAAACTGCCAAACTATCTTCCAGTGCTCCAAATAAACATTCCTATTATTCCACATCCTTGCCAGCATTTGCTATTATCAGTTTATTTTTTTATTTTAACCATTCTAATAGGTATGTAGTGGTATCTCATTGTTTTATTTGCAATTTCCTAATGAAAAATGATGTTGAAAATAGTTTTACATACTTATTTGCCATCTGTGTATCTTCTTTGGTGAAGTGTCTGTTCAGCTCTTTTGCCCATTTTTCAGTTGGGTTGTTTTCTTATCGTTGGGTTTTACTTTTGAAATTTATTTTATTTTTTTTATTTTTTTTGGGGAAGTAGCTTCCTGCTTCCCATCTTCTCTTGATTCTCTGTTTCTGCCATCGCACACCATTTTTTTCACTTGGTTATAGCTTACCTTTTAAGATGAGTCCAGTATAAGGCTTTACAACCAGCAAGAGGCATAGATGTGCTGCACAGAGTAGAAACAATCTTGCACAGGCCCTTTTAAAAAAATACAACTTAATTTTTTAAATTAAATTTATTGGGGTAACATTGGTTAATACAATTATATAATTTTCAGGTGTACATTTCATTGAGTTTTAATGAGTTGTTTTTGGTATATTTTAAGTACAAAGCCTTTATTAGATATGTATTTTTTTAAACATTTTCTCCATTCTGTGGCTTGTCTATTATCTTAACAGTGTCTTTCACAGGGTAGAAAATTTTTAAAATTTAATAAAAACCAACTTGTCATTTTTTCTTCATGAATCATGCTCTTGGTATTGTATTATAAAACATCACCAAACACAAGGTTACTTAGATTTTCTTCTGTTATCTTGTAGAAGTTTTATGATTTTGCATTTTGCATTTAGGTTTAAGATCCATTACGAGTTAATTTTTGTAAAAGGTTTAAAGACAGCATTTAGATTTTTTTTTGCATACAGATGTCCAATTGTTTCAGCATCATTTGCTGAAAAAGCTATTCTTTCTCCATTGAGTTGTTTTTGCTTCTTTGTCAAATATCAGTTGACTATATTTATGTGGGTCTATTTTCTGGCTCAATTTTGTTTCATTGATATATTTATCTAGTCTTTCATTAATACCATTCTGTCGTTTTAAAAATTGAGGTATAATTGACTTCCAATGTTATATTAATTTCCATTATATAACATAGTAATTCAATATTTGTGATACACCAGTCCCTCGATTTCCATAGAAAATCATGCAAAAAGAGCCCACCAATATGAAAAAAATACTAAAGAAATAGGCTGATATAAGCCATAAAAATATTTATTTCGAATATTTTTACAAAAAAATACTAATGACAATTGAGAAAACCAAAATAAATTTTATTTGTGGTTGACTTCTATACTGTAATCTACAAAGTAACTGTCTTCATTGCTTGAAATATTTGGAAGTACTACTTCAGTTTCATTATTTATGTTTTTAGATGATCTTTTTCCAGCCCCATCTTTTGTTAAATTTTTATCAATTTTTTTTTGATATACACTGCAACATTAAAAAAAATCTTTTTGAAATTTTAATCCTCGTTGGATGTTTGGATCAATATCTAGAATTGCAGTTTCCAGTTTTGTGGACAATTGAAGAGCACTGTAAATATTTTCTGCAGTGAATAAAACTGGTTCAAGGTCACTGCCATCTTCATTGGCAGGATGGGCTTCTGATATTAAGTGAATTAATTCATTATTAGTAAATTCATGATCAACTAGTAATTTGTTAATATCTACATTCGAATTGCCAGAGCTTTCTTTTCATTTCATTTTTTTAGATTTATTTATTTAACCAGAGCTTTCTTCTTGAAATTTATTTAATAAATTAATAATGGTAGTTAATCCCTCTTCAGTTGTTGAAATTATATTCCCTAGTATAACCACTTTTGGCCATATTGCTTTCCAGCAAGCATTTAAAATGGATAGTTTTATATCACTCAAAGTTAAAGCAATATTCTTGATACAACTTAAGATTGTGCATTTATCCCAGGCTTCTGTAACTGTGATTTATTATCTTTAAGGTTATTAAAAATATCATTAAAACTCTGTTTAATATAAGTACTCTTAAAGGTGGAAATAATACCTTGATCTAAAGGTTGGATGAAGGAAGTTGTATTTGGTGGCAAATATACAACTTTAATATTTGGATGTTCTAAATTGTGTGGATGACCAGGTGCATTATTCCTTCATATAATTTTCAGTTTCTACAGCAAAACATTAGTAGTAATCCATGCTTTTTTATTTGCCATCCAGCGAACGGGAAGATCATTAATAATTGTGCATTAGTAAGTATTCTTTGTATGTTGCCAAGTTAAGCTTTTGTTTTTTAGAAAGAATAATCGCCAATAACAAAAATGAAAAAGAAAGAACTGTGCAAAATGGGACCGCATAAATGGAAACCATGTATAAAAAGTCTGCATAAACGGGGGGAATATTTACCATGCATAAAAAAAAAAAACACCACGTAAATCGAGGGATGGGTGTATTGTGAAATGATGACCACAATAAATCTAGTTAACATTTGTCACCATACATAGTTACAGAATTATTTTTCTTGTGATGAGAACTTTTAAGATTTACTCCCTTAGCAATTTTAAAATGTATATACGGTATTATTAACTATAGTGACCATGCTGTACATTATATCCCCATGACCTATTTATTTTTTACTTGGGAGTTTGTACCTTTTGATCCCACTTACTCATTTTGCACCCCACCTTCACCACCACCAATCTGCTTTTTCCTATATCATTGTGTTTGGTGTTTTTGTTTTTTAGATTCCACATATAAGTGAGATCATACAGTGTTTGTCTTTGACTTTTTTCACTTAGCATAATGCCCTCAAGGTCCATCTATATTGTCACAAATGGCAGGATTGCCTTCTTTTTTATGGCTGAATAATATTACATTATTCCATCCTCTTCCCTCCTTCTTGTTTTCTGATGACAGGAATGTCAATTCTTTTGTTATAATCCCACAGGTCCCCAAGGCACTTTTTTTCCCAGTCAATTTTGTCTATATTATTCTGATTGGGTAATTTATATTATTCTTTGTTTCATTTCACTGATTCTTTCCTCTGTCCCCTGTGTTCTGTTGTTGAGGCCATCCACTGAATTTTTAAATTTTGGTTATTGTATTTTTCCCGTCTAAAATTTCCATTTGGGTCTTCTTCATATCTTCTGTGTTTTTCGCTGAGACCTGCTTGTTGGAGCATTTTTTTTCCTGCTAGCTCATTAAAAATCTTTGGTTGGATAATTATCACTGTTAATTATCACTGAATTATCAGTTTGAGATTTTTCTGGTCAATATGAGTGATTCTCAGTTGAAGAGTTGACATTTTTAGTATTATGTTTTGAGGATTTTGTTCTTATTTAAACCTATTTTAGCTGGTTTCCTCTGACTTCATTCCAGCTGGGGAAGATAGGACATAGTTTCATTACTGCCAGGTGGGCATAGAAGTCCAGGTTTCCCATTCGGCTTCCCTTGACACCCAAGGTGGAGAGCTCCTCATTACTTCTGGGCAGGGTTGGGATTCCAGCTTTCCACTATGTTTCCCCTGATGCCTCCCTGGGTGGGAGGAGTAGTAGTGACTAATTACTGCTTTACATTATGACCTCCATTGATATCATGTGGGGGTCGGGGCTTGTGCTTGCTACTCCTTGGGAGTGGTGAAAGTCTTGACTCTAGTAGGTCTCCTCTGACATTACTCCCTCCAGCAGTATGGATACCTCGTTACTGCTGATTTTGGGGTTGAAGTCCAGGCTCCCCATGGTTTCTCCACTGCCAGTACAGAGTGAGTAGCCTCATTACTGCCCAGAAAGGATGAACCTTAGCTCCTTCACTTAGTCTTTTCTGATATCACCCTAGTGTTGTAGGGACTTTAGTGCCTTGTGACAGCCAAAGGAGCGGAAATGTATGCTCCCCTCTTGGCTTTTGCTAATGGGATGGAGTTGGGAATCCACAGTTTTTTCCATGATGCTTGGCTGGTGTAAGGTGGTTATTATTTAAAAGTTTTCCGTCTTGTTCTTTTTTTGTTCTTTAGAGAAAGAAGGTTTTCTTAGAGCTGTTTTTGGTCTGTGCCCACTGGCATTTTTGGATTGCCAGCTTCTCCAGCACCTAGTTTGGGATATGTGAGGTAAAAAAAAAAAACACAAGGGAATCACTGCTATATCGTTCCTTGGGTTTTGAGGTCCCTTGCTGGTCTGTCTTCTCTCCAATTGGCAGTCTTCTCTATTTACTCTGTTTTTCCAGCAGCAGAGATCAGCTTTCTCTTTATAAGAGAGAGAAAAAAACAGAGCTCATTTCCAATTCAGATTAAAATGATAGAACTTTTACTTCTTTGATAGTATACTTAGGTATCTTTTTTGGTAGAGGGGTCATAATGACATTAATATAATTCCTTTCTTGTTTATCCTGTAATATACAAAGTAATGGGAGGATAAAGTAAAACTAACAAGAATGGTTGTCTTCTTTTTAAAAAAGAAACATTGGGAGTGTTACGTAAATACTTTCCCATATCCAGAAATAATTTTCTGCATAATTTTAATGGTTACATAGTATCCCATCCTTTTAGCATTTGTAATAGCAGTAGGTTTTCATTATAATTGACAATTTGGTGGTGAAATTCCTCGATGTAGTTCTACATGCACATACATGATTATTTGTTAAAGATATTTTTCTAGAAATTGAATTTTTATGTCATAAGAAGCAGATCACTAAAGTGTAAGGATTTCAGTGGATGACAGTGAAGTCTTCTTTTTTACACTATACATAGTACTATTATTTGGAAGCTGATGATTCTGAGTCATGCATGGCAACTTCCTTCTTATAATTAGTACTCTACCCCTCCCCAGCTCTTCTTTCCCAGATCTTCCAAAGGTGAATTAGAAATGCAGTTTTTATTTTTCATTTATTTACACACTGAGTTTGTTTTCCTGTGAATTTTAGGAAGCTTCTAACTATAAGTAGATAAATATTAGGGTAAAAAGAAGTAAAAAGAAGAAAATATCAATACAAGTTTTAGAAGGTAGGCATGCTGGTCAACAGTCTTAACAGCTAGAAACATTGAAATCTAGATTATCTCTGATATCTGGGAAGACATAACAGAATAAGAAGTATAGTCAGACATGTGAATCACAAAGCTCTTACAGAGAAATCAATAATTCCTTTGTAGTAAAGATTTCCCCATACTTGAGGGGCAGGAAAACTTTTGAGAGATCTTAATATAGATGATGGAAACAATATCTTCAATTACAACCTTATCATAAATGCTATTATAGGCCTGTAGCTATTTTTCAATTTGAAAGATTTTTTTATTCAGTGTTTAAGATTAAATAATGCAAGATTTTGCTTGCAGTTAATGAGTGATAAGAGAAAAGCTAAACATAAATTATCATTTGATGGGTTAATTAAAATGCATCTGACCCAGAGTCAAATTACTCTGATATACCAGTTACTTTGTGTGGGCTTAAGAGTTTTAGAGCAAAATACCTCTAAAGATAACATGCCATCTGAGAGCATAGGGATAATGGGTACATGAAATACTGTACAATAAAGCTGATGGAGGGAAGTTGTGTCAGACCTTTAAATTCTTTAAGCTTCTAACAGTTGGTTACCATATGCAGGGACTTTGCAGCCATTTAGTTTTTTTTTATCTTCTGTTTTTGAGTTAGACAGTTTTAACCTATACCCATTAAACAGGATTAAAATATAGATTAGTTAGAAAACATAAAGCAGTCCTACTTCCTCAGTAGAATTTTAACTGAATTAAATCATAAAAGAAATCATGATTATTGTACATATTGTTACTAGTCTCATACATCAGCAGACGAGAATTTGCATTCCAAGTGTTTTCACCTTTACCATCATCTTGAGTCCTGAACCTACCTTCTTTTCCCTTTTAAAGTGCTTTTTCATCACACTTCTGGCTGGTTCTCTTTTTTTGCTGAGTTGCTAGATGGTACACAATTTGAGAGTTCTGATGTTATCAAATGAGTCTGTGCAGGAGGAGCATTACTAAATAAGAAAATGCTAATCAGTATCCAAATGACGAGGCATGGATAAAGTTGTCCCCAACAGTGTTCATATTTTTCCACTGGACGAATGTACCATGGATGTAGTTGGTCTTCCTGCCTGTACAGCAGACTACCATGCTTTTTCTTGAACAGGTACAGGGAACTGATTTGTAAAGGAGGACCCATCGGGAAGGTTCCACTTGCATAAGATTACCTCTTAAATTCTGTTTCTGCCTGTTTTCAGCAAAGCAGTAGCTTTGGTTCTTTCTACTTTTTCCTTTGTCTTTGTCAAACAAGCAGCTCTTTTTTCATGGTCCAAAGCAATCTGTTTTATATATCTTTGAACTGCCCCATCTTTTGTTTCTTTGCTCTTCTTGCATTCTGTTTACCAACACTTCTTGCTTTCTTTTAATATCCAACATTTCTTTTCCAATTTTCGTCCTCAATTTTCTTCTTAATATCTTTGTTCTTTCACTTTTCTTTTTCCAAATGTTTTGGTTAGATTTTTTTATTCTTACAATGAGGTCCTGGGTAGGTCTCTGATTTGAACATTGACCAGGTCTCTGAGAGAGAGAGTGACATGTCTTGAAATTTCTTTTTGTTTTAGGAGATGTAGGTGGTATATCACAAAATCTGGACTGAGATTTTTTAGAAGTGATACTGGGTTCAGATGATGGATGAAATAGACTAAACTTTCTGACTGGTTCCCATTTGCAACTGATGTTTCAACTTTTAGTGAGTACAGCTTTTGGTATTGATTTTAATAGCAACAAAACTGTTTGAGGATGTTTCTGTCACTTTGTCCTCTTCCCAACTTGCAGCCATTTGTGTAGATTGCTCATCACTACCTGCCATGAACACCATGAAGACCATGCTGCTGCTCTTGGCCAATGTGATGGCGACCTGAATGGAGACTGGGAATCACAATATCACTCCCTTCTCCTCTTCTGCCTGTTATAAGCACACTTGTCATTGGATTTAGGGTCCACTCAGGTAATCCAGGATAATCTCGACTCAAGATCCTTAACTACATATGCAAAGATCTTTTTCCCAAATAAGGTAACATTCAGAGTCTAGGTGTTAGCCTGTAGACGCATTGTTTTGGGGCCATCATTCAACCCATTACAGTCCATCATCTGGTCCCCAAATTCATGTTCATCCCATGTGCAAAATAAATTCTCCACCCCCCTATCTTAACCCCTTATAACATCATTCTAAGTCCAAAATGTTATCTAAAGATCATCAACTCAAAAGGCCCTAGATCTTATTATTTAAATCATCTAAGTCAGGTATGATTTGGGTGAGACTCTGGGTGTGATCCATCCTGGGGCATTTTCTTTCCATTTGTGAATCTGAGAAACTAGAACACAAGTTATATGCTTCTAAGATATAATGGTGGAGCAGGCATAAGTTAGATATTTTCATCCTAAAAGGTAGAAATTGGAAGGAATAAAGGGGTCACTGGCCCTAAGCATGTTTGAAATTTAGCATGGCAATTCTATTATGTTTCAAGGTGTCTGAAGATGGAACACTGGTGTAGTGGCTACTGTAACAAGAGGGTTTCTGAAGACTGAAAAATGATGCAGGCAACTCCATAGAAGAACAAGAATTTATTATAAGGAAAGTTAATTACAGGGATAAGGTCACAGCCAACAGGTGACTCAGGAGTCTGTGTAGATATTCTCCACTATCATACTGCTGTTACAGTACATTTTTTATAGTACATTTTTACAGTACATTTTTATAGCTTAGCTACTAATGATTGACAACACAAAGGGACAAAGAATGCAGTATGTGCCAAGAACCATGCCTCCTGGTGGTCTTGTGATAGATTATTTTTTAGAATTGACACTAATACCAGTTTGATTTTTATCTCAATTGTCATGCCATTCTGGCTGTTACTGACAAGAATTGTTACAGCTACATTGTGTAGGTTTGAGGAACACAGGTAATCATTAATTGTAAAGCTTTGATGTCCTGGCTTAGAACAGTGAGGTTGGTCAGAGTTCACAGCATGAAAAACTTGAATAGAAATCAGGGACACAAAGATGGAGTTAGTTTTGTTCACAGTTGCATTCATACATAAGGCCTGAAAATCTCTATGGCTTGATGCTCTGCCCTCTGGGCCTGCGTTGGCTCCATCTTTTGGACCTGTGGCAACACTTTCAACCCCTGAACTACATACTTCTCCAAATGGCCTCTGACTCTGGGCCTGTACCTCCACTCTCTGACTTTGCATCCAATGCTCTGCCCTTGAAGTCAATTTTTCTTTTTCTTGCAAATTAGTATATGTTTACAACTAGGTAGTTCTATCAGACCATTTCCTGCCTGTAAAATTTTAGAAGCTTGACAGTCTTCTCTCATTTTGTATTGTGCTTGTCCCTTTCAGTTTAAGCTTACAGTGTTTCTGTGCACATAATGTTCTTAAAAGCCTTGTGGCTCTCCTGTGTAGGTCCTCATTAGACAGGAGGGACCCTATAGAATTTTACTGGATAATCCCATCTCTATTCTTAGATTCTGTTGAGATGGTTCAGTGAATCCATGAGTCACATACCTAATTTCTTTGGGAAAAGATAGTCTAGCCACATTTTTGGCTTTCTCTCCATAGTACTAGTTTCAAAAAGTGAATTTTCTAATTTTAGCATTCTTTACAATATGAGTAGGTTGAGAATATCCCAAATCATCAAATGTTAGTTCCTTTTTGCTTAATAGTTCCTTATTTAATATGTTTCATTTTTCTCACCTTTTACTATAAGCGGCAAGACAAAACCAGGCCACACCTTCAATACTTTGCTTGTAAATCTCTCAGCTAAATATCCAAGTTCATTCCCTACAAGTTCCACTTTCCACACAACTGCAGAACACAATTCTGTCAAGTTTCTGGCACTACATAACAAATTTCTCCAGTTTCCCATAACATGTTCTTTATTTTCATCTGAAATCTCACCAGAAGCACCTTTAATATTCATATTTCTATAAATATTCTGCTTATGATGATATACGTAGTCTCTCAGATGATAGAAGCTTCCTCTACTGTCTTCCTCTCCTCCTTTTGAGCCCTCCACAGCAGTGACTTTAATGTCCATATTTCTTCCAATAGTCTCTTCAAGGCAATGTAAGCTTTTTCTATCACATGCATCAAAATTCATCCAGATTCTATACATTATCCCAAGCCAAAGCCACTTCCACATTTGTAGGTATTTATTACAGTAGTACCTTATTTCCCAGTAAAGTGTGGCCATAATTAATGACCAAAAACTTGGTGGCTTTAAACAACAAAAATTTATACTCTTATAGTTCTGGAAGCCAGAAGTCTGAACTTAAGGTGTTGCCAGGACCATGGTCCCTCTGAAGGTTCTAGGGGAGAATACTAGAACCTGACAAGTAAGTCCAGAATCCATAAGGTAGGCCACCAGGAAGGACAAGATGGAAACTTTCTGGCAGGAGCTGACGTTACCATCCACAGGTGGAATCCTTGTTTTGCTCTTAAGGCCTTTTAACTGATTGGATAAGACCAACTTGTCATGTGGTCATAGCTGATATTCTTCTACTACCCATTCTATATTCCCTTTGCAAGCACCTCAGCTGGTTATGGTTCTTAACCTAGTGAGGTGACCCAAACCTATTAATAGCCCTGCCTGAATTGTCATAGTTTTCCATTGACTTTAATCACAGGACATGGTAGAATGCCTTAAGGAACCTTATAAATATTCCAGGCATGTATTCACTTACCTGCATTGTGTAGCAG
This sequence comes from Macroglossus sobrinus, assembly GCA_004027375.1. Classification (NCBI taxonomy): domain Eukaryota; kingdom Metazoa; phylum Chordata; class Mammalia; order Chiroptera; family Pteropodidae; genus Macroglossus; species Macroglossus sobrinus. The sequence goes on along the minus strand of PVKZ01001063.1, from coordinate 269,180 downwards.
CAGCCCAATTTCCCCTTAGTAGTCAGGATAATTACCCCAGCCATCATAGTAACTCCCGTTTTTGCCTGTTGATTTAAAGGCATGAGGAGCTCGAAGTGGCTGGGCAGCCATCTTAGCTTCCAGTTCTATGTAATTGTTATGGTGTCTGCTGATGAAAGCATTCCTCTCTTTGGGATTAAGACCTCTACACCAAGAGCATGAGGTCACAGGAATGGGAAGCAAAAATTTTGCTAGTTGATCATTAGGGATAATTGTAGGCCCCAAGCCTAGCTGGTCCCAGGTCTGACTGTGATCCAGGCTTGTGGCTAAGAATAGGACATCAGATTTAGAATGTTACATTAGTGTAGTAGATGCTTGTACTTAACATATTTATGTATGATTCAGCTTAGTGTATCACGCATATGTGGCAGAATGCCACTATTGTTTTCTGACATATATAAAGCCCATATGGTCCCCTAATGGAGCAGAAGCACATTCCCAGCAGCAGAAGCACGCTCCCTGTAGTAAAGTTGGTGCCTGTCATTTCGTTCTCATGTTGGCCCCTTGTATGTTCTTCCAACTGGGCATCTCACCACCAAAACCTTCCCTACTCGATGAGCTTGGTGCTGACTCGTGACATAGCTGAAAGGATGAGGTGAGTATGGCTCCTAGTGCTCCGAATGGTCTCTGGGTGGAGGAGATCCAGGTGGAGGGCATGTGGCCTCCCGACCTCCCAGTGGTATCCCATGGCTGTGTATCTGTCTACATGGACGCTCCTGGAGGATTGGGATGGAGTGAAACCATGTCTGGAAAGCCTTGGAGATGTTGCAGTTGAATGTCCTGACCGCTCACCAGGAGGCAGCAGGTTGGGTGGTCTAGATGTTCCTGGCAGTGCTATGGCAGGTCAGCCTGGAGGTTCAGGACCAGGCTCAGCAGGTGCAGCAACTACATCGGGAAGAAGCGCTAGGAAGGAGGCTGAAGACAGCGGAACGCAAGCTGTAGGGCCCTGATGGGTTGCTGTTATCATCCCGATCTGGGAGCCCACCAGCAACACCACAGCAGGTGCAGCCGGTGATACAGCAGCAGGTTTAAGTGGAATAGCCTTTGGCCCTGGGGGGGGGCGGATAAGCTGGCAGTGCCCCCCAGGCTAAAAAGCATACCACTTTGATCCAGTACACTCCCGCTGAACTCTGGGACCTGATGAAACAGGTGTGGCAGAGAGTCAGGTAGACATTCTGGGGTGGTTGCTGCAGCTGTGGGATGATGGGGCAGAAGGGACTGAATTACCTCTGAAAGAGGTGGCTCAGCTGGCCTCCATAACGGTGATACCGTCCCTCAGGCAGCGGCTCCAGAATGTGGCTGCAAACCTGGAACACCACACCTGAATGTGACCAGCGATGATGGGCCACAGAAGTGCTACTCCTCAGCGACCATCACAATCTCCCACCCCTCATAGGTTATGCCATTTTCAATGGGTGGGGATGGCTAGCAGGAGAACATGTGGAACTGCAGGAGCAAGTCCCCCACCACACAGAGAAAGTAAGATCTGTGCCCAACCATATCGTGGGGTGGCTACCCCCCGAGGTGTGTTAACACCACCCTTGCTAACGTTCCCAAGTTCTGGTGAATGGGTGATGTTATGTCGGTACAGAGTCTAGCGACTAGCTACCTGCAGGGTATCTCTGGATCTGTGGGAGCTACAGCTGACCCTACTTGTCCACTGACTGGACTGGCTGGTGTGTCTGGGGACATCTGTATTTAGCTGGATGCATATTACCCACTTTGCCCCAACTGCCTGTAATTGGGATCCTGTATATCACCTCTGTCACCAGTAGAAACAGGCAGTATGGTGGTTCTACCCCCTGGCATTATTCCCTCCAGGGGTGGGATCCATAGATGTAGAATTACAAATAGAAGCTTTAGCCTAGCACACTGCACAGGCATTGGATGCTACACGTCAGTCTATAACTCTTTTAATAGATGAAACTATGTAAATGTGAAAAGTAGTTCTGAAAAACCGCAGTTAGTAGTTCTGACTCCTAACTGCTACCCAGGGCAAGAATGCTGTGTCTACATTCCTGATCATGCCAACCAGGCACAGGCAGCTCTCCGGGAAATGGATTCTGAGGTCTAAGCCATCCATGGCCTGGGAGAAGATCCCTTGACAACTTGGTGGAAGTGTTTGGGGTCCTCCTGACAATGGGCAATAGCTGCCTTAGCCCTTGTAGCCTGTAGCCTGGTAGTGTTTTGTTGTTATTTATATTGTTGTGGATTGTGGGCCCAAGATAGCACTCTCTGGGCCAGATCCTATGCCATTACTCTGTAGGGGTGGAATGTGGGTCCCAGTTCTGGCTGTGATCCAGGCTTGCAACTAGGAATAGGACCCTGGATTTGTAATGTTATATTAGTGTAATAGGGTGCTTGCACCCAACATATGTAAGCATGATTTAGCTTATTTGTATTAAGCATGTGTGGCAGAATGCCACTATTTTTCTCTGACATATATAAAGCCCATGTAGTCCCCTAATGGAGCAGAAGCGCACACCCTGCAGTAAAGTTGGTACCTGCCGTTTCATTCTCATGTCAGCTACTCATGCGTTCTTAAAACTGGCTGTCTCACCACCAAGACCTTCCATTCTCTATCAGCTGGGTGCTGACAGTGATAATGAGTAGTGCTATTCCCATTTCTACCCCTTGACTTCTGGACCATGACTCTTGTCTGTGGGAGAAACAGCATCATATATTAGATGGTGATTCAGAGTCTGTACAGCATCCTAAACTGGATGACATTGCTCCAGTTTCTCAAAGTATCAACATCTAGCTGACACTGCAATGGAATATTTTTTTCTTAATCAAACAATTTTATCAAGTTAATAGTAAGCAGTAAAAGTGCATTTACATGAAAAGCCCTATATTTTACATGTTTAAGTTGTTTTCCATCATCTTTACTTATAAGGTGTTGAAGGTAGGACCTACTCCTGAATCTTCTCCCTAGTGGCAGAATAAGGTACATATTGTTCTGGAGTGACACATTGAACTTATGGTTTGTCCAAATGAACTTATGAGCAGTAGGTGGTTTTGTCATTGGAGGATTCATCGGTCATATAGTGAAGCCATACAGTGATTGCCATTCAGGGGACACCATGCTTCCATCCACATCCTAGAATGTTTGTGTCATTCATTTCAGTATTACAGTAGTCCTCTCTTACCCCAGTTTCCTTCTCCATGGTTTCAGTTACCCATTGTCAACAGTGGTCTGAAAATATTAAATAGAAAATTCCAGAAATAAACAATTCATAAGTTTCAAATTGTGCACCATTCTGAGCAGCGTGATGAAATCTCTTGCCTTTCTGCTCCATCCTGCCAGGGACATGAATCATCCGTTTGTCTAATGTCTCTATTCAGTATATGCTTCTTGCTTGTTAGTCACTTAGTAGCCATCAGATCGACTATCATGGTATCATTATTGTAGTGCTTATGTTCAAATAATCCTTATTTTACTTAATAGTAGCCCCCAAATGCAAGAGTAGTAGTGCTGCCAATTCAGATATGCCAAAGAGAAGTCATAATGTGCTTCTTTTAAGTGAAAAGGTGAGTACAGTATAATAAGATATTCTGAGAGAGAAACCACATTCATATAACTTTGATTACAGTATATTGTTATAACTGTTCTATTTTATTATTTATTATTATTCACTTATTGTGACTAATTTATAAATTATACTTTATCATAGGTATGTATGCATAGAAAAAAACAATATATATATAGGGTTCAATACTATCCTCAGTTTCAGGCATTAACTGGGGGTGTTGTACTATATCCCCTGCAGATAAGAGGGAGAACTACTATATATATAGAACCCATAAGTAATAGCCCAAAACTGTTTGTTGTCTTCATAGTATTTGTTTCCATATTTGTCTTCCCCCATAATGTACCAACAGGATTTGCCCTGAAGAAAATTTGTATATGGCTATGGAGATCACTGAAGCCACTGACCTGCTGTAGCCCGTGCTTCAGGACCTGCAGGAACTCCAACTTGTTCCTCATGCCTGAGTCTTCTAAAGGCCATCCACCATTCTATAAAGCCAGTTGCTTCAGGGTGGTAGCGAACATGGTAAGACAAGAGAATTCCATGAGCATGGACCCATTGCTGCACTTCATTTTCTGTGATGTGAGTTCCTTTATCAGAAGCAATAATGTGTGAACACCATGATAGTGAATAAGGCATTCTGTAAGGCCACAGATAGAACCATGCATAACCTTCATCCCTGTTGCCGCAGTCATTTTGTTCATGAGCCTACTGGGCTCCCATCTTCATTAGTATAAGTTGCACATACTTTAAAATTATGTCTAATTTTGGATAGGAGCTAGCAATATTTGCAGATATAGTATATGCATCCTGTAAAATTCAAATAACCTGATCAGGTGCTATTTCTTGTTTGGTACTAGGGGTAGGCAACAATTATATTGAAATATAATAGACAATTAGTTTCTCATATTTATGTTGTACAATTCAATGAGTTTTTTTTCAATTATAGTTGGTATACAATGATATACCAGTTTCAGTTGTACAGCATAATGATCAGAGATCCATATAACTCGCAAAGCGATCACCCCACTAAATCTAGTATCCGTTTTCCCCTTACATATTTATTACATTAACAATTTTTCCTATGCTACACTCTACATCTCCATGTCTATTCTGCAACTATCCATTTGTACCTCTTAATCCCTTTGCCCTTTTTCTCTGCCCCTGCAAACTCCCTCCCATTTAGTTGCCTTAAAAATATTCTCTATATCTGTGAGCTTATTTCCACTTTTGTTGTTATTTTGTTCTTTAGATTCCACATGTACATGAAATCATGCAATATTTGTCTTTCTCTATCCTTCCCATTTTATTCAGCACAATACCCTCTAGGTCCATCAAAGCAATATCTTTTTCCATCCCCTTCCTTTAGTCTGTGTATATCTTTTAATCTGAAGTGAGCCTCTTGTAGGCAGCATATGCAGGGTTCTTGTTTTCTTATCCATTCAGGCATTCTATCTTTTGATTGGAACACTTAATTCTTTTCCATCTGAGGTACTTATTGGTAGGAATGTAGTTATTACCATTCTTTATTCATGTTTGTGTACATGTTCTTTCTTCTTAAAGAAGCCCCTCCAACATTTTCTGTAATACTGGCTTGGTGTTGATAAATTCCTTTAACTTATTTTTGTCTGGAAAGCTCTTTATCTGTCCTTCGACTCTAAATGATAGCTTTGCTGGATAAAGTATTCTTGGTTGTTGATCCTGGGTTTTCATCATGTCAAAAATTTTGTGCCAAGCTCTTCTGTCGTGCAAAGTTTCTTTTGAGAAATGAGCTGCCAGTCTTATGGGTGTTCCCTTGTAGGTAACTAACTGCTTTTCTCTTGCTGCCTTTAAGATTCTCTGTTTGTCTTTAATCTTTGGCATTTTAATTATAATGTGTCTTGGTGTGGACATCTTTGGGTTCATCTTTTTTGGGACTCTATGAGCTTCCTGGGTTTGTATTTCTATTTCGTTCACCAGGCGAGGGAAGTTTTCCAATATTATTTCTTCGAATAGCTCTTCAGTGTCTTGTTTTCCTTCAGGTACCCCTATGACATGGATATTTTTACCTTTAATAGTGTCCCATAGGCTCCTTAAAGTATTATTATAGTCTTGACTTCTTTTTTCTTGCCATTCTGATTGAGTGTCTCAGATTCCCCATCCTCTATATTGGTGGTTCGATCCTCTTCTTTATCCACTCTGTTCTTTCCATCTAATACACTCTTCATCTCGGATAATGTGTTCTTCATTTCTGACTGGTTCCCTTTTATAATTTCCATTTCCATTTTTATGTTTTTTTATCTCTTTGTTAAAGTTCTCACTGAATTAATCTACTCTTTCCCTAAGTTCATTGAGTATCTTTATAACCAGTGTTTTGAACTCTGCATCTGTTAGATTACTTGACTCCATTATATCTGGATCTCTGTTCTCTTCTCTCATATAGTTTCTGCTTCTTTGTCTTCCCATTTGGCTGCCTTTCTGTGTCTGTTTCTGTGTACTAAGCAAAGTTCCTAAATCTCCTGGTCTTATTAGCATGGCTTTGTTTAGTAGGTGTCCAGTGGCACAGTCCTGAGAGGGTTCAGCCGCAGGCCAAGTTTAGCCCCAGGCTGTGCCCCTCTGGAGCCACCTGTTAAGATTCAGCAAGCAATCCACAGATGCTGTGCTTATAGTTGCCTCATGAAACCACACCAGAAACCGAGGCCAGCTGCCACCAGTATGAGTCTTGGCTCTGCTTCAGGAAGGAGCACTGGACTCGCTGAGGACACTCCTGGATGTGGCTTGGGTGAGGCTGGGAGTTGAGGGAGACAGTGTTTCAGGGAATCTCTGAATGGAGGGAGCAACCTCTGTTATCCAGTTTGATGATGTCTCAGCTATGGCAGCACCAAGCGCACGCACTGGGAGGGGGAAGGCTCAACAGAGGAACAGTGGTAATTGCCATCACTTCTGTTTGGAGAGACCCTAGCCTCTGGCCCTGACTCTGACAACTCAGTATCCCCCTGTAAGTCCCTGGTGCCCCTGTGCAGCTGTCCCGGCACTGGTGCTCAGAGCGAGCAGGTCTGTCGCCACGAAAGTCTGCTCATGGGCACGGCCCCCTTTAAGAGATGTCTGTAGCTGCTGGCTCCCATTGCTGCAGCCTCCATCCTGCTCAGTCGCTTGGGACTGGGCAGCCATGTGTCCTTGCCCCGTCTTACCTCCTGCTGTTTCAGTGTGATTTCTTAGTTATCTCCCTAGTTGTATGGCTTGTTAATCTAGATTCCAGGATATTTTCCCTGCTGTTTGCTCCTCGTTTTCATCACAACATTGATTTGGTTGCCAGAGGGATGAACAGAGCCTTTTATCACCTACGCTATTTTCTTCTTTTTCATTATCTTTTTAAATTATAATTAACTACTTATGCATATAAATAAAATTACATTGCCAAATATTTTTCTTTTTTAAATTAAATTAAATTTTATAATTAGTTTCAAGTATACAGTACATTGGTTAGACATTTATATAGTTTATGAAATAATCCCCTGATTATTCTATCACTCCTCTGGCTCTACACATAGCCATTATAGTACTGCTAACTGCATTTCTTATGCTGTGCTCCCCATTCTCGTGACTATCTATCAACTACCTTCACCCCTTTCTACCAACCCCCAAACTCCTTTCCCTTGGGCCATCACCAGATTGTCCTCTATATTCATGAGTCTGTTTTTGATTAGTCTGTTCTTTTCATTCCTTAGGTTTTGCATATAAGTGAAATCATATGTTATTTATCTTTCTATTTGTGACTTATTTCACTCAGCATAATAACCTCTAGGTACATCCATGTCATTGCAAGTGGTAGGATTTTATTTTATGTTTTTATGGCTGAGTATTATTCCATTGTATATATGAACCATAACTTTTTTATCTAGTCATCTGTTGATGAGCATTTAGGTCGCTTCTGTATTTTGGCTATTGTGAATAGTGCTGCCATGAACACAGGGGTGCATAGATCTTTATGAATTATTGCTTTGGTTTTCTTTGGATAAATACCCAGGAGTGCAATTGCTAGGTCAAATGGTATAATATCCATTTTTAATTTTTTGAAGAATCTCCAGACTGTTTTCCATAGTGGCTGTACTCTCACTAACAGTGTATGAGGGTTTCTTTTTCTCTACATCCTTGCCAACACTTGTGTTTTGATTTTTGATGATGGCCATTCTGTCAGGTGTGAGGTGATATCTCATTGTGGTTTTAATTTTCATTTCTCTGATGATTAGTGACTTTGAGCATCTTCTCACATGTCTGTTGGCCATCTGTATTTCCTCTTTGGAGAAATATCTATTCAGGTCTTCTGCCCATTTTTTTAATTGGATTGTTTTGTTGTTGTTGAGTGGTATGAGTTCTTCATATATTTTGGATATTAACCCCTTATTAGATATATCATATGTGAATATCTTCTCCCATTCAGTAGGTTGTCTGTTTTGTTGATGGCTTCCTTTGCTGTGCAAAACTTTTTAGTTTGATATAGTCTCATTTGTTTATTTTTCCTTTTGTTTCTCTTATCCGAGGAGATATATTCAAAAAGAAATTACTACTAGCAATATTAGAGAGTTTACTTCTTATGTTTTCTTCTATAAGTTCTATGATTTTGGGTCTTACATATAAGTCTTTAATCCATTTTGAATCTATTCTTGTGTATGGTATAAGAAGGTGGTCCAGTTTCACATTTCTTCAGCATGCATCTGTCTGGTTTTTTCAAAAACATTTATTTCACAGGCTGTCTATACCCTATTGTATATTCTTGCTTCCTTTGTCATAGATTAAATGACTATATAGGTGTGGGTTTATTTCTATCCTTTTTCATTGATGAATATATCGGTTTTCATGCCAGTACTATGTTGTTTTGATTACTGTAGCCTTGTAGTATAGTTTGATACCAGGTAGCGTGATAACTCCAACTTTATTTTTCTTTCTAAAGATTGCCATGGCTATTTGGGATCCTTTATGGTTCCACATAAATTTGGGATTATTTGTCCTATGTTCTGAAAAGTGCCATTGGTATTTTGATATGGATTGCATTGAATCTATAAATTGCTTTGGGTAGTATGGCCATTTTATTGGTGTTGATTCTTCCTACCTGATGAGCTGTTTATCTTTTACCTCTTGGTTTAAATGTTATTTTTGTTTTTTTTTTTTAATTTATGAGACTATTAAAATCCTTTTTCAGTCACGTGTGTTGCAAGTATTTTCTCCCAGACTGTGGCTGTTTCTTTAATTTTGTTAACTCTTTTCTTCTGATCAGGTTTTATGTGTTAATATTGTCAGTTTCAAGGTCATAATATTCTCCTATATTTTCCTTTAAAGTTAAGGTTTTCCTTTCAGCACTTAGAATTTTAATCTACCCTGAGTTTTTTAATAAGAATTTTTAATTTTTTAGTTATAGTAGGTATACAATACTATTAGTTTCAGGTATATAACATAGTGATTAGACATCTATATAACTCACAAAGTGATCACCCCTATAAGTCTACTGTCCCTCGAACACTGTACATAATTATTACAATATTATTGGCTATATTTCTTATGCTATACTTTTTATCTCTATGACTATAGTAACTACCAATTTGTACTTCTGAATTCCCTTCCCACTTTTCACTGACTCTCTCAACCCCGCTCCCACCTGGTAACCTTCAAAATGTTCTGTATCTATGAGTTTGTTTTTGTTTGTTTGTTTGTTTTGTTTTTTAGATTCTACATATACATGCAATCATATGACATTTGTCTTCTTCTATCTAAATTACTCCACTCACCACACTTCCCTCTAGGTCCATCATGCCATATGATTTCTCATCCCCTTACTTTCAGTCTGTCTTTTAATCTGAAGTGAGTCTCTTATAGGCAGCATATGTTAGGGTCTTGTTTTCTTATCCATTCAGACATCCTCTCTATTGATTGGATCACTTCTTTTTAATTTGAAGTATTTGTTAATAGATATGTAGTTATTGCCATTCTTTATTCATATTTTTGTTATATATTTTTTCTTATTCTTAAAGAAGTTCTTCCAATATTTCCTGTAATGCTGGTGTGATGATGATGAACTCCTTTACCTTTTCTTTGTCTGGGAAGCTCTATCTGTCCTTTGACTCTAAATGATAGCTTTGCTGGATAAAGTCTTGGTTGTAAATCTTGGGTTTTCTTCACATAAAATATTTTGTGCCAAGCCCTTCTGTCCTGCAAAGTTTCTTTTGAGAAAATCAGATGCCAGTCTTATGGGTGCTCCCTTGTAGATAACTAACTGCTTATCTCTTGCTGCATTTAAGATTCTCTCTTTGTATTTAACTTTTGGCATTTTAATGATGATGTGTCTTGGTGTGGACATCTTTGGCTTCATCTTGTTTGGGACTCTGTGCTTCCTGGGATTATTTGTTCATTTCCTTCATCAGGTTAGGGAAATTTTCTATCATTTCTTCAAATAGGTTTTCAACGTATTGCTCTTCTCCTTCTGATGCGAATGTTGTTACGGTTGATGTTATCTCATAGACTCCTCACATTATTTTCATTATTTTGGATTTTTTTATTATTGCCATTCTTATTGGGTGTCCTCCACTACCCTATCTTCTAAATTGCTGATTTGATCCTCTGCTTACTCCACTGTGTCGATTCCCTGAAATATACTCTTCATATCAGATATTGTATTCCATTTTTGACTGGTTTCTTTTTATAATTTTCATCTCCATTTTTATGTTTTTTATCTCTTTGTCAAAGTTCTCAGTGACTTCATCTACTCTTCCCCTAAGTTCCTTGACCATCTTTATTACCATTGTTTTTGAACTCTTCATCTGGTATATTACTTGTCTCCATTTTAGTGAATTCTTTTTCTGAAGCTTGTTCAAATCTTTCAAGTGAGACACGTTTTTTCATCTTCCCATTTTGGCTGCCTCTCTGTGTCTGTTTCTATGTATTGGGTACGACTTCTAAGTCTCTCCATCTTAGCAGAGTGACATTATGTAGTAGGTGTCCTGCGGGGCCCCTTAGCACAGCCCCGAGAGAGGTTAAGCTCCAGGCCAATTTCAGCCTCAGCCGGTGTACCCCCGGGGCCACCTAGTAAGAGTCAACAAGCAATCCACTATGGCTGCCAGGTACCTTGCTTGGCTTATAGGTACCTTGAGGGGCCAAGTCAGGAACCAAGGCTAGCTGCCACTAGTGCAGGGTTTGGAACTTCTCAGCAAAAGGTACAGGGCACACTGAGGCCAAATACTGCTTCTTTGGGTTTTGTGAGACTTTTGAGAGATTTAATGAAAGTTCACAGCAGGAGCCAAGACAGCCAGTGTATGGAATAAAATCATTGGAAGTAGCTTGGTTGGGCCCACAAGTTGGGAGAGGCGGAGTCTCAGGGAATCCCTTGTGTGGGGCGCCCTGTGTTATCCATGTTGATGGCCATCTGTGTCTGCATCTGCAGGCTGGGAGGAATAGAGCACAACAAAGGAACAATAGCTTCTGCCTGCACCTCTGTCCAGGAGCAAACTGCCCATCCCTAAAGCCTGACCACTCAGCAGCTCCCCATATGTTCTTGGAGCTCCTTGAGCAGCTGCCCCAGTGCTGGAGCTCAGAGCGAGTGAGTTTGTCAGTGAATAAGTCTGGGTGTGGGCCCCTTATGAGGAAGGTGTCCACTTTCTGCAGCCCTCCGTCTCACTCAGCCGCAACCTCTGCTGGTTTTCACAGCCAGAGGTTATGGGGATTTCTCTTTCTGGCACTGGAACCCTGAGCTAGGCATCCCAGTGTGTGGCCGGGGAGGGGCCTCTACAGCCAGGATAGCCCTCTTGATTCTGTATGTTCACCTCCCATAGTTAGATTTCTTTCTGTCACCACATATTTGACTCCCTTTACCCCATCTGCTTCCCTCCTCCCCTCACCCTTTTCCACTCTGGTAACCACTACTCTCTAGTCCATGTCTATGAGCCTCTGTTTGTTTGTCCTGTTTATTTGTTGCTTTTAGGTTTATATCCCACATATAAGTGATATCATGTGTTTTTCAACTTTTTCTGTCTGGCTTATTTTGCTTAGCGTGATTATCTCGAGGTCCATTCATGTTGTCGCAAATGGCAGTATTTCATCTCTTTACTCATGGCTGAATAATATTCCATAGTATATATGTACCTAGATTCTTTAGCCAGTCATCTATTGTAGGACACTTATGTTGCTTCCATGTCCTGGCCACTGTGAATAATGCCGCTATGAACATTAGTGTGTAAATATTTTTTCGGACATGGATTTTCAAGACTTTGGGGAAAATACCCAGTAGAAGGATTGCTGGATCATATGGTAGACCAATTCATAGTGTTTTGAGAAACTTCCATACTGTTTTCCATAGCAGCTGTACCAATTTGCAGTCCCACTAGTAGGGAATGAGGGTTCTTTTTTCTCTGCATCCTCTTCAACATTTGTTATTACTTGTCCTGTTGACTATAGCTATTCTAACAGGTGTGAGATGGTATCTCATTGTGGTTTTGATTTGCATTTCTCTAATAGCTAGTGATGTTGAGCATCATTTCAAATATTTATTGGCCATTTGTATGTCCTCTAGGGAGAAGTGTCTGTTCAGGACCTCTGAGCATATTCTGACTGGATCATTTTTTTGTTGTTGTTATTGAGTCGCATGAGTTCTTTGTATATTTTGGTTATTAGGCCCTTACCAGAGGCATTGCTTGCAAATATATTTTTCCATTCTGATGGTTGTCTCTTTACTTTGATGATGGTTTCTTTTGCTGAGCAGAATCTTTTTAGTTTGATGTAGTACCATTCATTTCTTTTAGCTTTTACTTCCCTTGCCTTTGAGATCAAGTTCATAAAATCCTCTTTAAGTCCAAGGTCCTTGAGTTTAGCTCCTATATTTTCTTCTATGTATTGTATTGTTTCAGGTCTTATATTCAGGTCTTTAATCCATTTTGAGTAAATTTTTGTGTGTGGTGATAGACAACAGTCTAGTTTCATACTATACTATTAAGTCTAGTTTCATTTCACTTAATAGTTTGAATATTTGATTCCACTCCTTTTTGGGTTGGAAGGTTTGTGGTGAGAAGTCCAATGATAATCTAAAGGATTTTCCTTTATAAGTTGCCGTCTTCTCCCAGGCTTCCCTAAGAATTCTTTCTTTGTTGTTGATTTTTGATAATTTTAATACAATGTATCTTAGTGAAGGCCTTTTTGGGTTGAGATAATTGGGTATTCTGTTGACTTCTTGAATTCCCAGCTCCAGCTCATTCCTTAGATTTGGGAAATTCTCATCCACTGTTTGTCTGAAAATGCTTTCTAGTTCCTGCACCTTTTCTTTGCCTTTAATAATGCCCATTATTCTTATATTTCCTCTCTTGATGGTATCAGGTAGTTCTTGTATTTCTCTTTCATTTTTTTCCATTTTTTGGTTTTGCCTCTTTTCTTTCAATTTATTTCTAAGTTTCTGTCTTCAGTATCACTGATCCTTTCCTCCATTTGGTTGACTCTATTTCCTAAGCTTGCTATTTCATTTTTCAACTCTTGCAGTGTGTCTTTTATCTCCAGAAGATCTATTCTGTTCTTTTTGAGGCTTTCAATCTCCTTGATGAAGAACTCATTCTGCTCATCTAGTTGTTTTTTTTCAGTTCCTGAAGTTGTTGATATGACTAGTTTCTGAGCTCACTAAAATTTTTCAGAAGTACCATCCTGAATTCTGTCATTTAAGTTGCATATTTCTATGTAAGCTTATTTTCTAAAGATTTTTTTCTTCCTGAGATGCCTTTTCACCTTGGTTGTTTATGGTGTTTAGTGGACTATTTCTCCATCTGGGTATTAGTGGAAATGTATTCTACCTTTTTTCCAGAAAGATTTATTATATAAAGGTCTCTCTTTAGCCTGCTGCAAAGAAGGCACTTTTCTTTTGGTTTCCAGTAGGTGGTGTCTAAGCCTCTTGGATCCCTGCTTTATATAAAGCCTTAATAATGCCTTTTTTTCCTTATAAATGTTTAATTATAGTCACTAGTCTCAGTCTCAATCTCTGTCAGTGTTAGGAAGAGTTTCAGTCGCATTTTCTCAGATTCCCCTGGGCTCCACAGTGTTTGATCTTGGAGGGGCCCTCTGGGTTGGGGGTTAGGGACTGTGGCTCAGCCTCATGTTTTGCAACCGCCACTGGTAAAAATCAATTGTTTCTCTGACATCCTGCTTCTCTGCTTTCTGCCCTGATGTCTGGGCCTTACAGCAGACCATGTGGAGCTCATTTCCCTTACAGACAGGGCTATTTAGGGAAATTGCCACACCTTCTACCCTCCCCCTTCTCTACAGGGAACTCTAGTCGCTGCGAGAAGCAGCTTCTTTATTTCTCCTACACCGCCTGACACCCAGAATTGTGACCTTTGGTAGCTCTTATGCACCAAGATGTGTTGATGTTCCATTTGGGTGATTTTGTTGAGTTTTAGATGTTCAGCTTATTGTTGTTTCAAGGGCAGAGATCTGGGGACATCTCTCACTCCACCATGTTTCTCCAAACTCCATTCTGCATTTTTGAAGCTCTCATGAGCTTGATTAGATTAGAGTCACCTGGATAATCTGCCTATTGTAAGGTTAACTGATTATAAACTTAATTAAATTTGTAATATTCTTTTTGTTATAATATAATCATGGGGTTATAGCTCATCATATTCACTGACATTTAAGGGGAGAATTTTATATGCAGGTGAAATGGATATTAGGGGTCATTCTTAGAATTCTGCTTCCTGTATCCACTTTTGCACTATCTTCTTTTTTTTAAAATAAATATCCCACTGGCATATCTCCATTGATAATCCCATTGGCAAATCTCTTTTCTAAATACCTATTGATTGGCAAATCTTTCATTGATTAAACTGTTGGAGAAAAAAAATAATTACCTCATTTAAAAAAACCCTTTAAAATATCTCCATTCATAAATCTTCTTGACAAATCTTCCCATTGAGAAATAAAAACCATTGACATATCACCTGTTGGTGTCCGTCATTGAAAAATCTTATTCATAAACACCCATTGGCATGTTTCTTATTTATAATCCCTGTTGAAAATATATCTTCTTATAAACTATCCCTATAATACATACTCCACTGTTACTTGGTCGTTAAAAAAATCTCTACATTCTTAAATATCTACCCAATGGTATAATTCATTTATGCTCTTTGATGACAGATTTCTTTACTTATTAAACACTTACTTATTGGCATGTCCTATTGCCTAGCTCAGTTTGCAAATATGCTCATCACAAACAACCTTGTTAATAAATAGCCCATTGCCAGTGACTATTGTATATCTCCCCATTCATATGCACTTATCAGAATCTCTCTCTTTGATGGCCTACTTTGAGGTATCTCTGCTTTCTTAAATACTTCTCAATATATCCCACACTGATGAGTACTTAATAGATACAAGTTGCCCTTTCGTAGATACAAGTTCATTGGCATACTTATCTTAAACCCAGGTTACAATATTCTCTACTCATAAAAATCACATCATCTCAAAAATATCTCTTGTTGATGATCTCCATTGACAAATCTCTATGTTTATAAATTCCTGCCTGTGACTTTTTCCAGCCAAAATGGAGTCACAGAGACTATATTTATCCTCATGCCAGGAACAGAGAAAACAAAAAACAGACAAAATACATTGGGAAAAAAAGTTTTTAAAGACATTATATATCAGGCAATGAAGAACAGTGATCCCTGAGAAAAGGGAAACAAATTAGATTAGTGCTTTAATTGGTCCAGCATACTTTCTTGAGAGAATTTCTATGGTACTGCACAGAGAGGGGGAACTGAGGGAAAGGGTGATGAATTCCCTGAGTTGAGAAGAATCTAAGAGTCTAGGAAGAACAAAACAGGTAGAATTCATAGGACACACCACCAGAGTGGAGAAAACTGCAAGAGGAAAGATCCAGGTGATTCGCTTAGGGTCTTCCTTGAGTATTCAATAGAGTACTGATCAGTACATGTGTGTGAGGAAACTAACTGAAGCCAGGGAGAGAGCCATCTGAAAGGATAAGAGGAAATGGTGTCTGATGCTCACATAAGGCTGATAATTGTGCCTGTTCTCACCAGCCAGACTGGAAAAATAGGGCATTGGGTAGGGAATTCAGGAAGCTATTGCCTCAGTTAGTGGGGAATAATTTGATACAACTAAAAATTCTATAAGCAAGACCTATAAGAATCAAACTGTTTCTAAGTAACTTAGCTATGTCCCAGAACAAAACTCAAGGTAATTTATAGAAATGCATAAATATTTAGGATCCAACAAAGTTAAATTCACAATATCTGGCATTCAGTCAAATTTTACCAGGCATGTAAAGAGGTAGAAAAACAAGAAACATAATGAGAATAATCAAGCAATCCACCAAGCCGGAACTGACACAAATGTTAGAATTAGCAGATAAGGATATTTTAAAAGTTATTATAAATGTATTCTACATGCTCAGAAACTTCGTAGGGACATAGAAAATATTTTTAAAAAGCCCAAATACAGGACTTTGACTTCTGAGAAAATGGAATAGATGCACTCTTCCCTATTTCTGCCACTAAGTACAACAACAACAAAACCCTGGAAACAATATTTATGAAACAATCATAAGATGACTCTGAAAGGTGGAGTATAGAAGGATACCAGCTAGGGACCTCAGGACCCCAAAAAGAGCACACTGGTGAGTTCCATGGGTTTACTTTCTGTCTCATGTATCTGAGACTTTGCTGGAGAACCTGGAAACCTGGGAATGACAATGGGCCCAGAAAATAAAAAAGACCTTACAAAAGTCTGCTTTCTCTAGTAAAAGAACCAGGAAATGAGCAGCCTAACAAGACAGTAAATGTTTAGAAAATAGTTGCTTTAATGCATTCAAATAGTATAGAAAAAAAATGCGGCCCAACTTACATTTACATACCAAGTGAGACATTGTGTTTTTACCCTCAGCAGGATCTAAACCTCTGCTAAAGTGGTGTCAGAAAAAAAATTTGATTATGGAGCCAGGATTTTTGTCCCTACTGGGTGATAACAAGCCATCCCCTATGTGATGTCGGTGGAAACCACATGACAGTATCAAGGTGCCCTCCTTTTACCCCCAGGATGGTGTCATGTGGAAAACAATAAGGAAGAACTGCTATCCCTTCCAGACAGGGAAATATCAGTGGAATCCTATTTGGGAATGGAACTCCAAGCCCTGCCCAACAGTAGCAAGGAGCCTCTCCTTTCTGTTATCAATAGAGACTGAGTAGGGAAACTAGACTTCTCCCTGTACTGGCATTAGAAAAATGGCACCTTCCACTCCTTTTCTTTGCTGGACTGGTGTCAGAAAACAATCAGCTTAAAAAGAAGATTCAGATGAGAACAAGAGTCTCATAATATCTAAAATGTACATCTTTCGATTGAAAATCAGTTGTCTTACAAATAACTGAGAATCTATCAAATTGAATGAAAAAAGACAATCGATACATGTGAACACCAAGATGATAGAGATGTTAGAATTACCTGACAAAGATTTTAAAGCAGTCATAATAAAAATGCTTCAATAAGTAATTTGAACACACTTGAAACAAATGACAAAATAGAGTTTCAGAAGAGAAAGTCTTGGCAAAGATATAGAAGATGTAAATAAAAACTAATTAGAAATTTACAACTGAAAAATACAAAAATAAAAAAAATGAAATGAAAAACTAAAAAAAAATTAGCTCAATGTAGAAACAGTTAAAGGAATCAGTGAGTTGGAAGATAGAAGAACAAAAATTACCCAATCTGAACAACAGAGAGAAAATAAAAATTTAAAAATGAACAGACCTACAGGGACTTGTGGAAATATGACAAAATATTTAATATTCACATCATCAGAATCCTGAGGATAGGAGAAATAGGGCATGACTGAAGAACTACTCAATAGAAGTAATTGCTAAAAACTTCCTTAACTCAGTAAAAGACAAACTTACAGATTCAGGAAGCTTAGTGATTGATTATCTGGAAATATGTTTATTCTTTCTTCATTTTTATAAGATAGTTTTGCTCAATATAACATTCTTGGTTGACAGTTTTTTTCTTTCAGCAATTTGGATGTGTCATCCCATTGCCTTCTGGCCTCTATTGTTTCCAAAGAAAACAGTTGTGCATGTTATTGGAGTTTGCTTCTATATCATGAGTCATTTTTCTCTTGCAGTTTTCTATATTTTCTCTTTGTATTTGCCTCTCAGCATTTTTACTATGATGTGTCTAGGTGTGGATCTCTTTGAATTTATCATACTAGGAATTTGTTGAGCTTCTTAGATGTGTAGATTAATGTTTTCCAGAAAATTTGGAGAGACTACAAATGGGTCCTGATGGAAATAGACATTCTGAACTGAGCAATGCACACCTGGTGGTAGATGTAATTGCTTAGAGACTACAAAAGGACCAGAACAGACATTGTACCAACTTTGACTACAAAGTTATATTTCTTCAGACCAAAGAACACACTTTGTAACTGTATTAGTCAGCTTGGGTTGCAATAACGAAAAAAAACCCCACAGACTGAGTGTCCTAAACAAAAATTTATTTCCTCATAGTTCTAGAGTCTGGAAGTCCAAGATCAAGCTTCCAGCAGGGTTGGTTTCTGGTGAAACCTTTCTTCTCAGCTTATAGATGACCACCTTCTCATTGTGTATTCTGGCATTTTCTCTGTGCATGCACACTACTTGTGTCTCTTTTTATAAGGACACCAGTCCTACTAGATTAAAACTCTACACTTATAACTTCATTGCACTTTAATTACATCCTTAAAGGACCTATCCCTTAATATGACTACATTGAGGGTTAGGGCTTCAACATATAAATTTGGGGGGACACAATGCCCAACAAGAGCAAACAGATATCATCAGAGTAGTGATATAATAGAGAATTAGAATAAGAAATTGAAACATTTGTTGTCTAAAACTGGGGGAGGTAAAGGCATGAAGGTCTGGCTTACATGTCTTCACAAGTGTGTGCTCATACTCAACATGGCGATGGAACAAGCAAGTGTCTCCTGTATATAGACTCCTTAACTTTTCAGAAGGATCTGAGGAATAGAAAGTAATAAATGATGCTGGTATGACTACATTACCTCAACTTTCTTATTTTCCCTACAGGATTCAGTGGTCCTAGGACTGCAAGTGCAGGTGCAGAAATCATGGATGGTCCTTAAGCAAAAAGCATTAACTGTACTTTTAAATGTTTATATCAGGCAGTGCTATTCACTTTAGTCAAGATATGGAAGCAACTTAAGTGTCCATCAATAGATGATTGGATAAAGAAGTTATGGTACATATATACAATGGAATATTACTCAGCCATAAAAATGAAATCTTACCATTTGCAATGATATGAATGGACCTAGAAGGTATTATGCTGAGTAAAAAAAGTTGGACAGAGAAAGATAAACATCATATGATTTCTCTTATATGCAGAATCTAAGGAAACAATAAATGAACAAATCAAATGAAAATAGACTCACAGATACAGAGAACAAACTGGTGATTGCCAGAGAGAGGGGGTGGGTTTTGGGACTGGGTAAAAAAGGTAAAAAGATAAAGAAGTACAAATTAGTAGCTACAAAACAGTCACAGGTATGTAAGTACAGCATAGGGAATATAGTCAATATTATTGTAATGGCTGTATATAGTGCCAGATGGGTGCTAGAATAATCGGGAGAATCACTTTATAAATTATATAACTGTCTAACCATTGCAGTGTATACTTGAAACAAATATAAAATAAAAATAAATAAATAATAAAAATGTTAATATTAGAATTCCTAAGGGCCTAATGTGATATACTGTGCCTTTACCCCACCTGGAAAAATTGGGGTTGACAGTGAATGTAGCTGTATTACCTAGTAGTTGAGATAGCCTACTAGTTCTGTACCTATGTAATAATACACTATATGAATGAAAGTGGACTGAATGGGAGCAGACTGAATGGAACGCATTTGCTAGATAGGTATTACTACTGGCTACCTGGACCAGTACAATGGCTAAACCTATTGTCCCTTACAAAGGTGGAAAATTTTTGGTCAAATTTAATGATGAACGTAGAGAAAGAGAAATAGTAGCTGAGAGTAAAAGAATGAATAAAGAGGTTATGCAACAAGGGAAATCCCTTACATTGATGCCCTGAGAGGCCCATAGCAAGAAATGATATTATCTCTTAACTCAATTATACAAGATGCCTGAAAGAATGAACATATACATTGCTAAGACTACTCCCAGTGACAGATTTAAATGAACACCTATAAGCCTGAGTTGCTTTGGGAGATGAACTAGACCAATTTTTGATGACTGAGTGGAACTCTAGTAATGTGCCAGTTATCTTTTGAGTGTTTTATTTTTGAAAGAGCACTTAGGAGAGCTATCTTTTTAACAAAAATTTAAGAGAACAGTATATTATTGTTGACTGCAAGTACAGTGTTGTATGCAGTTTAACACTAGCATTGTTACTAAGATTACATTAATATTGATGGTCAAATATATTGGGAAATTGAGTTAAAGACTTTTCAGGATATAATACTGATGGAAAATGACTGGTTTGAGGAAGAAATAGATTTAGCTAACCACCAGCTAATTTCTATGCTAAGTAGTTCTGTACAAGTACATAAGGTACCAATAAGGGTATATCAAAGGGAAGAGCAATCAAATTAGTATAAAATATGAAAATGTATGTAATAGGTTGGATTAACTTTTTACTATTGCTGTATATCATATAAATGTTATACTAAAAGTAGATGCTCCTACAAATATATTTTGCTATGGAAGAGCCTTAGTCAAAGGCCTGTGTAGTAAATAATTTAACCTTACTAAAAGAGAAGTCTGGCCTCTGCCCTTAGCTTCTGGAAAGTAATCACTAGGGCTTTGGAATATCATATCTGGTAGGAATGTCTTTGCTTCCCTTGGAGCCTTATGCCATCCAGATAGTCACCATATGATTTAGGATGAGGGCTCAGAGCCACATCAACAACATGTTGAAGGGTGGGAGTTTTGGGTCATAAAACTTACCCTCCTGAGGGTTGGAAACAGATCAACCATGTAAGCGGTCAACTGTGCCTACATGATGGAATCTCATTAAAAGCTCTGGACACCAAGGCTTGGGTGCATTTCCCTGGTTAGCACTCAGTGCCATCGCCACACATCAGTGCTAGGAGATTAATACTGCCTTGATTCCACTGGTAGAAGACAACTTGAAGTTCTGTATTTGTTAGCTTCCTGGACTCTGCCCTATGTGATTCTTCCCTTGGCTGATTTTTAATCTCTATTGTTTAGTTGTAATAAAATGTAACCAGCAGTGTAATAGCTTTTAGTGAGTTTTGGGAATACATCTAGTGAATTATTGAACCCGAGGGTGGTCTTGGAGACCCTTGAACTTGAACTTGCAGCTGGTGTCAGAAGTCAGGATAGTTTTGTGTGGGGACCGTTCCCTCTAAAATTCTGCACAAAATAAACATTCTATATATTAGTAATTAACAAGAAATTGAAATTAAAAACAAATACCACACAATGAAGTGAAAATAATACAATATCAAGTAAAATAGCATCAAAAATATGAAATACTTAGGGGGTAACTTATCAGAAGATGTGAAAGACCTGTACACTGAAAACTACAAAATATTGCCGAGAGTTATTAACAAATACTTAAAATAATGGAGAGACATACCTTTTTTATGGGTCAGAAACTCAACATTTCAATTATCCCCAAACTGATCTATAGATTCAAACCAATCCCACTAAAAACCACAGCAGCTCTTTTGTTGTTAAAGTGAACAAACTTATTCTATAAGCCATATGGAAATGTAAAAGACCTAGAACACCCAAAACAACTCTGAAAAATAAACCACTTTATTGAGGTATAATTTGCATTCCATATTTAAATTGTACAGTTCAATGACTTCTTTTTTAAACAAAAGTTTATTCTTGAATAGACACCAGACTCCAAACAACATCTGTAGGTGGCAACAAATGTTATGGCAAGGAACCCAGATGTTTAAACAAGAGTGGATTTAAGGATCACCTCAATGGGCTTTATTAAATTTACCCGATCATGCAACCATCACCACAATCAAATTCTAGGACATTTATACCACACCAACAATATCTCTTATAGTAATTTACAGTTAATGACTATTCTTATTCTCACCCCCAGACAAACACTAATCTACATATCTTTTTAGACTTGACTTTTCTGGACATTTCACATAAATACAGTATACAAATACAATATTAGACCTCTTGTGTCTTGCTTCTTTCACTTAGTATATTATTTTAGAGGTTCATCCATGTTGTAGTATTTATAGGAATATCTTGGAGATATTGTGGGTTTGGTTCCAGTCTACTGTAGTAAAGCAAGTATTGCAAAAAAGTGAGTCATAATCTTTTTGCTGGTGGAGGGTCTTGCTTTCATTTTGTAAAAAATGCAATACCTATGAAGTGAAATAAAGTGAAGTGCCAGTATTAGTATTTGTTTCTTTTTATTGCTGAATATACCACATGTTTATCTATTCACCAGTTGATAGATAATTGGATTTTCCCTATGTTTTGCCTCATATGACTAATGCTATTATGAATATTCAAGTTCAAGTATTTGTGTGAACACATCTTACATATCTTTTGGGTAGATAATAAAAATGGCATTGCTGTATCCTATGGTAAATTTATAATCAACTTTTTAGGAACTGCCAAACTTTTCCAAAGTGGCTATACCATTTGAATGCATTCACACAAGAAACATATGAAAGTCCTTGACTTTCCATATCTTTGCCAACATTTGTTATAATTATTTTTAATTATAGCCTTTTTAGTACATGTAAAGTACTAAATTTCATTGTGATTTTAATTAGATTTTGTCTGATGACTAATGTTGCTGGGCATCTCTTTATGTGCTTATTTGCATACCTTCTTTGGTGAACAGTTTCTTCAAATCTTTTGTCCATTTTAAAACTGGGTTGTTTGTCTTCTTTTTATTGAGTTGTAAGAGTTCTTTATATATGCTGGATACAAACCTTTTATCATGAACACGATTTACAAATGTTTTCTCTTGGTTTGTGTTTTGTCTTTTTATTTTCTTAATGGTGTCTTCTGAAGCACAAAACTTTAGGGTTTTGATGAAGTCAAATTTACTGCTTATTTTTTCTTTATAGATGATGCTCTTGGTTTCCTATCTAAGAATTCCTTACTTAATACAAGGATACAGAGATTTTTTTCTATGTTTTCTGTTAAAACATTTTATAATTTTAGATTTTATATTTACATCTCGAATCCATTTTGAGTTAATTTTTAGTATGGTGTGAAATAAGATTTAAATTCATCTTTTTGTGTGTGGATATTAAATTACCTCTGAACCAAATATTTAAAAAACTTCTTTCTCCAATGAATTGCTTTCACATCTTTGTAAAAAATACATTTACCATAAGTATGAGGGTTTATTTCTGGACTCTTTATTCTGTTCCATTGATATATGTCTCTATTCTCATACCAGTACCATACTGTCTTGATTATTGTAGTTTTATAATAATTTGAAATTGAGAGGTAATTGTCCTCCTACTTTATTCTTTGATGAATTCTTTTTTTGCTATTATTGGTCTTATTAATTTCTATATACATTTTAGGATTAGCTTATCAATTTCTGGGGAAGAAAGTCTTGCTAGAAATTTGATAAAGTTGTATTGGACCTATAGATCATGTGATTTTTCTTCTTTAGTCTGTTAATATAATAGATCGTATTGAATGATTTTGAATTTTGAAGCAGCTTTGTAGCACTAGTATAAACCTCACTTGGTCATGATGTAGAATACTTTTTTATACTTCTCTGGATTCAATTTGCTAATATTTTATTGAAGATTTTTACATCTATATTCATGAGGAACAACAGTCTGTAGTTTTATTTTCTTGTGATATGTTTGCATGGCTTAAATATCAGGGTAATACTGTCCTCATAAAGTTGGGGAGTGATCATTCATCCTCTATTTTCTGAGAGATTTTGTGGTGAGTTGAGATTATTTATACCACAAATGTTTTGTGCAATTAACAAATTAAATCATACAGCTTTGGTCTTCTGTGTGTGCCGGAAGATTTAAGCTAATTGCTTATTATTGCTGGTAGGATGTAAAATGGTGAAGCCATGTGAGGGCCATGCCTGGATCTCAGAGCTCAGAGATCAGTAAGCTGTCTTGGTGGGATTGGAGAACAAGGAAATAAATATTAAAACCACACTGCAATATCACTGTACACCCACCATAATGGCTGGAGTAAAAAAGATGGAAAATACCAAGTGTTGACAAGAATGTGGAACAACTGAAACTTGTATACTGTGCTGGTGGAAGTATTATGTTGGTACAGCCACTTTGGAAAACCAGTTTTATAAACTAAAGCTGACTATATAGATACCCTATGACTTCACAGTTCCACTTCTAAATAAATACCTCACAGAAATTCATAAATGTGTTCATTAACAGATAGAAATGAAAACATTTATAGCAGCAATATCTTTAATAGCCCCAAGTTGCAAACAACCCAAATGTCCATCAATGGTAGGCTAGATAACTATGTTGTAGAATATTCACACAGTGGAATAACATTACAATAAGAATGTATTACCTACAACTGCATTAGGTGAATTTCACATTCATAATGTGAATGAAAGAAGATAAACAATGAAATATAAGATACAATTGTTTGATTCAATTTATATAAAATACCAAACAGACAAAACGAATCTATGCTGTTAGAAATCAGGATAGTGTTTACTCTTGGGGGTGGTGGTGGTAAGCTCTGGAAGGGAGCAAAGGGAGTGCTTCTAGAGTGTTGGTCATGTTCTGTTTCTTGATTTGAGTATGTTCATTTTGTGAGAATTAATTGAGCTGTATGTTATATGCATTTTCTGTATGCATTGTACTTTAATAAAAAGCTATAAAATAAAATTGTATGCTAGAAATAAAATCCTTTTTCTTATGAGTACTGTAAAATTAAGCAAAAATGAAAAAATGTTTATATATCAGTGTTAAAAAAAGCAGTGTTCTTTCTAGAGGTCTTCTAGTTATTAAACTATAATAAACTGTAAATATATCTTAGACTAACCAACTATGATACAAAGTAAGTGACTATCCCATAGCAAACTACACAAAAATACACTAAATATGCATATAGAATGAATATCTTAATCAAATTGAATGAAAAACAAAATCAAAATTTCATGTATTGAAAACCAATTTTTCAATGATTCTTTTCAAAATCCTAAAGAAAGCAGAGGCTGTTGTGGACAAGACTGAAAGTCCAGTGTTCTGTGGCTCAAGGTAAGTTATTAAGGGGATAAGAAATCTGTGGTCTGCAACCTATGTAAATGATAGCTTTTGGGGTAAGGTTAAAAGGTATGCATAGTTTTTTTCAAATGTGAATCATCACCTGCTGCCACAGCATGGAATTAATGAGGGAACAATTGCCACCTTTAATATGTATGATGTTTAATAACTATATTCCTGTTACATAGGCTAGAGCTTTATCTAATTTGCCAGCGCATAAAGTCAGACTTTAAATTTAAAAATTCTATTTTATTTTTTAAAAATATAACCTGGTGACTTCTCAAAGGGAAGAGAAAAAACAGTTCCTCATGGCAGTCTTTTCTGTATCTTAAATGTCAATGATCGCAAAGGCTTTTGGCTTCAACACACAGATCTGCATTCCCAAATAGGTTTTTGCCTTGACTTTAGCACCCTGCAGGTATCAGGACGTTGAAAACTCTTTTCACACTCTGGAAATTTGAAAATAATTTTAGCCAGTATTGAGTACTTTTACATCCCAGGCTATGAAGAACTGATTAGTGCTAAATTTATAAAGTCTTTTATCCAAAAAGTAAGAAACATAAGAGATCACAAGTCATCTGGGGATCTCTGTTTCTACCATTTGTGGGAGCTTGACAGTTCTTATATGAATTATAAACTCAAAAATGACTATTGCTCAAATGCTTTTGAAGACTCTCCCTATACGTATAATTGTATATCAATTGTGGTGATGAAGTTACTTATATTTGAAGGATATTTGGCTTTGTTTGTCTCTGTTCCTTAAGTTGTAGTCTCTCATATCTCCTTTCCTCTGCACAATGACTGCAGCATCAGGCACTCTTCTTACCCACTATGAGACATCTGATGAATACTCAGTTGCAATTTCCTGCTGAAGACTTTTTCAGTCACTGCCTTTATAAAGTTTTTCTCCATTATGAGTTTTCTGATGTTTAATGAGATT
This sequence comes from Macroglossus sobrinus, assembly GCA_004027375.1. NCBI lineage: Eukaryota > Metazoa > Chordata > Mammalia > Chiroptera > Pteropodidae > Macroglossus > Macroglossus sobrinus. Next base: position 243,394 of record PVKZ01001063.1, on the reverse strand, counting down.
TGATCTGTCAGTGAAAGCCTTCTGACATTCTATACAAGCATCTGGTTTCTTTCCTGTATGAATTATCTGATTCATACTTAGTGTTGCTTTCTGGATGAAAGCTTTCCCACATTTACTGCATTCATAGTGTCTTTCTCCAGTATGAGATTTCTGATGGATAGTGAGGCGTGACTTCCAGGTGAAAGTTTTTCCATAGTCACTGCATTTATAAGGTTTCTCTCTAGTATTGATTTTCTGATGTGTTATGAGATTTGACTTGTCAGTGAAGGCTTTTCCACATTCAGCACATATATTGGGCTTCTCTCCTGTGTGAATTTTCTGATGCACACGGAGTTGTGATTTCTTAGTGAAGCATTTTCCACAGTCACTGCATTCATAGGGTTTCTCTCCAGTATGAATTCTGTGATGTGCAATGAAGTGTGATTTCTGAATAAAGGCTTTCCCACATTCATTGCATTCATAGTGTCTCTCTCCAATATGAGATCTCTGATGTATTTTGAGGCGTGACTTCCATATGAAGGCCTTTCCACAACCGTTACATTTATAGGGTTTCTCTCCAGTATGAGTTTTCTGGTGTTTAATGAGATTTGACTGATCACTGAAAGCCTTCTCACATTCAGTACACATATAGGGTTTCTCTCCAGTATGAGTTTTTTGATGTGTAATTAAATTTATCCTATGAGTTAAAACCTTTCCACATTCTGTACATATATAGGGCTTTTCTCCTGTGTGAATTCTTTGATGTACATGGAGTTGTGACTTCTTAGTAAATGATGTCCTACAATCACTGCACTCATAAGGTTTTTCTCCAGTATGAATTCTCTGATGTGTATTGAAATGTGATTTCTGGATAAAGGCCTTCCCACATTCAGTGCACACATAGGGTTTCTCTCCTGTGTGAATTCTCTGATGCATCTTGAGTGCCGATTTTCTTGTAAAAGCTTTCCCACATTTGCTGCATGCATAGAGTTTCTCTCCAGTATGAGTTTTCTGATGTACATTGAGGTCTAAATTCTGGGAGAAGCCTCTTCCACATTCACTGCACTCATAAGGTTTTTCTCCTGTATGAATTCTCATATGTCTAAAGAGATAAGATCTGTGGAAAAAGGCTTTTCCACATTCGCTGCATTTATAGAGTTTCTGTCCAGTATGAATCTTCTGATGTGTAATGAGGTTTGACTTGAGAGTAAAGACCTTCCCACATTGAGTGCATATATAAATGCTCTGAGCTACATCAATTTGTGGCTTCTGAGTGAAGACTTTCTCATTTTTGTTGCATTCATGAGATTTTTCTCCAGCATGGATTCTCTGACTCTCAAAGAGATGTGACTTCTTGGTGAAGCTCTTTACATATTCAGTACATACATAAAGTTTCTTCCCAGTATAAATTTTCTGATGATGGTTGAGAACTTGTATGTGGCCAAGGTGTTTTTCACATTGATTATGCTCCCAAGCATTTCCCCCTGTATTAGCATTTTTATTCTTATTCTTAGCAGAGGAAGAGCTATGGGCAAAATTGTTGCCATTCCAAAAAATCTTATTAAGGTTCAATGTTGCATTGCTTTTATTATAATATGTAAGTTTAAAGTATGCTTTAAACTCTTTCCAGATGTGTCACTGTTATAGAGTCTTTTAATTGAAGGAACAAGCTTGGTACTCACATAAATTATTTTTTTCAATGTTTTTACATTCATAGCTCCTCTCCTTAATGAATACTTTCACATGACTTAATGAATTATTTTGGTTTTCTTGATATCTCTCTAGCTGGTCATTATCTTGCCACAATTCTTCTAAAATGGGACACAATGAATCTTCTATGGATTGGCTAAATTTCTCACAGTGGAATGAAATGTCTCCCAAAATTCTTTGTTGTTGGGTTTGCCCAATATCTTCATCTAAAAGTGAAAAGAAAAAAATGATGCAAAGAACAATTAGCAGAGGAGAATGTATAGTTCAGACAGGATGAATACAGAGAATGAAAGAGTCCATGTGACAATAATGAAAATAGTAATAATGTAGTAATACAAAATTCTTCCAGAATATTTACTATATGCCAAACAATTATATACCATTTGTGATGTATCAGACACTGTTACAAATGCTTTACACACAACAGCTCATTTAATCTTCACGAAACTCTAAAAAGTAGCTATCATTATCAATCATGTTTCACAAATGAGAAAACAAGCACAGAGAAGTTATGTAACTTGCTGAAGATCAAATAGCTAAATAAGTGAGTGGGATGGAATCTGAACCCTAAGAATCTATATCTATTAGTAGGAGGTCTAGATAGTGAGTCAAATAACCAGAAGAAGAAACTGAAACCTGTTAAAGGGAAGCCTAGATTTCAAGAAGTATTTCAGATAGTATGTCCTTATTACGTATCAGCTCTAAAATCTTACTAATTTCTCTGCTTCCCCTTGCTTTTCCCTCTGAACCAATATGAGCATCAATATTATATTTATGTGCCTCAAACACCAATTCCTCTATTTCTATAGGAAAAATTGTCGCAACATCAGATATCTTGATTTAGACAAACAGTCAATAGGTATATGTGCTCCAATTCTATAGCCAGCTGCTAGTCTTCCTTGGTTCCAGGAATATATAGTTTTAACAAATGTAAAATAGAAGAGAGAAAGCCATCTATGGCAGAAACTTCAAGTCATCCATCCAAATCTATTTACTTCTCCTATTATAGTAACAGAATGTAGCTGGGCATAAAATTAACAAGCTTCACTTTGTTCTCACTAATGGAGTATGAGCAGAAGTGATATGTGCAATTCCAGGCAAGGCCTTAAAACAGTGGGAAAATCTTCTTTCTCTTTCCTTCTTTTTAAATTAAGTTTATTGTGGTAACATTGGTTAATATAATTATATAATTTCAGGTGTACATTATCATTTTACATCTGTATATTCTATTGTGTGTTCGCCACGCAAAGTCCAGTTTCCTTCAGCTACCGTATAGCTCATCCTCTTTACCCACTTCACCCTCCCCATACCCCCTTATATTTGACTCTCTTAACCCCATATGCCTCCCCCTCCTCCCCCACCCCACTAGTAACCATTACTCTATAGTCCATGTCCATGATTAACATTGGTTAACGAGATCCAATGAGTTTCATTTGTACACTTTAAAAGTAAGGTGTGTATACATACATACATATATATATATATATATATATATATATATATATATATATATATATGTAAGTAATATATGTGTATATATATGTATAATGTATATATGTAATAATGTATATATATATTTAAAAGTAAGGTGTGTAAATATATATATATTTACACTGTGTCTTCACCTCCCATAGTTAGAATTCTTTCTGTCACCACTTATATGACCCTCTTAGCCATTTATCTCCCCTCTTCCTGCTTCCATCTACCCTCTGGTAACCACTAGTCCATAGTCCATGTCCATGAGTCTCTATTTGTTTGTCCTATTCATTTGTTGTTTTTAGGTTTATATCCCACATATAAGTGATATCATGTGATTTTCAACTTTTTCTGTCTAGCTTATTTTGCTTAGCATGATTATCTTGAAGTCCATCCATGTTGTCGCAAATGGCAGTATTTCATCTCTTCTGATGGCTGAATTATATTCCATTGTATATATGTACCACAGCTTCTTTAGCCAATCATCTACGTAGAACACTTCAGTTGCTTCCATGTCCTGGCCACTGTGAATAATGCTGCTATGAACATTGGTGTGCAAATATCTTTTTGGATAAGGGTTTTCAAGTCTTTGGGGGTAAATATCCAATAGAGGGATTGATGGATCATATGGTAGATCAATTCTTAGTTCTTTGAGGAACCTCCAAACTGTTTTCCATAGTGGCTGTACCAATTTGCAGTACCATCGGCAGTGTATGAGGGTTCCTTTTTCTCCGCATCCTCTCCAACATTTGTTATTACTTGTCTTGTTGATTATAGCTTTTCTAACAGGTGTGAGATGGTATTTCATTGTGGTTTTGATTTGCATTTCCCTAATTGCTAGTGATGTTAAGCATCTTTCCATATATTTGTTGGCCATTTGTATGTCCTCTGGGGAGAAGTGCCTGTTCAGGTCCTCTGCCCACTTTTTGATTGGCTTGTTTTTTTTTTTTTTTTTTTTTTTTTTTTTTTTTTTTTTTTTTTTTTTTTTTTTTTTTTTTTTTTTTTTTTTTTTTTTTTTTTTTTTTTTTTTTTTTTTTTTTTTTTTTTTTTTTTTTTTTTTTTTTTTTTTTTTTTTTTTTTTTTTTTTTTTTTTTTTTTTTTTTTTTTTTTTTTTTTTTTTTTTTTTTTTTTT
>PVKZ01001063.1:0-238997 GCA_004027375.1 Macroglossus sobrinus | reverse complement strand
ATTGAGTTGTATGAGTTCTTTGTATCTTTTGGATATTAGGCCCTTATTGGAAGTGTTGCTTGCAAATATACTTTCCCATTCTGATGGTTGTCTCTTTACCTTATTGACAATTTCTTTTGCTGAGCAGAAGCTTTTTAATTTTTGCTTTTATTCTCTTGCTTTTGAGACCAAATTCATAAAATCCTCTTTAAGTCCAAGGTCATTGAGTTTAGTTCCTATGTTTTTTCTATGCATTTTATTGTTTCAGGTCTTATATTCAGGTCCTTAATCCATTTTGAGTAAATTTTTGTGTGGTGATAGGCAACAGTCTAGTTTCATTCTTTTGCAGGTGGCTTTCCAGTTTTCCCAGCACTATTTATTGAAGAGGATTTCCTTTCTCCACTGTATGTTTTTGGCTTTTTTTTTGTCAAAAATCATTTGCATATATATATATATATATATATATATATATATATATATATATATATATATATATATGGGTTTACGTCTGGACTCTTGATTTTCACTGGACTCTGTGTCTGTTTTCCTGCCAATAGCATGCTGTTTTGATTACCATTGCTTTGTAGTATAATTTGAATTTGGGCAGAGTGATGCCGCCAGCCTTGTTCTTTGTTCTCAGGTAGCTTTGGCAATTCAGGGTCTTTTGTGCTTCCATACAAATCTGATGATTTTTTGTTCCGTTTCTTTAAAAAATTTCTAGGGAATTTTAATGGAGATTGCATTAAATCTGTATAATGCTTTAGATAATGTGGTCATTTTAACTATGTTGATTCTTCCAATCCAAGAACATGGAATATCTTTCCATTTCTTTGTATCTTCTTCCATTTCTTTTAATAAAGGCTTGTAGCTTTCATTATATAGGTCCTTCACATGTTTTGTTAAATTTATTCCTAGGTATTTTATATTTTTTTGTTGCAATTGCAAAAGGAATTATTTTTTCCACTTCTTTTTCTTATGCTTCATTGTTAGAGTATAGCAACGCTATGGACTTTTGAATGTTGATTTTGTATCCAGATGCTTTACTGTATTTGCTTATTGTTTCTAGTAGTGTTCTTGTGGAGTCTTTAGGGATGTCTATATAGAGAATCATGTCATCCACAAATAGTGACAGTTCGACTTCTTCATTTTCTATTTGGATGCCTTTTATATCTTTCTTCTGTCTGATTGCACTTGCTACGACCTCCCTCCAATGTTATACTGAATAACAATGGCAATAGTAGATAGCTTTGCCTTGTTTCTGATCTTAGAGGGACGGTTTTTAGTTTTTCACCATTAAGTACAATGTTGGCTGAGAGTTTTTCATAGATGGCCTTTATAATGTTAAAGTACTTTCCCTCTATACTGATTTTATTAAGTGTTTTGATCACAAATGGATGCTGTATCTTGTCAAAGGCTTTTTCAGCACCTATTGATATGATCATATAATTCTTATTTTTAAATTTGTTTATGTGGTGTATCACATTAATCTATTTGCATATGTTGAATCATCCCTGTGACCCTGGGATGAAGCCCACTTGATCGTGGTGTATAATCTTTTTAATATGTTGCTGTATTCAGTTGGCTAGTATCTTATTTAGGATTTTTGCATCTGTGTTCATGAGAGATATTGGTCTGTAGTTTTCTTTTTTGTGTTATCTTTACCAGGTTTTGGTATCAGGGTATAATTGACCTCATAAAAAGAGTTGAAAAGTATTGCCTCCTCTTTGATTTTTTGGAAGAGTTTGAGAAGAATAGGTATTAAATCTTTGAATGTTTGGTAGAATTCACTGGTGAAGCCATCTGGTCCTGGACTTTTAGTTTTTGGTAGGTTTATGATGATTGTTCTAATTTCCATACTGCTGATCGTTCTATTTAGATTTTCCCAATCTTCTGGATTCAGCCTAAGAAGGTTGTATTTTTGTTAAGTATTGGTCCATTTCTTCTAGGTTATTAAGTTTTAGGTTATTAGGTTATTATATAATTTTTCGTAGTATTCTTTTATGATTTTTTTTGGATTTTTGCGATATCAGTCATTATTTCCCCTTTATCCCTGATTATGTTTATTTGTGTCCTTTCTCTTTTTTCTTTGGTGAGTCTAGCCATGGCTTTGTCAATTTTATTAACCTTATCAAAGAACCAGCTTTTTTTCACATTTATTTTTTATATTGTTCTTTTGTTTTCAATTTCATTTATTTCTACTCTAATTTTGATGATTTCTTTCCATCTGCTGATTTTAGGTTTTAGTTGTTATTTCTTTCATAGTTTTTAAAGATGAAGTATTAGGTTATTTATTTGGGCTCATTCTTGTTTTTTGAGGTAGGCTTGAAATGATATGAACTTTCCTCTTATGACTGCTTTTGTAGTGTCCCATAAGTTTTGATATGTTGTACTATCATTATTATTCGTTTCTGTGTATCTCTTGATCTCTGTTTTTATTTCTTCTCTGACCCAGTTATTCTTCAGAAGCATGTTGTTTAATCTCCATGTATTAGTGGTTCTTCCTAATTTATTTTTGCAGTTGATCTTTAGTTTAAAAGCATTATGATCAGGGAATATAGTTGATATGATTTCAACCTTCTTATATTTGTTGAGACTATCTCTGTGTCCTATTATGTGGTCAGTCCTTGAGAATGTCCCATGTGCACTAGAGAAGAATGTATAAGCAGCTGTTTTGGGATGGAAGGCTCTGTAAATGTCAATTATATCCAGTTGGTCTAATGTGTCATTTAAGGATGTGATTTCCTTATTGATTTTCTGTTTGGATAATCTGTCCATATCTGACAGTGTACCTTACTATGGTGGTGTTCTGGTCTGTTTCTTCCTTTAGTTCTGTTAGTAATTGCTTTACATATTTTGGGACTCCATAATTGGGAGCATAGATCTTAATAAGTGTTGTGTCTTCTTAGTACATGATTCCCTTTATCATTATGAAGTGTTCCTCAGTATCTTTCTTTACCTTTTTTATTTTCAAGTCTATTTCATCTGATATTAGTACTGCTACTTCTGCTTTTCTCTGAATTTCATTTGCTTGAAATATCATTTTCCATCTTTTCACTTTTAGTCTATATTTGTCTTTGGAGATGAGATATGTCTCTTGGACGCAGCATATAGTTGGGTTTTGTTTTTTGATCCACTCTGCAACTCTGTGCCTTTTTATTGGTGAGTTCAGTACATTTACATTTAGGTTGAGTATTTAAATATGAGGTCTTCGTATAGCCATTTTATCTTTTGCTTTCTGGTAGCTTGGTGTTTCCACTGCTTCCTCGTCTATGTGTTTCTGTTTTCTTTATTTTGATTGACTTTTGTGGGGTTTGCCTCTGGTTCTCCCTGTTTCATGTTATATATTTCAGTTCTGAATCTTTGGTGTGTGATTACCATTATGAATATGTAAAGGATAGTGTGTGTATATATATATATATATATATATATATATATATATGTATATATATATGTATATATATGTATGTATGTATGTACATATATATATATACATATATACATGCATATACATACACACACACATACATACAGTCATTTATTTTCTTCTTCACGTGCCTTATTTCCATTTCCCTTTGCAAATTTGGATCTTTGAATCCTCCCCTTTTCAGTCATTGTCTGAATTTGTCCCTATGTATGCTGAATGTTCATTCCTATCTTGTTATAGCAATTCCCTTATTATTTAAGTTATAATGCCCTGCTCTTAATAAGGGTTGTAGTCCTCTGCTTCTATTTGCCTGATAGTCACTTTACTCTTAATTTTGTATTGTTGTTGTTGTTATTTTGTTTTAGGCATGCTGACCCCTTTCAGTATTTCCTGTAGTGTATGTTTCATAGTGAAGAATTCTCTTAATTTTTGTATGTCTAGAAAGGTCTTAATTTCTCCTTCATATCTAAAGGAGAGCTTAGCTGGATACATTATTCTAAGCTGGTTGTTACTTTCACTTAATAGTTTAAATATTTGGTTCTATTCCTTTCTAGCTCATAAGGTCTGTGCTGAGAAGCCCGATGATATTCTAATGAGGTTTCCTTTATAAGTTACCATTTTCTTCTCCCTGGCTGCCTTGAGAATTCTATCTTTGTCATTGATTTTTGATAACTTTAATACAATGTGTCTTGGTGAAGGCCTTTTTGGGTTGAGATAATTGGGTGTTCTGTTGAGTTCTTGAATTCCAAGCTCCAGCTCATTCCTTAGATTTGGGAAATTCTTGTCCACTGTTTGTCTGAAAATGCTTTCTAGTCCCTACTCCTTTTTCTCATCTTTGGTAATGCCCATTATTCTTATGTGTCCTCTTCTGATGGTATCAGCTAGTTCTTGTATTTCTCTTTCATTCTTTTTCATTCTTTGGTTTCTCTCTTCTTCCTTCTGATTTATTTTTAGATTTCTGTCTTCAACATCACTGATCCATTCCTCCATTTGGTCGACTATTTCCCAGGTTTGTTATTTCATTTTTTGAGTCTTGCAGTATGTTCTTCATCTCCAGAATATCTATTCTATTCTTCTTGTGGGTTTCAACCTCCTTGCTCTGCTCATTTAGTTGTTTTTTTTAAATTCTTAAAATTGTTGATATGATTTGTTTTGGATCTCATTGAGTTTTTTCAGAAGTACCATCCTGAAGTTTCTGTCATTTAAGTAGCATATTTCTATATCTGTAAGCTTATTTTCTGGAGATTTTTCTCTTTCTTTCTGAGATGCTATGTTACCTTGGGTTGTTCATGGTGCTTAATGGACTATTTCTCCAAAGGCACTCTTCTTTTGGTTTCCAGTAGGTGGCATCTAAACCTCTTGGATCTCTAGCAGTTTCCTCTGGGGCTCTGTGGTGATCGGTCTGGAGAGTATGGGGGGAGGGGCCCTCTGGGTTGAGGGTTGGGGGCTGTGGCTCAGCCTCGGATAACCGAGGCCAGTAAAAATCAACTGTTGCTTCTCTGCAGTCTCACCCCATTTCTCCTCTTTCTGGGGCAAATCTTCTTTATTCCTCCTTCCCCTTTCTACTGGACTCAACAACCACCCAATATTAATCATGCAGCTGAAAACTGCCTTAGGAGATGCCAGAGCAATGATTTGGGACATGGTCCCAGAATGATGCATCAGGATTAGAGTTGACGTGTTGAATGAACCCATTCACCTTAGAATTCTTATATGAGAAACATACATTTATATTAAGCTTGTTGTTTTGCTCCTCTGTGCATATTAAAAATGGATTATTCTTGATATCAGCTCTAATTTCAATACACCTCTAGGAAGGTGCTATGAATTTATAAAGCAGATATGGTACAACTCATATTGATACTCAGTTTGGCAGTTTTGTATTCTAACAGAATGGATCAATATGCAAAAGCTAAACTTGTTAACTTTTCACGCAGTTGCGTTCCCTTTTCAAATGTAATCTATGGTCCTTTGAATTCCTCTGAGCAGCCATTTGAAAAATTCTCTGAAAGAGAGCAAAATGTCCTTCTCTCTCTCTCTCTTTCTAAATTCAACAAATTTAACTTTACTAAATATTTTCCATGCGTTGCTTTGGAAAACGAAGAATAAGTGTGCCAGTTATCAATTTATTGACTTTCAATTCCAAATTCCTGCTTCCTTGTCCATTTTATAAAAGTGAATCTGGGTTTCTTTAAATATGTTATTCCCTTTGCCGGCTGGCACAATGATGAGCTTGGTTAGTGGAGAGTAATGGAGAGACATTGCAGGAGGAAATGGTTTTGTTTCCTGGTTTTAGTGGGCTCTCAGCTTGGGCAGCTTGTCTAGCACCAGTTTCATGCAATGTGGGTGGCTTTGCCAACATCTGGCTCCTGATGCACATGTAGCTTCCTCAGCATCCAGGTCTTACAATGTAGGTGGCTTCCTTGGCACTCAGCTCCTGCAATGGGTAACTTCTAGTAGCCAGCTCCTGCAGCACCAGTAGCTTCCCTAGCTCTAGGCTCTGCAGTGCTTTGTGACCAGCAGCAACCAGTAGTTTACCCTGACACTTCTCTCAGATGATTGGTAGTGGAATATCTCCATCAATCATTTCCCCATGGTCAGGTTTCTCTGGAACCCCAGAGAGCAGATTTCCAGCAAGTTCCACCAGCATGGCACAGAAACTGTTTTGTCATGCCATGAACAAAGCTATGCCCCCCTTACCCCCCTGAAAACGTCTGGGTCTCATCTCTTGGAAGTGGGGAAAGCATTTTCTTTGCTGCTCCATCGCAGTCCTAGAGGTACTGTCTGTTCTTTAGTCTTGATATTCCTTTATTCTTTAGAGATCTCTTTACCTTTACTAGCCAATCCCTTGTTACTTCCATCCCACTATAGCTAATAATTCTTTATGTTATACTTTCCCTGTTCAAATTAGTATGTGGTTTCTCTCTCCTGATCAAAGAGTACAAACTTCCAGTTAAAAGATAAAAAAGTTCTGGGGATCTAAAGTACAGCATAGTGATTATAGCTAATGATATTGTATCATACACTTGAATGTTGCTATGAGAGTAGATCTAAAATGTTCTTACTACAGAAAAAGAAATGGTCACTATGTGGCAAGATGGAGGGGTTAGCTAATACTACAGAAGTAATCATTTTGCAATATATAAATGTATCAAATCAACACATTGTACACTTTAAACTTATACAATGTTATATGTCAATTATATCTTAGAAAAGCTGGAAAAAATAGTATACTTAGGGATAAATCTGACAAAAGGTGCACAATACCTATACACTGAACAGTAGAAAACATTGCTGAGAAAAATATAAGTGGTCATGGATTGAAAGACCCAATAATGTTAAGACTTCAATTCTCTCCAAACTGATTTTAGTCAATGTAACTTTAATCAAAATTCACTTTTCTAGAACTGAAAAACTAATTCTAAAATTCATGTAGATATATATTAAGGCCTTAGAATAGCCAAAACAATTCAGAAGAAAACAAAGTTGGAGGACAAACACTACATGATTTCAGATTTATTACATAGTTACACTAATCAAAACAGTATGGGAGTGGTGTAAAGATAGATGAATAGATTAATGGAACAGAATGAAGAGTCCAGAAAGATACCAGTACACAAATGACAACTGATTATCAGTAAAGGTACAATGGCAATTCAACTGAGAAAGAATAGTTTTTTAAATAAATGATGTTAAAATGACTGTATAGTCATGTGCAAAAAATGAACTTCAGATTTCCGGTCAATATGGTGGAGTAGATAAACGCTGTGTTTGTATCCTTTCATGAGCACATCAAAATTACAACTAAACTATAGAACAACCATAATTGAGAATCACCTGAAGTCTAGCTGAACAGAAATCCTACAACTAAAGATATACAGACTGGTAAGAGAGGTAGAGACACAAAAGGGGTTGGTCCCACACCTGTGTGTGGCAGTTAAAAATCAGGAGGGATATCTAGGCTGTAGAGGTCCTCCCTGAGGAGAGAGTGGGCCCAGCCCCACACCAGGTTCCCAGCCCAGGTTTCCAGTGTTGAGAAGAGAAGTCCCCATAAGTTCTGGCTATGAAAACCAGCAGAGATTGTGACTGAGACAGAGGGCAGCTGGAGACCCAGGCACTTCACTTAAAGAGTCCGCACATAAAATTACTCAATTTTGGACTCACTCACTCTGAGCTCCAGCACTGAAGCAGCAGCTTGAAAGGCACCAAGGACATATCGGGTTGGAACTGAATTGTCTGGCTTCAGGGCAAGAGCTGGAGGGGCAGCTTTCTCCCAGGCAGAAGTACTGGTAGAATCCATTGTTTCTCCGTTGAGATCTCCCACTCCCAGCATGCAGATGGAGGTGGCCACCATATCTGTCTCTCCATCAAACTGGCTAACACTAGTTTCACATGGCCCTGGTGACTTCCCTGAGACTCAGCCTGACTCAACTTGTGAGCCCACCCACGCCACTGTAAGTGGCTTTTCCACATGAATGGCTTGTCTTGGCACATGCTGCAGACTTTCCTAAAACCTTTCAAAGGTTCACAAAACCAAAACAAGAAGTATCTGGCCTGTACATGCCCCATAACTCTTGCTGAGCAACCTTAAGCCTGTCACTAGTGGAAGCTAGGTTTGGTTCAAGGCTTGGCCTCTTGAGACACCTCCAAGCCCAGCACTGGTGGTGGCCACCTGATGATTGCTTGGTGGCTCACACCAGGTTGCCTTGGGCAGAGCACAAGGTTTAGTTGAACTTTTCCTGTGGCAGTACCTCCCAGGAGTAGCATGCCTAATGGCTGGCTTCAGACCATGACTGAGTAGTCACTAGAGCTTCACTAAAGTGAATTCTGTTCAATAAAGTCATCCCCTGCACAACAGCTCTTCTATTGTAGTCATGGCCAGTTCTCACAGGCAATAAGCCCAAGAGTCAATCCTTCCCACTGATGTACAAACAGCAACCAAGGCTCAACACAACAGGAGGGCACACACAATCCATATAAGGGACACATCTGAAGCACCTGGCTCAAGTGACCAGTGAGATTGAGCACCACGAGACACCTACTACTAAGGCCACTATACAAAGGCAGGGAGACATAGCAGCCTTACCTAATACATAGAAACAAACACAGTAAGGCAGGAGAAGTGGGAAAACATAGAAATATGTCTTAACTGAAAGAAGAAAACAAAAATCTAGAAAAAGAACTAAGCATAATGGAAAAAAGCAATATACCAGATGAAGAGTTCAAAACACTGGTTATAAAAATGCTCAGTGATCTCAGTGAGAACATGGAAAAAGAGCTAGGACACATAAAAATTGAGATAAAATACATTAAAAAGAACCAGTCAAAATTAAGAATACAATAACTGAAATGAAGAATAGATCACAGGGAATCAACAGTAGATAGATGAACCAGAGAGTCTAATCAGTGATTTAGAAGATAAGGTAATAGAAAACACTCAATTAGAACAGCAATAAAAAAGAATCCCCCCAAAAACGAGAGTTTAAGGGGCCTCTGATAACATCAAATGTACCAACATTCATATCATAGGATACCAGAAGAAGAGACAGTAAAGATTTGAAAATCAATTTGAAGAAATAACAATGGGAAATTTCTTTAACTTGCTAAAGAAAATAGACATACAAACCCAGAAAGCACAGAGTTCCAAACAAGATGAATACAAAGATCCCCACACCAAGACATAACATACTTAAAATGCCAAAGGTTAAAGACAAAGAAAGAATCTTAAAAGCACATAAGCAAGGCAGTTGATAACCTATAAGGGAACTCCCATAAGACTGTCAGTTGATTTCTCTACAGAAATTTTGCAGGCCAGAAAGGCATTGGCATGAAATACTCAAAATGATGAAAAGTAAACACGTACAATCAAGATTACTTTATCCAGCAAAGCTATAATTGAGAATAAAAGGACAGATAAAGATCTTCCCAGACAAGGAAAAGCTAAAGGAGTTCATCACCACTAAACTAGTATTACAAGAAATATTAAAGGGATTTCTTTAATAAAGAGAAAAAAGTGTAAAAATATAAATAAAATTGCAACAACTACATATCAACAATTATTTTTCCAACAATTACTTTAAATGTAAGTAGATTAAATGATGTCAGAAACATGGTGGAGTGAGAGATGTCCCCAGATCTCTCCCCTTGAAACAAAAATAAGCTGAACACCTAACTTAACAAAAAATACCCAACCTGCATAGTAGCATGTCTGAGAGAGGGATCTGCTAAAAAAAGCTACAATAGGTCAGATCCACAGGCGACTGGTGGTAGACTAGGAGAAACAAAGAAGCTGCCTCTTGCAATCAGAACTCCCTAAAGGGGAGAAGGTGCAGTGGATTACCTAAACAGCCTTGCCTGAGAGAGCTGTGAGCTCCACGCAGTGGCAGTGCCCAGGCATCAGGGCAGAAAATGGAGAAGTGGGAATGGCAGAGAAGTAATAGTTGATTATTACCAACCAAGGTTGCAAAATGCCAGGCTGAGCTGCAGCTACCATCCTCCAACCCAGAGGGCACCTCTCCCCATTTTCTCTAAGACCGAACACTGCCGAACCCCAGGGGAATCTGAGCAAACACTACCAAAATTGCCAATAACACTAACAGGGTCTGAGACTGAGGGTGGCAAGTGATTGAATATTTATAAGGAAAAAAAGGCATTATTAAGACTTTATATAAAGTAGAATCTAAGAGGTTTAGATGTTACCTACTGGAAACCAAAAGAAAAATGCCTTCTTATCAATAGGCTAAAGAGAGATGTTTATATAATAAATCTCTCAGGAAAAGGAAAAAAAGGATACACTTCCGTTAATGCTCAGGTGGGGAAATACTCTATTAAACACCATGAACAACCGAAGTGAAAAGGCAGCTCAGAGAGAAAGAGAAAAATCTCCAGAAAATAAGCTTAAAGACATAGAAATATGTAACTTAAATGACAGAGAATTCAGGATGATAATTCTGCAAAACTTAGTTAGATCCATAAGGGGACGTTTATGTAGAAATTTATTGTAGAGTTGTTTGTGTCAGCTGGGAGTTAGTGACAACCCTAGTTTCCACTATGGGATGAATGGGTAAGTAAGATGTGGTGCTGGCACACTGTGGAATATACTATGCAATTTGAAGGAACAAAGTCAGATGAACATACTGCAATATGGACAGAACTTAGTGATGAGTGAAAAAAGAAAAGAATTAAGACACATAGCACAATATAACATATAAACTAAAAATATATACTCATAAACCAATATTTTAGGCTTTAAGAGAATCCTATACAAATTCAAAGATAAATTACATTAGACCAGTTGCCTGTGGGAAGAGGCATAAGTAATGGATATGAAGAATTGGAATAAAAGGAAAGAAAATTTAAAATACCTGAATGTACGAGGAAAGAATCTAAGATAAAGGGGATGGAGGTGGAGCAGGAAGAATAAAACAGTTCTAGATAAAATAGAATGGTATTTATGTAATCTAGTGTACAGAATTAGAGACAGCTCTTTTGTAAAAATCCGAGAGAAGAAAACAATAGATGTGACAAGACTCATACCTGGAAACAGCATTTAGATATCAGAAAAACTTATATCAACTATCTCCAAACAAATCCAAAAGTTTAGAACTTTTAAGACAGATTATCTTCACAGCCTTTGGAAGGTACTGACTTCTGTTACAAAAGTGAGATTTACTTCTATGACTCCCATCTGCTTGGATCATACTCACTCACCTGAACAGCTCTGATGTGGGGTTTCCCTCTCCAACATCCATGGCCCTTCTTCTTGCTCCAACTGGAAAATGACCTCTGGTTTGGGAACTTGGTACCCTGTTAACAGGACATGATACAGGATTAGGTCCAGCTAAATTAATTTCAGGGATCTATCAATGGCACTTCCGTTTGTTTGTTTGTTTGTTTTACGGAAAAATGATCACATTTAACTGGGAATTGAGTAATAATAATAGTGCTGTAAAGGGACTGAAGACTCTAGACAAATCAAGGATGGCACCATCACACATTTGAGATGTCTCAGAGCAACTCAGCAGCTGAGAATTGAAATAGCCTTATTGAGTTCCCTGGTAGACACCTAGGGTGGCTGAGAGCTTACCGACTGAGAGCAAATGGCTGTAGTTTTCCAGTGTCACATCCCGGTATAGGTGTCTCTGAGCAGGGTCCAAGTGTTGCCACTCTTCTCTGCTGAAGTCCACAGTTATATCCTCAAATGATACTGAGACATGTAGCAACACAATCCTGTTCAAAATTACATGATAAGCACTTAGGGATGAAGGGAGGATAAATTGAAAATATTTTTAATGACTTTTACCATAATGCACTAAGTACCTAGTTTTGCCTTTTATTTTGTGGGAGAAAAACTTACCGCAGTATCTTGGCATTCAATGTGCTACATTCATTCATTTATTCATTTAGTCATTCTTTTTCAAAACTTAGGATTAAGATGAGCTCTCTTTAAGTCCTCTAGTTGATGGAGGAACTAGATTCAATACATTTATTGATCTATTATGTGCTAGGCAATGGCAGTACAGTCAAATAAAATATAGAACAAATTCAACACTTGGATAACCAACATAGAAAGACACAAGGGTGATAAAAAACATTTAGAAGAAATATATGGGAGAAAGGAAAAACAGTAAAGTCTTTAAAAATAATGTAGAAAATGTTTTCATGATCTTAGATTAGGGAAATAATTCTCAAGCAAGATACAAAAAAACATTAATAACGAAAAAGATTGATCAGTCTGTCTACAATAAATTTTAAACTTCTATTCATTTAAAAGACAGCATTATAAGAGAAAAAAAGCCACAAAATAGAAGATACTGCAACACATATTGCTAACAAAGGCTCATATATAGAGGTTGTAAATAACTCTCACAAGCCAATAGGAAGAAAACAGACCACCTAGTAGAAAAGTGGGCAAGGATTTGAACAGACATTTTACAAAAGAGGAAATCCAAAGCCTCAATAGGCAACAAAAAGGGCTCAACTTCCTTTGTAACCAAGGAATGCAAACTGAAGCTATAATTAGACACCACTATACAACCCCTAGAATGTCTTCAATGTAGAAGACTGACAATATGAAATGATGAAGAGAATATGGCGCAATGAGAACTCTCATATGGCTGATGGTGGTATAAACTGGTACAACTATGCTGGAAAGCATTTTGGCTTTATCTGGCAATGCTGAAGACATGCCAACATTAAGACACAGTGATTCTACTCATGGAAATATGCCTGATTGGAACATGTGCAGCAGAAGACATGTTCAAGAATATTTACAGCAGCATTACTTAAAATATGTGCAATATTTCATTATAAAAGCTAAAAATGAACAGTAATTAAAAAAAATCAGTGTTCAATATAACTGGAACAATATCTACTATTTTTGTTGAAAAATAAGGATATTTTCTTAGTTGTTTTTATTTGCATAATCTCTAAGCATATATTCCACCCACCCACCCACAAAATAATTAGGACTGTTTTTCTGTGCGAGAGAGACCCGGGGAGTTTGGGAGAGAACCACATGAATGTATTACCTATTTTAAAAATTAAATAAAAAATTACCAATGGGACCAAAATGGAATTGACATGATTCTCCCTTGCTCCAATTTGCTAAGTAGAGATAAAAACTTTTGATATTATAAGATAAGAAGACTGTCAGTTGGCAAAAGGCAAACTGGCTAGGGACCTCAGAACCTGAGGAATGACACAGCTGTGGTTTCCTTGAGTTTTCCTTCTGCTTTATACAGGGAAGGCTGAAAACCCATAATGCCAATTGATGTAGACAAAAAATTTCCAAAGAAAATTCTCTAGCCAAAGAACCAGGAAAGAGGCAATTTAGCAAAAGAGAAAATTTTAGATAATAACTACATTACTCCAGCAAGCATCACGAGAAAAACTATGGCTTTTCACCCACATTCCCATCAGCAAAGACTGAGTGGGGAGCCTAAATTTTCATCCCTGCTTGGGGCTAATGAGGCCCCTCCCCACAGTATCCGTTTGGGCTCCATAAGGATCTCAAACTTCCACGCTCACCCAGTAACAAGATACCCTTCTGTCTCCCCACCAGGGTGGTGAATGAAGCAGTCTCCTGGAGAGCCTGACATTCCACCACCACCACTACCCCCAGCAGTATCAAGGTACTCATCTCCTTCTGGGATGTCAAAGAAGGCCATGTGGGGAACCTGAACTTCCACCTCCACTTGGCAGTAAGGAGGAGATTAGATTCTTCTTTTCTAGTGGAACAGAGTAAGAAGAGGACTGTTAAAAACAAGATTTAAATAATATCCAGAATCTCATACTTCTCTAAATATCCAGGACATGACTGAAAATCAGGCATCATATGAAGAAGCAGAACATCTTGAATGAGAAAAGACAATCAACGGACACCAACATTGAGATGACACAAATGTTAGAATTATCTGACAAGATTTTAAAAGTCGCCATCATGAAAATACTTCTATGTACCTAAAAGAAATGCAAAGAAAGTCTCAGCAAGGAAATAGAAGATAAAAAGGACTGAATGGAAATTTTAGAACTGAAAAGTACAATGAGTTCAATAGAAGAATGGAGAGGACAGAGGAAAGAGTCAGAGACCTTGATCACAGAACAATAGAAATGATCCAATCTGTACAACAGAAAGAAATATGACTGGGAAAAAATTAGCAGAGTCTCAGAGACCTGTAAGACTATAACTAACAATCTGGTATTCATGTCTTCAGAATCCCAGAAGGAGAGGAGAAAAAGTGTGGGATTGAAAAAGAAATTATGGCTGAAAAATTCTCAAATTTAGCAAAAGATAGCAACCCAGAGATTCAAGAGGCTGAGCAAATCCCAAGAGGATAAATCAAAGACATCTACACCAAGACATGGTATAGGCGAACTTCAGAAAACTGAGGACAGGAAACATCTTGAAATCAGCAAGAAAGAAGTGACACCTTACCTAGAAGGGGGAAACCAAGTGATGCAACATTGGTCATCAGAAACGATGGAGTTAAGAAGGAACTGGCACATTTTTCAAGTGCTGAAAGAAAAGAACTGTCAAGCCTGAATTCCACATCTGGCAAAAATGATCCTTCAGGAATGAAGAGGTAATGGCTAACAAACACATGAAAAGATGCTTGGCATCATTAATTATTAGAGAAATACAAAGCAAAACTACAATGAAATACCACCTCACGTCCACTAAGATGGCTAGAATCAAAAAGTCAGATAATAGCAAGTGCTGATGATGGTGTGGAGAAATTGAAATCTTTACACACTGCTGGTGGGAATGTAAAATGGTGCCAGTGCTTTGGAAAATGGTTTTGCAGTTCTTCAAATGGTTAAACATGAGTTATTATTTGACCGAGCAATTCCACTCCTAAGTGTATGTATACTCAAGATAAATGAAAATATGTCTACATAAAATTAAACGTTTATAGGAACATTACTCATAATATTCAAAAAGGTGGAAACAGCCTAAATGTACATCATCTGACAAATGGATTAAAAAATATGGTATATCTGCAAAATGCAATATTATTCAGCCATAAAAAGGAATGGAGTACTGATAAATGCAACAATATGAATAAACATTGAAAGCATTATGCTGAGTGAAAGAAGCTAGACACAAAGATCACACATTATATAATTTCATTCATATGAAATGTCCAAAATAGTGAAGTCTATAGAGACAGAAAGTAGATTAGTAGTTATTTAGGATTGGGGGAGGTAAGGAGAGGGAAAGCAGATGGCTAAGGGTACAGAGTTTCTTTTGAGGTAATGAAAATGTTCTAAAATCGACTGGTAATAGTTACACATATCTATAAATATACAAAAACTCACATTGAATCGTCCACTTTGGGTAAATTGTATGGCATGTGAATTATATCTCAATAAAGCTTTCATTAAACAAAAGAAATGAAGGAGAAATCAAGACATTTTCAGATGAAGGAAAACTAAGAAAATGTGTTGCCAGTAGATGTACCCTAAACAGAAAAGAGGTGATAAAAAGGATTCTTGCAACATCAGGAAAGAAGGAAAAATGGAAAGAACAAAAATATAGGTAAATACAATAGACTTTTCTTCTGTTCTTGAGTTTTTAAAATTGTCTGAAGGCAAAATATATAACATTGAGGTGGCTCTCCATGTATGTAGAAGAAATACTTAAGATATTTTTATTATAAACTCCAAGGGTAAGAGGACTTAAAGGGAGGTAAGTTCTCTACACTTTACTCCAGCTGGTAAAATGTCAACACCAGTAGACCTATGTGATAGAATAGTTCTGTATCTGGATTATTGCTTAAAATGGCAGAGAACTATACACACACAGTATAGCAATGTCAGTTTCCTGTTTGTGATACTAGTGACACAAGATGTAAACACTGAGGGAAACTGGTTAAAGGGTTACATGGGACCTCTCTGTATAATCTTTATAATTTTCTATAAATCTATAATTATTTCAAAAATTTTAAAGTTTGTAACAATCTATCAATATTATTTTCAGAAAGACTGGAGAAGATAGTGGACACACCATAAAAGAGCAGGATGCTATTAAAAAGAAGCTTTCACTTCTTGCCTATCTATCTGCCTAACTACACATCTGCCTACCTACCTATCTTATGGACTGGTGACTATCTACTTTATTTAGTGGGTTATAATCTATTGCCACTATTATTTATTTTGCTACTCACATTGTCTCAGATTTGGCCAGAGAGAGGTCCTACAGGCCGACTTCTATGTCTTTTTGACATGTCCCTATCTTTTGAGCACCTCATTACTTTCCAGCACAATGAGTTCATCTAGATCACTCTGTACTTTCTCTGATCTAATCCTGGAGTCAGTCATTTCTCCACTAATAGGAACAAAATGGTCTAGTTCCTATTAGTGATGGCAAATCAAGGTGTGCTCCTTGTGCCTGGCACATCATTTTACTTTCATCATCAAAGCAAGGAATGTTTTTCTATACAATAAAATATCAACTACTCAATGTAGAAGAAATGATGGATTTAAGGAAAAACACTATCATGGAAACATCAAGCAATTAATTGTTATAGGTAAGAATCATTGCTGGATGCTAAAATCAGTGGACAAAAGTATGAGAAACAGCATATTTACATAATTTCAAAGCATCTCCCCACACAATAGTTATTAATTAAAAATGGAAAGATAGTAACTTCACAGTACCTGACAGCATCTTAGCCAGGTGACCAAAGTTAATATTATCAATAAAGGACAAATTAATATTAAATGCCTACTGACACAAGCCACTGAGAACACAGCATCATTTTTGTGTTATTTCTGACAAAAATGAATAACCTGAATCTAATTATGAGGAAGCAAGAAACAAGCCTAAATTGAGGGACATTCTTCAGAACTGTCGGTTTCATTATTTTTTGTTATTTCATTAATTTCATTATTTCATTATTTCATTAATTTTTGTTCTTAAGAGATAAACATTGAAGAATTTAGGGGTAAAGGTGATTTAAGTTTGCAAATTACTCTCAAATGGTTCAGAAAATAAAGTTCTAATACATTTGTGTGTATACAAACACATATACACATACATACATATATAAATTGAAAAGACAATGAAAGCAAATGTGTCAAAATGTTAACAATTGGTGGTTTTGGATCAAGGCATATATAGTTCTTTGTACTATTTCATAATAGCTCTTTAATTTTTAAATTATTTCCAAAGAATACAAGGTTTAAAATTCTTTGTAGAAAATATAGGTGAATATTTATTTAAGTCTTGGGGTAGATTTCCTTAAAAAAAAAAAGACAAAAAAATGCATTAAGTATCAAAGAAAAGATTTAACAATTCGACTATGAGTAAATGAAGAACCTTTATTCATTGAACGACCCTTTGGCCTTTTTGGGCCCTGGATGCCTTCCCCTCACCAGTGAGTGTTCAGGAATGCAGAACAGACAGGGAGCTCACAGTACCTGTTTCACCATCCTGGAGGAGGTAAATCCAAAAGCACTGGGCCATGCCCAGCCCTTCTCCACCCAGTGGCTCTCCTGAGCACAGCCCCTAGGGCTACTGAGGAGCAGGACCTCTACCTGTGACCTAGCAATACACCTGACCTGTACCCCCAGGGCTCACATTCAGTGAGAACCCTGAGGACAGGCTTGAGGGAAGCTCTCATTCTGTCTGCCCATCTTCCTGACCCTTGTTCTCTTGCCAGTTGCCCCAGGACAGACCAGCAGGTGTGTGGGTGACACAGTGAAAGAGCCTCAGGGAGCAGGGGAGAATTGGCCATTTACCAGCTAGTATGGAAGAATTAAAATATCTAATATCTGACATTGTTAAACATTTTAAGAACTACTACTGCCTACCAGGTGCCTCTCTGGGAGTCACTAAGGCCACATTCGTGGGGTAAGTGTACCAAGACTACACTAGGCATTACAATGAGCTTTAACAGATGCAAGATGAATATAGACAAGGTATACTGCCCACAGAAACCTCTCTTTGATTCATTTCTCCATCATAATAAAATTTTTGAACCCCACCCTGGCTGGGTAGGTGTATGTGGAGTGATGGAGGGGGCTTTGAAGCTAGAGATTTGATACAAAGTTGCTAACACAGATTCATCCAGATTCTAGCCTTGCCTGCTACATATGAAAAGGTTTGATTTTCTGGGCCATTTCTACCACAAAGAATTACATATGTCCCTACCACCACCAGGTCCCCTACAAGGACTTCTTCATGCTGGGTGAAAATCACCACTTCAGCTCTTCACGGCTTCCAATGAACCACACAATGTCTTCCTACAGAGTTATCTCAGTCCCAGTACATTATGTGCCATCACTCCCAGGGGTGCTAGGCTGCCAGGATTAGCTGCTCCCTGCTCATTCTGTCCCTGGCCATCTACTCTGTCCCATCCTGCAGATGGCTTGGTGCTCAGACCTCCCTCCTCAGGGCTGTTCTCAGTCCTGCCCCAGCACATTTCTACATTGACTTCTGTGATGTGATCCTGTCCTTCTGTACCTTGTCCCAGTCTAGCAGAAGGCCTTCCAGAGCACTTATTAGGCTGGCTGAAAGTGAAAAGTAGTATTTAGTTCACTGGGCCCTCACCTGGGGCAAGATACCTAGTCTCTGCCTGTTCCTCCTTGTCTGCAGATGCCCTGGTCTTTCCTGCTCCTTCTGGTTGTTCTCTATCCATCTGACTGTTCTCTGCTCCCTCTAGATGTTGCCCATCCATTTGAGTGTTCCCTGTTCCCTCTGAATATTCTCTATGGTCCTACATTCCTCCATTTGGCCTTTCCTGCTTACCCTGCCCACTCTGGTTCCTTGACTTCTCCCTGCTCCCTCTGCTGGTCCTTATTCCCTCTGCATGGTCTTTGGTCTCTCCTTTTACTGTTCCTCTAAATGTTTTTTATTCCTCACAAGTGACCCTCAATCTCTTTCCTGACACCCCTATTTGTTGCTTTCTCTGACTGTCTCTAGGTCCCTCTTAACTGTTCTGCTCCACCAATTTCTTCTTCCCTCTAACTGATCCCTGTTGCCTCTGACTGTCCTGTATTTCCTCTGACAGTTGTGTCTCTAGTAATCATTAGTCTGTGGCACCATTCTTCTGACTAGTCCATTTGGCTAGTCCCTGATTCTGACAAGCCTTTCTCATTCTTCTAGTAGACAGACTGTTATTTGAGTCTTTTGACTGCTCTCTACTCTCAATTCTTCCCTGCTCCTGGGGCGGTTCTGGAATGCATTTCTAATTCGTTCTCACCTAATGCTCATTTGTCTGCTCCACAGACCGTACTTTGTGGAGGGTAGATCTACCTGGCTCCTAACCTAGGCTCTTGACTATCAAAGCATACTACTTCTGTGTGCTCAATGCCACACTGGTTTCTGTACTCGTCTACTCCATCACTTACATTATGTCTGACTATTGGCTGCTATTGGCTAGGTCCACTGTTTCTTGGGCAAGGTGAGCAACAATCCCAGTTTGCTCAAGACTTTCCCTATTTTAGCACTGGAAGTCCCCCATCTCAGGAAACCTTGTCACCCTATCCTGGGAAACTCTGGCTGATCCCCAGACTCTTCCTGGATTCTGCAACTGTTCTTAGCTTCAGTGCCTGCTACATGGGCCTCTGGCTGCTAACTATCTTCAAGAACTGGCACTATACCTTCTGGGTGTTCTCTAGTCCCTCTATCAGTTGCCTAGTCAGTCAAGATGTTATCCAATACTAGACACACTTTTAATGCCCAAGTCTCCTGTTCCCTAGTCCTCTGGTTAGCTCCTGGGATCTCTAGTGGACACCCAAGCACACATTTGCAGGTCCCTCTGGCTGTTCCCTGACCTCAGAAGCTGTTCTGTGTTCCATGTGGTCCCTACTGCCCTCAGCTATTCCTCAGCCTTGAAGGTCCTTCTCTGTCTTTCCAATTGTCCCATGGGTCTGTCCTGTCCCTGCTCCTCCACCTGTTCTACAGCCTCAGCACCTGGTCCCTGCTGCTTTTGGCTGCTACCCACTCCGAGGCTCATCTTTCCCATTTCTTGTTCTCTGGTTCCTCTGTCTTTCCCATCCCCTTAGATTTTCCTCTAAATCATGGTGCCTTGTGAAGTTGCTTGTCCTGCTGGCTCTTACCCAGCACAGTGAACCTTTTTGTTTTTGCCATTTTAGCTGAATCTTCTGTTTTCCTGTCTCTCTGGTTGTTATCTGGTTCCTCTATCTCCTTGTACATTTTTCTATTTTAGATCTCTAATTCTTCTTAAACCCTCTGGCTCTTCCTTGCTCCCTGCTATCACAACTTCTACAGCCTTGACAATTGCTTCTTGGTCTCTCTGCTGCTCCCTGACCTCTGACTCATGTTTCCCATTTCTTCTGAATGTTCTATTGCACTCCCACCTGTCCTCTGGGCCCCTTGGCGATCTTCCATCTCCAGTAAGTGCACCATGATCCCTTCAGCTATTCTCTGTAGATATTCATCCCTTTCTCTCACTGACCCCTCTGCCTGTTTTTCAACTTCAGCCACTATTTCCTGGTCTAACTAGCTGTTCTCCACTCCTGGAGACATTTTTATTGGTTCTTTGGTATCTTCCCATTCCCTGCTCCTTGTCATCTAGTAAAAATAAACAGGAATCTAATACATAAATAAGTGAATAAATAATATTCACAGGATCTTGGTCATTTCCATCTTTTCTTGCAAAGGGCAGAGGTCCATGGTTGGGAAGGAAGACATGAGCGGAGAAATAAATGTGCCTTGCAGAGCTCAAAATCATTCATCTATAATTTCCCACACATTGGTTGGGCAAGTGGCTGTGTGCAGAAGGACTGGGGAGGACCACATTGTTGTAACCTTCATCTGTGGGCCTGTGACTGATATGATGGAGCTTAGTCTTGCCAAGGGCAATTTTCCACTGGGTGGAAGCACAGTACTGTCAGCAGTGATTCATTTACCATTTAATGCCCCTAATACCTTTGACTTGAAATAAAATTTCAGTGACTTGGGTAAAAATATTTAAGTACAGTAATTTCACCACAGTAGTTTCAATCACAACAGAATACTTGAAGCACTTTAAATGATTACACAGTAGATTGGTTAAAGTAATTATAGCCTATCCAAAGGACATAGCTATGCATCATGTATGTATAAAGAAAAACATTTCCTGCCTAGAAAATTATGTTAAACTGCCAAGTTAAAAAGGAGGCAACCAAATACTATGACTGCATTTTAAAACTTGAGCTATGTAATGTGTGTGGTATGTATACACACTCACAAACTCACACATATACCTACATACATTCACACATGCACATACAAAGGAAAAAACAACTGAAAGTAAATATAGCTAAATGTTAACACTGGTTAATTTTGAGTAATGCTGGAATTACCAGTAATGTTTTATTTTGTTCTATGTGTTTATCTCCATTTTCTAATATTTTATTGTGAAATAATGAAATTATGAAATAATAAAAATCAAAATAATTTTAAAAAGTTTAATATTATTCTAATGACCACAGAACCCTGAACCCCTGTGACAGCGAGCCTGTTCTATGGGTGCAACATCCACAAGACAGTCTAAAGGAGGGAGCTGTCCAGTAAGGTCTGGCTCTCTCATTATCTTTCTCTGTTTATAGAATCTCCAGGGGAACTTTTAGTGGGAAACAGACTGGGCTGTAGTGTGACAAGGGTGGAGGACATGTTCAGGAGACATAATTCTAGTCCAGTGCTGTCACTTGCAGTCTGAGCCACCAGAGAAAGTCATGTCTCTTCTTGGGCCATTAGATTCATCTTTGAAAGAAGGAAAAACCAGAAGGGCCCTGGAAACTGCGGTTACCCTAATACCCTGCCATCCTCTAAGGTCCAAAAAAGGAGATTTTTCAGTCCAAGATCAGGATAGAGGAGAAATCAGCAAATCTCCAGAGACCAGGCAGAAAGGAGGCTCTGGTGGGGATTGGCTGAGTATCAGCCAAGAGCCAATGCAGAGTGAAGGGCTTGTGCTGGGGTTTGGGGGTAGCATCTCCCTGGCTAGGAACAGTGATTGACCCCACCCAGACCTGTCCACAGACACTCTGCAGGGAATTGACCAACCCCCCTGAGATGTGGGGCTGACCCTCCCATTCCACCTTTCCTCCATCAACTGCATAATGTTTTTCACTGAAACACACAGGGCTCTGCATGTGGAACATCAGCCATGTGGTTCTCACACAGCAGGAGGATAGTAATCTGTCATAGGGGCAGTGAGTCCAGAATCTCCTGTCCCTGTGACCCACCTAACTCTACTCTGAGGTCCTGGTGACAAGCCTGGATTATTTCTCCACTGAATGAATTTCCTCTCCCTCCTCACCTCACACAAGCTGCCATATCCCTCTGCAGCCAAGGCTGGGGACCACTGGGAAGAGCTTTGGTTTGCTGGCATGTTCCTGCTGGGCCTGAGCCCTCAGGCTCCCTTGCTGACAACTCTGATCTTCCCAGGAGCTTGAAGTCAGCAGGAACCTCAGCAAGAGCTGCTAGGACTGGAGGGAAGACCCTGCAGCCTTCACGATGGGGCCTGGTCCAGAGATTCTGTAGAGGCTCCAAAAAACCCTGGAAAGACAGTATCCACATGGTCAGTCATATAGCTTTACCCCAAAAATGCTTCCTGGGAGCACCAAGGGGTAGCTCACTGTGCTGGATAGGAAAGTTCAGTAAAATCAACACCAAGTATTAGTATAGAATATGGGAAAAACTCATGAGATTTGGTGTAAAATGAATGAGGATTTTAATTCCAGCTCTTTTCAGTTCTAGCTAGAATTTGGGGAAGTAACTTTAGCCTGAGTTTCCTCATCTTAAAACTGAGGATGAAAATACCCATCTCATAGTGTTGTTAAAGTTAAATGAAGTGATGATTCTAAAGCACTTATTCCAACTTGGCATCTGGAACACATTCCATTAACATATAATTTTATATATATAATTTAAATTGTTTTAATTGGAGTTGACATTAAAGACTATTTTATATTAGTATCAGATGTACAGCATAGTGGTTAGACATTTACATAATTGACAAAATGATTTCCCCAATTAGTCTAGTACCCACCTGCCACTATACGCAGTTATTACCATATTACTAACTATATTCCCTATGCTGTACTTCACATCCCCATGACTGTTTTGTAATTCCCAATTTGCAATTCTTAATCCCTTCACTTTTTTACCTACACCCAACCCACCCCCACCATCTGGCAATCACCAGTTTATTCTCTGTATCTATGAGTCTGTTTTTGTTTTGTTTGTTCATTTATTTTGTTCCTTAAATTCCACATATAAGTGAGATCATATATTTGTCTTTGTCTGATTTATTTCACTTAGCATAATACCTTCTAGGTCCATCCATGTCATTGCAAATGGTAAGAATTAATTATTTATAGCTGAGTAATATTCCAATATTCCAATATATATATCATCTTTTTATCCAGTTACATATTGATGGGCACTTGGGTTGCTTCCATATCTTGGCCATTGTAAATAGTATTGCAGTGAACATAGGGGTACATATATCTCTTCAAATTAGTGTTTTGGTTTTCTTTGTATAAATACCCAGAAGTACAAATGCTGGGTTATAAGGTAGTTCTATTTTTAATTTTTTGAAGAATCTTCACACTGTTTTCCATAGTGGCTGTACCAGTTTGCAATTCCACCAACAGTGCATGAGGGTTCCCTTTTTTTCATATTCTCACAGATACTTGTTTTTTTATTTATTGATGATAGCCATTCTGACAGGTGTGAGGTGATATCTCATTGTGGTTCTAATTTTCATTTCTCTGATGATTAGTGATATTGAGAATCTTTTCTTATGTCTATTGGCCATCTGACAAAAACTGTATCCCAAAGGTGCCATCAACTAGTTTCCATAGGCTCCTAAAATAATCACCAACACAGGCAACACACACTCAATAGAAAATTAACCATGGATCTGATTAAAATCCCTTAGGGGCCAAACCTAACAACCTATAGGACCCCATAATACATAGCCTATATATAAAATCAGTGACTCCCATAAAACCCTTCCAGTCTATCATATACCAATTCACAGAGTCTTGCAATTACTAATGTCCACAGGTTCCAATGACCAATTCCTATGGGACCCCCAAAACTGACTCCAAAAGACTGGTAATCCCAGGCTTGCAATCAATCATTCACCACTGCAGTATTGCAATCAGTAACTCTCATGGACCAATCAATGACTTCAGATATTCACATCTCCAACTCTAAACGTCAAGAATTTCAACAGCAGTCCCAATCACTTATAAACAGATATCTCCAATTATTTTCCTCCAAGGATTCCCCAACACTGTCATTCACTACTCCAATATGAATGACATCTATAGGCCTTGGATTATCTAATCTGATTGGACCATAATTCATTGATCCTTCCTCAGAGAAATAACCCAATATTTTATTCCCAGAGGAACCCAATTAAACCCAAATCTGATATGCCATTGAATTAAGAGGCTAAAGAAAACACAAAACCTAAAACACTTCCAGGCAGAAAAAAACATGTTTTTTACAATAAGAAGGAATCATAATAGCACCAGACTTCTTATTTGCAATTTTAGGAGCCATGTTAGAAGAAAACAATTATGAATTACTAAAAGTGACAGATCCAAAAATTGTATTATTTTTTGCGACACAGCACAGTATGTTTTCTTCATTTTATTTTCATTTTTTATAAAGCCTGTATTTTTATTTATTTATTTACTTATTTTATTAATTACAGTGAAATTGGTCAACAAAATCCAGTAAGTTTTAGGTGAATAATTCAACAATAAGGCACATATACATTGCCTTGTGTGTTCACCTCCTATAGTTAGAATTCATTCTGTCACCACATATTTGACCCCTTTTGCCCTATCTAACTTCCTACTCCTCTACTCCCCTCCCCTCTGGTAACTACTAGGCTATTGTTCATGTCCACGAGTCTCTGTTTGTTCTGTTTGTTTGTTGTTTTTAGATTTATATCCCAGATATAAGTGATATCATGTCGTTTTCAACTTTTTTTGGAATTTTTATTTATTATTGTTATCTTCATTACTTTGCAATGTTTTGCATTCTAAGTTATTTATTTATTTACTTATTGAATTGAAGAAATTATTTAAATTATTTTCCCCATCTGCTTTTAGGTTTATGTCCCACATATAAGTGATATCATGTGATTTTTCAGCTTTTTCTGTCTGGCTTATTTTGCTTAGTATGATTATTTCAAGGTCCATCTATGTTGTTGCAAATGGCATTATTTCATTTCTTCATATGGCTGAGTAATATTCCATTGTATATATGTACCACAGCTTCTCTAGCCAATCATCTATTGTAGGATACTTTGGTTGCCTCCATGTCCTGGCCACAGTGAATAATGCTGCTATGAACACTGGTGTGCAAATATCTTTATGGATATAAATTTTCAAGTCTTTGGAGTAAATACCCAGTAGAAGGATTGCTGGATCATCTGGTAGATCAATTCTTAGTTTTTTGAGGACTCTCCATACTGTATTCCATAGTGGCTGTACCAATTTGCAGTACCATCGGCAGTGTATGAGGGTTCCTTTTTCTCCGCATCCTCTCTGACACCTGCTATTACTTTTTCTGTTGATAACAGCTATTCTAACACGTGCGAAATGGTATCTCATTGTGATTTTGATTTGCATTTCCCTAATAGCTAGTGATATGGAGCATCTTTTCATATATTTGTTGGCCATTTGTATGTCTTCTTGGGAGGAGTGTCTATTCAGGTCTCTGGCCATTTTTAATTGGTTTGTTTGGTTTTCTGGAAGGTTGTTATTGAGTTGAATGAGTTCTTTGTATATTTTGGATATTAGGCCCTTATTGGAGGTATTGATTGCAAATATATTTTCCCATTCAGATGGCTGTCTCTACCTTGTTGACGGTTTCTTCTGCTGAACAGAAGCTTTTTAGTTTGATGTAGTCCCATTCATTTACTTTATCTTTTACTTTCCTTGCCTTTTAGGTCAAATTCATAAAATCTTCTTTAAGTCCAAGGTCCATGAGTTTAGCTATTTTGTTCTCTTCTATGTATTGTATTGTTTCAGGTCTTATATTCAGGTTCTTAAACCATTTTTAGTTAATTTTGGTATGTGGTGATAGACAACAGTCTAGTTTCATTCTTTTGCAGGTGGCTTTCCAGTTTTCCCAGCACCATTTATTGAAGAGGCTTTCCTTTCTCCACTGTATCTTTTTAGCTCTTTGTCAAAAATTATTTGCCCATATAAATATGGGTTGATTTCTGGAATTTCGATTCTGTTCCACTGGTCTGCGTGTCTATTTTTCTGCCAATACCATACCATTTTGATTATTGTCACTTTGTAGTATAATTTGAAGTTGGGCAGAGTGATGCCTCCAGTCTTGTTCTTTTTTTCTCAGGATGATTTTGGCAATTCAGGGTCTTTAATGCTTCCATACAAATATGGTGATGTTTTGGTTCTATTTCTTTAAAAAATGTAAAAAACAACAATGCAATTTTAATGGGGATAGCATTAAATCTGCATAATGCTTTAGGAAATAAGGTCATTATAACTATGTTGATTCTTCTGATCCAAGAACACGGAATATCTTTCCATTTCTTTGTATCTTCTTCGATTTCTTTTAATAGGATTTTACACTTTTCATTATACAGGTCCTTCAAATGTTTCATTAGATTTATCCCTAGGTATGTTATTCTTCTTGTTGCAATTGTGAAAGGAATTATTTTTCCACTTCTGTTTCTGACACTTCATTATTATAGTATAGGAACACTATGGATTTTTGAATGTTGATTTTGTGTCCATAAATTTTACTGTATTTTCTTATTATTTTTAGTAGTGTTCTTGTAGAGTCTTTAGGGTTTTCTATATAGAGAATCATGTCATCCGCAAATAGTGACAGTTTGACTTGTTCTTTCCCTATTTGGATGCCTTTTATAACTTTCTCTTGCCTGACTGCACTCACTAGGAGCTCCAATGTTATACTGAATAACAGTGGCGATACTGGACAGCCTTGCCTTGTTCCTGATCTTAGAGGAAAGGTGTTTAGTTTTTCACCATTAAGTATAATGTTGGCTGAGGGTTTGTCATAGATGGCCTTTATTATCTTAAGGTATTTTCCTTCTATACCAATTGTGTTAAATGTTTTGATCATAAACAGATAGATGCTGTATCTTGTCAAAGGTCTTTTCTGCATCTATTGATAAGATCATATGATTCTTATTTTTTAAATTTGTTTATGTGGTCTATCACATTAATTGATTTGTGTATGTTGAACCATCCCTGTGCCCTAGGATGAAGCCCACTTGATCCTGGTGTATAATCTTTTAAATATGTCACTGTATTCGGTTCACTAGTATCATTTTTAGGATTTTTGCACCTGTATTCATGAGAGATATTAGTCTATAGTTTTCTTTTTTTGTGTGTGTTATCTTTACCATGTTTTGGTATCAGGGTAATATTGGCCTCAAAAAATCAGGAAGTATTGCATCCTCTTCCATTTTTTTGAAGAGTTTGAGGTAAATAGGTATTAAATCTTCTTTGAATGTTTGGTAGCATTCTCTGGTGAAGCTATCTGGTCCTGGACTTTTATTTTTTGGTAGGTTTTTGATGATTGTTTCCATTTCCATATTGCTGATCGGTCTATTTAGATTTTCCGGTTCTTCCTAATTCAGTCTAGGAAGTTTGTATCTTTCTAAGTACTGGTCCATTTCTTCTAAGTTATTAAATTTGGTGTTATATACTTTTTCATAGTATTCTTGTATGATCCTTTGTATTTCTGTGGTGTCTGTCACATTTTCTCCTCTTTCATCCCCGATTTTATTTGGGTTCTTTTTCTTTTTTTATTGAGTCTAGCCATGGGTTTGTCAATTTTATTAGACGTCTCAAAGGACCACTCTTTGTTGCACTCAGTTTTTCTATTGATTTTTGTTCTCAATTTTATTTAATTATGTTCTAATTTTGTTTATTTCTTTTTTTCTGCTGCATTAGGTTTCATTTGTTCTTCCCTTTCTAGATTTTTTTAAAAAGATGAGGTGTTAAGATGTTTATTTGGGCTCATTCTAGTTGTTTTTTCAGTTCCTGAAATTGTTGACATGAATTGTTTTGGATTTTACTGAGGTTTTTCAGAAGTACCATCCTGAATTCTCTGTCATTTAAGTTACATATTTCTATGTCTGTAAGCTTATTTTTTTGGAGGTTTTTCTCTTTCTTTCTGAGATGCCTTATCACCTTGGTTGTTCATGGTGTTTAATGGACTATTTTTCCACTTGGGCTTTAACGGAAGTGTATTCTGCTTTTATTTCCAGAAAGAAGATTTATTATATAAAGGTCTCTCTTTAGCTTGTTGCAAAGAAGCATTTTTCTTTTGCTTTGCAGTAGGTGACATCTAATCCTCTTGGATCCCTGCTCTATATAAAGTCTTAATCATGCCTTTTTTTGCTAATAGATCTTCAATCACACTCACTACCATCAGTCTCAGTCCCCGTCAGTGTTAGTGACAGTTTTGGTTACATTTGCTCAGATTCCTCTGGGGGCTCAGAGGTGTTTGGTTTGGAGAAAATGGGGAGAGGTACCCTCTGGGTTGGAGGATGGGGGCTTGGTTCAGCCTGGTGTTTTGCAATCACAGCTGATAATAATCAACTGTTGCTTCTCTGCCATCCCCACTTCTCTGCTTTCTGCCATAATCCCTGGGCATTGCCACTGCGTGGAGCTCACTGCTCTCTTAGACAGGGCTGTTTAGGGAACCCACTGCACCTTCTCCCCTCCCCTTCCTCCTGCAAAGCAGCTTCTTTGTTTCTCCCAATCCACTGTTCAACTCCCATGGTTCTGACCTGTGGTAACTCTTATTCACAGAACCCTCGCTCAGATGTGCTTGTGTGCAGGTTACATGTTTTGTTGTTGTTGTTGTTGTTGTTGTTGTTGAGTTTTATATGTTCAGCTTATTGTTGTTTCAAAGGAAGAGATCTGGGCTCATCTCTCACTCCACCATGCTTCTAAGAATTTCAATCCCATCCTTTCTATGTCCTATTCTTCTGTCAGGACAAAAGACAGATACTTTTAGATATAAAATAATTTATTGTATAATATGCCAATATTTCTATTTCAGGATAATACTCAAGGGAATAGTCTAAACTATTATAAGCTGAATAGTTACAGAAATCTCAAAATCAGAGGAAAGCAGTTTTGAGAAA
The DNA here is from genome assembly GCA_004027375.1 of Macroglossus sobrinus. NCBI lineage: Eukaryota > Metazoa > Chordata > Mammalia > Chiroptera > Pteropodidae > Macroglossus > Macroglossus sobrinus. Next base: position 209,963 of record PVKZ01001063.1, on the reverse strand, counting down.
TGATCCTTGCAATTGATATACAGTTTTTTTTCTGAATAAAATATAATTGGATATTTGGAATAAATAAGATTATTACTATCACTAAGTGGAAAATTTTAAATACCCTGGCAAAATCTACTGAGTGAAATCAGAAAGCTAATTAAGCAACTTTATTACTGGATGCAAATTATATTGGTATTACTTGGATCTAGCAATAGAAAAAATAAAGACAATCATATTTATAAGAAAGGTGAAGGGAACTACTAGCAGAAATTGATAAAAATATTCAAAATACTAAATATCAGAATTTTGAAATAATAATAACTAGAGAGGATTAAGAGACATGTGACCAAACTAGCAAAAATCAGAAAAGAAAAAGCTAGGAAATATCGACCAAGTAAAATAAATAATAAACATAAAATAGCAGGAGACATAAAATTGAATATATTATATAATTCAACTAAATTGAATGATCTGAATTCTGGTCTAAAAGATAAAGATTATGAGATTGAGTTAACAAACAAAATACAGTTTCTGTACATCTAAAATAAAAAAAAGTGAAGATGTGAAATGAAGCACTGGACAAAAATATGCCATGTTATTTATCATTGTTTTTATTATGGTCAGCACTCATTATGTCTTAGGAAATCTTTGCCTACAGTAGGATCATAAAGATGTTTAATGTTTTCTTCCAAAAGTTCTATTGTTTTATTTTTCACAGTTAGATCTTTGGTCTTCCTGGGAAGAATTTTGTTGTGTGGTATCTGTTAGAGTCAAGATTAATTTCTTACATATGGATATCAAGATGACCCAGCTCCACTTATTGAAAAGATTACCTTTTCTTTACTGCTCTACAGTGTCTGTCTTTATTGCTCTACAGAGTCACCTTGTGACCATATATGTAGGGGTTCATTCATGAATTCTGTATTTCCATTGGTCTATTTGTCTATTCGTAGACCAGTAATACACTGTTTTAATTAATGTGCTTCATATTAAATTTTGATATTGATAGAGTAAAAGATTATTAAATTGGACTACATCAAATTTAAGGCCTTCAGTTCACCAGAAGACAAATTTAAGACTTTAAAGGCAAATACCACAGTGGAAGAAGATAACTGCAATACTTGTATCTGGCAAATAATTCATATCTCAAATACATCAAGAATTCCTAGAAATCAGTAAGAGCCACAGAAAAATTGCAAAAGGAACAGCCAACTCATAAAAAAGATATCCAAATGACAAATAAACATAAGGAAAGATGCTCAACTTTATTAGTTAGCAAGGAAATATAGATTAAACTACAATAAGATATTCCTTCATATCCACCAGAAATGAGTAAAATGAAAGAGATAAGTAACCAAGAGCTGACAAGGATGTGGAGCAACTGAAACTCAAAAATTGTTTTTTAGGAGCATAAAATAGCACAAACACTTTGGAAGGCTAATTGGTAGTATCTATTAAATCTTAACATATGCAATATCCTATGACCCAGCTATTCCATTCCTAGGTTTATACTCAAGAATGTGAACATATATTTACGAAAATATAGGTATGATGATGTTCATAGTAGCTTTATTCAAAACTGAACATTATGCAAATGTCCATCAATGTTAAAATGGATAAAGAAGCTGTGCTATATTTGTACAAGGAAATACTATACAGCAATGAGAATGGACAAAATTGTTACATGCAACATGCATGAATCTCATCATGTGAACATTGTGTTGGTCAAAGAAGCCAGATCAAAAGAGTAATAAATCAATACTGTCTGATTATTTTTATATAGATTTCAAAAACAGGTAAAACTAACATATGCTGTTAGAAGTCAGGACGGTGGCACCCCTTGGGAGGAGGTTAAAAATTAGAAAGGAACACAAATGGGGCTTCTTGGGCCCTCATAATGTTCTTGGTCTAGATGGGGGTTGTATAGGTTTGCTCTGTCTGTTAAAAAATCATCAAGCCGAACATGCATAATGTGTGCACTTTTCTATATCATGTTGTAATTCAATAAATGTTTCAAAAAATATACAATATACCAGACTAATGCAAAAGTATGAAAGCAGGTCTGGAAATACAATTATTGAGGTAGAAATTAAAGTCCAAAGTGCTCAATAGATCAACAAAAAGTGGGGGTTCATAATAAAATACACAATAAATAAAAAAGTACTAACTTGCATAAATCTTTAGGGTCAATCAGCATTTATAAATAAAAGCAGCACAAATGCATGGAACCACACAAATTCTTAAAAAGCATAATTACAGGGACTTCTGGATATGGAGTAGATTTAATTTTATTTATTCTTCTTGCTAAATATAACTAAAAACAATCTGGACATTATATATGAAGCATAGGAAGACTCAGAAAGGTGAAGTGAAGGCTGACTGGCTACAGATCCTGAAACCAAAAAATGACGTAGCAGTGAGTTCACTGGGTTTTCTTTTAGCCTCATATATCTCAGACCAGGTGCTAGAGAAGCTGGCAACCCAGAAATGCCAAAAGGTGCAGAAAAAAACTGTCTCAAGAAAAGCCCACTCTCTCTAGCCAGAGGACTGGGAAAGGGGCAGTCTAGCAAGACAGAATATTTTAAGATAACAATGGCTCTACTCAAGCCAAATACCACAGAAAACACTGCAGCCCTACCGCCCCCCCATGACTAACAGTAAAGGTCAAGTGGAATGCCTAGACTTCCACCATTGTCAGACTGTAAGGAGGTGCCTCTGCTCCCTACCTTCTGCAGAGGTGGTGCCAGAGAAAGCCCAGAAGGGCACTGGATCTTTCCTCCTTCCTGGGCTGTAACAGCTGACTCCTCCACCCATAACTTCTCTGTGACAGTGGTGAGCATGTTGCGAATCTGGGCTTCCATCCTCACCCAGAAATAACAAAGTACCTTTTCCCTTTCCCACTTAGGTGACGTCAGAGGAGGCCTACTGAAGTTCTCACCAAGGCTCAGCAATAACAAGGGCACCTCTACCAACAGTGTCAGTGGACATCACATAGGAAGCAATGGAAGGGTACCTATCCCCATCCCAGGCAGAGTGGTATTAGCAGAGTCCTAATATGGAGACTGACACTGAGATGCAGTGGGCAGAAGTATTTGGAATCCTTTCCTGGGTTTGATAACCAGTACACAGTACTCTGATAAACAAGCTAAAGCAGTGTTGTGAGGAAAATCTGAAAAGAAAAAAGTCTCAAATCAATAATCTAAACTCTCATCTCAAGAAACTAGTAAAGAAGAGCAAAATAAACCCAAAGCCATCAGAAGGAAGAAAAAAATAGAAGTAGAAACAGAAAGTAATGAAATTGAAAACAGAAAGAAACATGGAGAAAAACAGTGAAACAAAGAGCTAGTTCTCCAAAACAAACTAAACAAACAAAAACAATAGAATAAGAAACCTCTAGTAAGACTGACAAGGAAAAAAATCAGAGAAAACACAAACTATTAATATCAGGAATGAAACAGGGTATATCATTACAGACCTACAGACACCAAAAGGATAATAAAGGAATACAATGAACAACTCTACAGATATAAATTTGAAAACTTAGATGAAATGGATCAATTCTTTGAAAAGTACAAACTACCACAACTCTTCCAACATAAAATAGTTTATTTGAATAGCCTCATAATTATTAAGGATATTGAAACAACTACTGAAACAAAAGTCTCTATGCTCAAGAGGTTTTACTGGGAGATTTCCAAAAACCTTTCAAGAAGAATTAACACTGACCCTACACTATTGCTTCCAGAAAATAGAAGAGGGGTATTTTTCCTAATTCATTTCATGAAAACTGATACCAAAACTAGACAAAGATAGCACAAAAAAATAAATAAAAGAAAACTAGAAACCAATATCCCTCATGAACATAGATGCAAAAATTCTTAACAAAATATTAGTAAATATATTTCAGCAATATATAAAAAGAATTATACACTGTGACCAAGGAGGTTTATTCCAGGAGTATAAAACTGGTTCAATATTTGAAAAATCAATCAATGTAACCCACCATGTAGACAGGATTAAGAAGAAAAATCCAACACCTATTCATGATAAAAACTCAAGAAAACTTAGAATAGAGGGAAATTTTGTCAATTTTATTTTTAAAAATCTACAAAAACCCTATAACTAACATCATACTTAATAGTGAGGGACAATGTTTTCCCCTTAAGATCTGGAACAAGGCAAGAATGTTGACTATCACGACTCTTACTCAGCATAGTAAAAATTCTAGCCACTACAACAAATCAAGAAAATAAAATTAAAGGCATACAAATTGAAAAAGAAGAAGTAAAACTGTCCCTATTTGCATATGATATGATAGTCTACAAAGGAAATATCAAGGATCCTATATATTTAAAAAGAACTTCTAGAAGTAATAAGTGACTTCATCAAGGTCATAGGATACAAGAACAACACATAAAAATCAGTTGTATTTTTACATACTAACAATGTACATGAGGAAACGAATTGAAAATACAAAACACGCAAAAAACAAAATATTTAGGTATAAATGTAACAAAATATGTACAGGGCTTATATGCTGAAAACTATAAAATGCTGATGAAAAAATCTACAAAGATTTAAATAAATATAGAGAGATACTACTATGTTTATGGTTTGGTAACCTCAACATAGTAAAAATATTCTCCACAAGTTGACCTATAGACTCAATTAAATTCATATCAAAATCTCAGCAAGAATTTTTGTGTAGATATAGGCAAAATTATCTAAAATTTATGTGGGAAGACAAAGGAACTAGAATAGCTACAACAATTTTGACAAAGAATAAAGTGTGAGAAATCAAGCTACCTGATTTTAAGACTTCTTATTTAGCTACAGGAACCAAGACAATGCAATAACAATGAAGAAACAGAAACATAGATCAATGGAACAGAATAGAAGACTCAGAAATAGCCTCACACAAGTACAGCCAACTATTTTTTTACAAAGGTACAAAAATGAATGAATGAAGGATGGTCTTTTCAACAAATAATGCTGAAGTAATTGGATATTCATAAGCAAAAACCAAAATTAATGTTGATCTAAATGTTGCATTTTATAAAAATTAACCCAAAATGGATCACAATTTAAATGTAAAATGGTTACAAGACAACATAGGAGAAAATCTTCAGTACTTAGAACTTAGTGAAGAGTTCTTAGACATGACACCAAAAAACATGACCTATAAAAGAAAAAATAGATAAATCTGACTTCATCAAAATTAAAACCTATAGCTCTGTGAAAGACACTGTTAAGAGAATGAAATGACAAGTACAGACTGGAAGAAAATATTTGCAAACCCCTTGCAGATCTGACAAGACTTATATCTATAACATAAAAAGAATTCTCAAAAAGCAATATTAAAGACACAAACAATCCAATTAGAAAATGGGTAGAAGACATAAAGGGACATTACATCAAAGAGGATATATGGAGGGCAAATAAGCACATGAGAATATGTTCAACATCCATAGACAAACATATTCTAAAACTGATATGGAAGGGCACAGCCTCTAGAATAGCTAAACCAGTCTTGACAAAGAAGAATAAAGTGAGAGAATCTCTCTAATAAATATTAAAGCTCACTGCATAGGTACAGTAATCAAGACTATGGTTTTAGCACATGAATCTATGGAACAAAATAGAGGATCTAGAAATAGCCCCACGCAAATGTGGCCAACTGGTTTTTGACAAAGATGCAAAACAATTCAATGGTGCTGGAACAATTGTATATCCATAGGCAAAACTCCCCTCAACCTAGAGGGTATGAATGAAAATGATGAAGAATAAGAGATACAAACTTCCAGTTATAAAATATATAAGCCATGGGGTCTACTGTACAGCACAGGGAAAATAGCCAATAATAATCTTGTATGGTGACAGATGGTTACTAGTTTTATAGTGGTATTATATCATAAGGTATATAAATGATGAATCACTATGTTGTACACCTGAAACTGATATTGTATGTCAACTATACTTAGATAAAAAATAAATTTTAAAAGAACCTCAACCTAAACCACACTTTTTAAAAATATTAACTTAAAATGGGTCATAGACTTAAATGTAAAATGTAAAAATATAAAAATTTTAAAGAAAAAACAGAGGAAAAAATTTTCAAGATGTAGGGCTAGGCAGAGTGTGGTATAATAAGAAATATATATTTGGTCTTTGTTCCCAGTTCCTGGCACAGAGCTCCTATAATCTCTGGAATTTCCTGAGTGGTAGGAGCATTCTTTGTTAGTTTGTTATTCCTAACAAGCCCCTTTTAACCACATCCTGAGTTTATGCTGATAAGATGACTCTTGGTGGGTTCCTTATAACTTGAGGGTGGGGGCTGGTTGCCAAAGAACCAGTCATGTAGTTAGAGGGCTGGATTAGGGGGTTGTAACTTTCAGCTTCCCTCTCCACCACCCACACATCTTCCTCTCTGGAAGGGGAGAAGGGCTAGAGATTGAGTTTAATCACCAGTGGCCATCAGTGGTGATTAATCATCAATGACTTAATTAATTGTGTCTGCAAAATGGAACCTCCATAAAAACCTCCACATAAATAAACCCTTCTATAAAAATCCCTAAACAATGAGGTTCAGAAAACTTTCAGGTTGAGCACACAGATGCAGACATACTGGAAGGGAGGCATGCCCAGACAGGGTATGGAAGCTCTGTACTCCTCCCCTCATACCTTACTTTATGTATCTCTTCCATGTGGTTGTTCCTGAGTTTCTTTGTAATAAACTGGCAAACATAAATGTTTTCCTGAGCTCTATGGGCTATTCTAACAAATTACTGAACATGAGGAGGAGGTCATGGGAACCGTCAATTTATAGTCAGTAAATCAGAAGTATGGGTGACCTAGAACCTGTAACTGGCAACTGAAGTGGGGCCAATCTTGTGGGGCTGAGCCTTTTAATTTGTGGGATCTGATGCTAACTCCAAGTAGGTAAAGTCAGAATTGAAATGAATTGTTGGACATTCAGTTGGTGTTAGAGAATCAAAGAATCACAAAGTTTTAAGACTGGACACCAAAAGCAAAATCCATAAAAGGAAACATTAATAAACTTGACCTTGCCAAATTAAAAAAAAAAACTTTTATTCTGAAGAAGGTCAGAAGTTGAAAAGGATGAAGAGGATGAAAAGACAAGCTACTGACTGGGAAAAATATTTGCAAACAACATATATGACAAAAGACTGATATCTAGAATATGTAAAGAACTCTCAAAACTGAATAGTAAAAAATCAAAACCCAAACAATTCAATTAGAAAATAGGCAAAACACATGCACGAACAAGCATTTCACCAACAGACAGCAAATAACACATGAACAGGTGTTTGATATTATTAGCCATCAAGGAAATGCAAATGAAAACCGCAATCAGATATCACTACACATCTATTAGAATGACTAAAATAAAAAATAATGTTAACACAAAATGATGATGAGGATGCAGAAAAACTGGTTTTACACTGCTAGTGGGAAATAGTATAGCAACTCTCAGAAACAGCTTGGTAATTTCTTATAAAACTAAGCACACAATTACCATAATACCCAGAAATTGCACTCTTGAGCACTTACTCCAGAGATATAAAAGTTATGTTCACTCAAAAACCTGTATATGAATGTTCACAGCAGCTTTACTGGTAATAGCCAAAAACTGGAATTACTTCAGATGTCCTTCAACAAGTGACTGGTTACATCTGCACCATGAAATATTACTCAGCAATAAAAAGGAATGAAATGCTGATACAACTAGGATGGTTTTCAAGAACAATATGTTGAGTAAAAAAAGCCAACCCCCCAAAATTATATACTGTATAATTCCATTTATATAACATTTCTAAAAAGACAAAATTTAGAAGTGGAGGATGGATTAGTGGTTTCCAAGGCTTAGTTGGGGCAGGAGAGAAATGAGTGTGGATACAAAAGGACAATACCAGAGATCCTTGTGATATTGGGACTGAATATATTTTGAATATGATGGTGGATACACAAATCTACACAAGCGATAAAATTGTATAAATCAATATACATACAATATGAGTAAAACTGAGGAAATCTGAACAAGATGGATAAATTGTATCCAGGTCAAAATTCTGGCTGATATATTATACTTTAATTTAAAAAAAATATTACCATTGGAGACAACTGGGCAAAGTGGACAAGGGATCACTTAGCATTTGTTTTTGCAATTGTATGTGCTTTATAATAATCTCAATATATATTTCAATTTAAAAATTCAAAAAGATGTTTAATGTCACTAGCCATTAGAGAAATGCAAATTAAGGCAATGATGAGACAATCACTACACACCTATTAGAACAGCTAAAATAACAAAAATAATGTTAATACCAAATTCTGGAGAGGATGCAGAGGAACTGGATCTCTCATACATTTCTAGTGGTAATGTAAAGTTGTATAGCCATTCTGGAAAATAGTTTGGCAGTTTCTTTAAAACTAAACAAATATCACATGATTCAACAATTATATTTCTGGGCATTCACTCCAGAGAAATGAAATCTTATATGTACACAAAAACCTGTATTAGATTTCCATAGCAGTTTTATTTGTAATAACCCCAAACTGGAGACAACCAAAATGTCCCTCAATAGGTGAATAGTTAAACAAACTGTAGTACATCTGTAATACAAAATGATACTAAGCAATAACAAGAAATGACTTATTGTTACAACAATTTGGATGGTTTTCAAGAACATTATGATAAAATGAAAAAAAAACAATCTCAAAAAGTCACATACTCTAGGGTTCTAATAAGGTAACATTCACAAAATGAAAAAAAATTATAGAGATGAAAAACAGATTACTGGATGCCCAAAGTTAAGGATGATGGTGGGGTAAAGACTATAAAAGGGGTAATAGTTTTGTATCTTGATTGTAGTGGTCATTGCACAAATCTACACACATGGAAAATGACAAAGAATTATACTCACACATTATGCCAATGACAAATTTTTATATTGTATTATGATTTTATAAGATGTAACAATTGGGGGAAACTGAGTGAGGAGTATATGGGACCTCTCTGTACTATGTTTGCAACTATCTATGATTCATATTTGCAATCTGTAAATCCATAATTACTTCAAAATAAAATTTTTAAAATTTATTTTTTATTTTATTTTATTTTTAAATTAAGTTTATTGGGGTTACATTGGTTAATACAATTATATAATTTTCAGGTGTACATTATAATTTCACATCTGAATATTCTATTGTGTGTTTACCACCCAAAGTCCAGTTTCCTTCAGCTACCATATTTTTGATCCCCTTTACCCACTTCACCCTCTCCCTACCTCTTATATTTGACCCCCCCTTACCCCCTCTACCTCCCTTCTCCTCTCCCATACCTTACCCTTAGGTAACCACTAGTTTATAGTCCATGTCCATGAGTCTCTGTTTGTCCTGTTCCTTTGTTGCTTTTAGGTTTATATTCCGCATATAAATGATATCATGTGATTTTCAACTTTTTCTGTCTGGCTTATTTTGCTTAATATGATTATCTTGAGGTCTATCCATGTTGTCGCAAATGGCAGTATTTCATTTCTTCTTATGGCTCTTCTTATTCACCATGTTGACAAAAAAAAGTAAAATATCTAAGAATGAACTTTTTTAATGCTGTAATATTGTAATTTAATAAAATAATGTAATATTCCATTGTATATATGTACCACAGCTTCTTTAGCCAATCATCTATTGTAGGGCACTTCAGTTGCTTCCATGTCCTGGCCACTTCAATAATGCTGCTATGAATATTGGTGTGCAAATATCTTTATGGATATGACTTTTTAAATCTTTGGGGTAAATACTCAGTAGAAGGATTGCTGGATCATATGATAGATCAATTCTTAGTTTTTTGAGGAACCTCCATACTGTTTTCCATTGTGGCTGTACCAATTTGCAGTCCCACCAGCAGTGTATGAGGGTTCCTTTTTCCGCATCCTCTCCCACATTTGTTATTACTTGTCCTATTGATTATAGCCATTTTAACAGGTGTGAGATGATATCTCATTGTGGTTTTGATTTGCATGTCCCTAATAGCTAGTGATGTTGAGCATCTTTTTATATATTTGTTAGTCATTTGTATGTTCTCTGGGGAGAAGTGTCTGTTCAGGTCCTCTGCCCATATTTTGATTAGATCATTTGTTTTTTCATTGTTATTGAGTCATATGAGTTCTTTGTATATATTGGATATTAGGCCCTAATCAGAAACGTTGCTTGCAAATATATTTTCCCATTTAGATGGTTGTCTGTTTACCTTGCTGATGGTTTCTTTTGCTGTGCAGAAACTTTTTAGTTTGATATAATCCCATTTGTCTATTTTAGCCTTTGAGGTGAAGTTCATAAAATCCTCTTTAAGTCCAAGGTCCATGAGTTTAGCTCTTTTGTTTTCTTCTATGTATTGTATTGTTTTGGGTCTTATATTCAGGTTCTTAATCCATTTTGAGTTAATTTTGGTGTGTTGTGATAGACAACAGTCTAGTTTCATGCTTTTGTAGGTGGCTTTCTAGTTTATCCAGCACCATTTATTGAAGAGGCTTTCCATTCTCCACTATATGTTTTTGGCTTTTTTGTCAAAAATTATTTGCCCTTATGGGTTTATTTCTGGACTCTCGATTCTGTTCCACTGGTCCGTGTGTCTGTTTTGTTGCCAATACCATGCCGTTTTGATCACAGTCGCTTTGTAGTATAATTTGAAGTTGGGCAGAGTGAGGCCTCCAGGCTCATTCTTTTTTCTCAGGATGGCTTTGGCAATTTGGGGTCTTTTGTGCTTCCTTACAAATCTGATGATTTTTTGTTCTCTTTCTTTAAAAAATGTCGATGGGATTTTGATGGGGATTGCATTGAATCTGTATAATGCTTTAGGTAATAAGGTCATTTTAACTATGTCGATTCTTCCAATCCAAGAACATGGAATATCTTTCCATTTCTTTGTATCTTCTTTGATTTCTTTTAATAAAGTCTTGTAGTTTTCATTATATAGGTCTTTCATTTGTTTCATTAAATTTATTCCTAGGTATTTAATTCTTTTTGTTGCAATTGCAAATTATCTTTTCCACTTCTCTTTCTGACACTTCGTTGTTAGAGTATAGCAACACAATGGATTTTTGAACGTTGATTTTGTAACTAGAAACTTTACTGTATTTGTTTATTGTTTCTAGTAGTGTTCTTGTGTAGTCTCTAGGATTTTGTGTATAAAGAATCATGTCATCCGCAAATAGTGACAGTTTGACTTCTTCCAAAATAAAATTTTTAAAAATCATTATTATGCTGGAAGATTTTATTATACCTCTTCTATAATATAATGGGTCAAGTAGAGAAAAAATAAGTAAGGAGGATTTGAAAATATAATCAACAAGCTAGATTTAAGATACATAACTTTATTATGTCCAACGAATATCCTCTTCTTTTAGACCCATGGCACACTTAAAAATTTTTATTTAACTATGTAACTTGGACTCAAAAAATGATATTTTAAAAAAATTTTAGTTTTGGCAGGCTATATTAATTACAATCTTTTAAAATCAGATATACAGATTAAAATATAGATTCAAAATTGCTAAGAGACTAGATCTTAAATATCCTCACCACAAAAAAAGGTAATCATGTGACCTGATAGAGGTGTTAGCTTATGCTACAGTGGTAATCATACTGCAATATATAAATCAACAGGTTGTACACTTTAAGCTTACACAATGTTATATGACAATTATATCTCAATAAAAATATACAGAATAAAAAGATAACCAAAAACCGGTTTGCAGTTTACCAGGGGCTGGGGTCGGGGGGGGATATAGGGAGATGTTGGTGAAAGGGTACAAACTTCCAGTTATAAGATAAATAAGTTCTGAAGATCTATGGTACAGCATGGTGATTATAGCTAATAATAGTAAGTAATATATGAAAGTTACTAAGTGAGTAAATCTTCAATGTTCTCACCACATACACACACACACACACACACACACACACACACACACAAAGTATTTATGTGACATGACGGAGATGTTAGCTAATGCTATGGTGGTAATCATTTTGCAATACATACATGGATCAAATAAACATACTGTACATCTTAAACTTATACAATATTATATGTCAATTACATCTCAATAAAGCTGAAAAAAATTATCTCTAAACCTGCTAATATTAAAGATGACCTCAATAATAAAATTATAGACTTCATAACAAATTTTGAGACATATCTAAAGCTATATTTAAAGGCTATTTTGGTCTAAAATATTTTTAATATTTAAAAAGAAAAGCTAAAGATAAATGAAGTAACTATTAAACCTAATAAACTAGAAAATCTTCATGAGAAACCTGATAAAGGTGAAAGAGAAGGAAAAATACACACAGATATCACACATATATTCACACAATTTTAGGAATAAAGAAAGAGCAATTACCACAGATGTGAAAGTGATCAAAATAATTTAACTAAGCATATGTGTAACTCTATGAAAACATAAAATCTTAGCAAACATAAACTACCAAAATTAATCCACTCCAAAATAAAAAATCTGTAAAATCAGTAATCAGAGAAAAGAAAATAATTAAAATTTACCATTTTAAAGGCACCAGTTCTAAATGTGTTTATAGCTAAACTATAAAGAAGATAATTTGTATGCCATTTTAACATATAAAAACATAGAAATCTCCTGAATTCCTTTAAAAAACTGGCATGAACTTAATATCAACACATGTTGGTATTAAATATAGTGCAAAATTTTAAATACAGTACAAACTATTTAATATTAAATATAGTACAAAAACAAGAAAATAATAAGCTGTTTCTTACAGTTGCAAAATTTTTAAATAAAATATTACTAACTGAAATCCAGCTGTGTCTCATAAGAAAAAATCCCTTTGATGAAATAGAATCATCAGGAAGGCAAAGATGGGTCCACAAACATATCAACATAACTCATTACAACAATCAAGTAAAGAGAATAACAACATTAAGGCTATCGAAAAGTATTGATACAATTCAGGAGCCATTCTTAATAAAAACACAAATTAAAATAGAAAAAATTATTTAAATATTATAATAACTACTAAAATATCACCAGAAAACATTGTACTTGAAAATAAGTCCAGATCAGAAGACTTAACATTATTAAGTTGGCACTATGCCCCAAAATGCTGTACAGGTTCAACATGATCCATATCAAAATCTTAGCTGGCATTTTTGCAAAGGGTAACAAGCATATCCTAAAATTCATATGGAAATGCAAGGGACCCTGAATGATAAAACATTGACTAAGAACATAGTTAAAGGACACACATTTTCTTATTTCAGAACTTAATACAAAGCTACACAATCAACACAGTGTGGTACTGGCATAAGTGTAGACATATAGATGAATGAAATAGAATTGAGAGCTCAGTAATAATAAACTTACATTTATGGTCAATTGGTTTTAGATAAGGATTCTCAATACAATTCAACGGGGGAAAGAAAAGTCTATGACATTAAAAGCACAAGCAACAATAGAAAAAATAGATAAATTGGACTTCATCAAAGTTAAAAACTTTTATGCTACAAGGTCACCACCAAAAATGTGAAAAGATACCCACAAAATGGGAAAAAATATATGCAAATCATATATTTGACAAGGGACTTGATTCTAAAATATATAAAGAACACTTACAATTCAGTAATACAAAGATAAATAACCCAATTTAAAAACAGGCTAAAGATCTCAGTAGATATTTCTCCAAAGAGGATATACAAATAGCCAATAAGCACATTGTCTTAGGCCATTTGGGTTATTGTAATGAACTACCATAGAGTGGGTGGTTGAAACAATAAACATTTATTTCTCATAGTTTGTAAGTCAAAGATCAAAGCACTGGAAGATTTGGTGTCTGGTGAGAGAACCTGCTTCCTGGTTCATAGATGTCATTCTTCTTGCTGTGTCCTCACACAACAAAATGGATGAGGGAACTCTCAAGGGTCTCATTTATAAGGGCACTAATTCCATTCATGAAGACTCTACCCTCATCACCTAAACATGTCCTAGAGACCTCATCTTTTAATATTATCACATTGGGGATTAGGATTTCAATATATGAATTTGGTGGTGGGGTCATAAACATCCAGTTCATTGCACATATAAAAGATGCTCAACATCAGTCATCATTAGGAAAATAATAATCAAAACCACAATAAAATACTACTTCTCACCCACCAGGATGGCTAGAATCCAAAAGACAGACAATAACAATTGTTGGTGAAGATGTGACAAATTGGAACCTTCATACATTGCTGGTGGGATGTAAAATGGCGTAATCATTTTGAAAAACAGTTTGGCAATTCTTTAAAATGTTAAACACAGAGGTATTATAAGATCTAGCAATTCCACTTCCAAGAGAAACATACATCCATACAAAAACTTGTACACAAATATTCACAGAAGCATTATGCATAGTAGCCCCAAAGTAGAAACAACCTAAATGTCCATCTGGTAAATGGATAAACGAAATGTAGTATATCCATAGAAAGGAATATTATTCAGTAATTTAAAAAGAAGAATGAACTACTGATAGATGTTATAGCATGGATGAATCTTGAAAATATTATGCTAAGTGAAGGCAGACAGTCACGAAAGACAACATATTGTATGATTACATTTGTATGAAAAGTTTAGAACAGGCAAATCTATAGAGACAGAAAGTAAATTAGCATTTGCCTGCAGGTGGAGGTAAGGGGTGGGAATGAAGAATGAATTTGATGTTTACTTTTGGGGGTGATAAAATGTTCTAAAATTAAATTGTGGCAATGGCTGCACAACTCTATGAATATACTAAAACCCACTGAATTGTAAACTTTAAATGGGTGAAGTTTATAGTGGCTAAATTATGCAAAAAAAACTGTTAGAAAAATAATCATATAGCTAGTAAGTGGCTGTGCAAAATTTCAAACCCAATATCTGGCAAGGGAAGGTACTCAATAAATGTTTGTTGAGTAAATGAATGAACACTTTTCACTTTCAAATTAGCAACAAGATAGGGATACCCTCTTTCAAGTCTCACTCAACATTATTCTGAAAGCTCTTGCTAATGCAATAGGAGAAGACATAATCAGAATAAATATTTGAGAGAGAGAGAGTATCACTGTTAACTGGGTGTGATATAATATTATATCTAAGAAGACTAAGAGACTATGAAAAGCAACTGGAATTCACATAAGAATTCGATAATTGATTACATAAAAAATACAAAAAAGAAATAAAAAGAAATAAAATATCTAAGGATGAACTTTTTTTTAAGAAGTGCTGGATCTATAAGGAAACTATAAAATATTGCAGTTTTAATGGTTGTTTTTGAAAGAAAATAAAGTGTTT
Source organism: Macroglossus sobrinus (assembly GCA_004027375.1). Classification (NCBI taxonomy): domain Eukaryota; kingdom Metazoa; phylum Chordata; class Mammalia; order Chiroptera; family Pteropodidae; genus Macroglossus; species Macroglossus sobrinus. The sequence continues at coordinate 194,619 of PVKZ01001063.1, read as the reverse complement.
TTAACATTCATATGTCAGAAAAGATGCTAAAATATTAAAGAAAACAACAACAACAAAAAGAATAGTGCATGAAACTAGCACTATTCAATATTAAAAGTATTTCTAAAGTCAATACATTTTTTTGAAGGGAGTAGATACATATATCAGAAGAAAGAGTTCAGAAATAGAACAATATACATTTGGGAATTAATATGACAAAAGTGGCATTTAATTGAGTTACAAAAGGGAATTCATTTAATGATTAGTGCTGGCAAATTTTTCACCCACATGGAAAATACAAACTTTGATCCTATCTTACACCACACACCAGAATAATTTCCAGTTGGATTAAAATTTAACTTTAAAAATTAAAACCATATTTGTAAGCAATGCCTCCGATAAGGGTTTAATATCCAAAATATACAAAGAACTCATACTATTCAATAACAACAAAAAAACAAATGATCCAATCAAAATATGGGCAGAGGACCTGAACAGACACTTCTCCCTAGAGGACATAGGAATGGCCAACAAATATTTGAAAAGATGCTCAACATTGATAGCTATTAAGGAAATGCAAATCAAAACCACAATGAGATACCATCTCACACCTGTTAGAAAAGCTATAATCAACAAGACAAGTAATAACAAATGTTGGAGAGGATGCGGAGAAAAAGGAATCCTCATACACTGCTGGTGGGACTGCAAATTGGTACGGCCACTATGGAAAATAGTATGGAGGTCCCTCAAAAAACTAAGAATTGATCTACCACATGATCCAGCAATCTCTCTACTGGGTATTTACTCCAAGCACTTGAAAACATATATCCAAAAAGATATTTGCAGCATTATTCGTTCTGGCCAGGACATGGAAGCAACCAAAGTGCCTTATAATAGATGACTGAATAAAGAAGCTGTGATACATATATAAAATGGAATTTTACAATATTTTGTTATATTACAATATTACAGCACCTTTATTAAAAAGTTCATTCTTAGATATTTTACATTTGTTTTTGTCATCATGGTGAATAAGAAGAGCCATAAGGAGAGATGAAATATTGCCATTTGCGACAACATGGATGGACCTTGAGATAATCATGCTAAGTGAAATAAGCCAGACAGAAAAAGTTGAAAATCACATGATGTCACTTATATGTGGGATGTAAACCTAAAAGCAACAAACAAATAGGACAAATGAACAGAGACTTATGCACATAGACAATAGTCTAGTGGTTAACAGAGAGGAGGGAGAAAGTAGATGGGGTAAAAGGGGTCAAATATGTGGTGACATAATGAGTTCTAACTATGGGTGAACACACAATGCAATATTATATATGCCTTGCTGTTGAATTGTACACCTGAAACTTACTGGATTTTGTTAACCAATGTCACCATAATAAAAATAAATAAACTGTAAAAAAAGTTAAAACCATAAAATGTTAAATCGAAGGCATATATTTGTTTAAGCATGAAGTACAGAGAACTCAGTAGATAAGACAAGACACTCAGAACCTGTAAAGGATAAAGACATATATCTAATCAGATGATAATTCTTTCTAATTATATGTGAAAACACCTTATAAAAATCAAGATAAAAAGAACAAAGGAAATATAATTATGAGAAATGACATAGAAAGTTGACCACCCACCCAAAAAATCCCCATCTCACACCTCACAGATTCTGCATCATTTATCACAGTCCTCATTACTAACCCATTGACTCCCCAATATTCACCCCACATACTCTCCACCGTTCACTCCCCAGATCACCCGTTACTCTCCCCAAAGACCCTCATCACTCACCCCACTGAATCTCCATCATTCATCTAACAGATCAATATCACTTATCCCACTAGCACCCTATGATTCATGGCCACAGAACCCTCCATCATTTTCCCCACAGATTCCCCATCACTCTTCCCACAGACCACCCATCATACCCCAATGACCCTATCACTCACTCAACAGTCCCCATTTCTTATTCCACTAAATCCTTATCGTTCACCACAGGAATCACTAGCCCACAGATCCCATCACTTATACCACAGACCCCATCAATGACCTCTAAGGATCCCAATCAGTGACCTCTGAGGATTCTCATCACTCACCACACAGATAGCCCATCGCTCAACATATATCACCCTATAAACCCAGCATGACTGATACTGTAGACCCCCAATACTCACACTATAGTTCATCATCACTGATACCACAAACTCTACAGCATTTACCCCATTGACTCTCCAATCACTCATTCATCCCCCCATCACTCATCTCCCCATTATTCATCCCACTGATGCCATCACTCACCCATAAACCCATCACTCACTCTATACACCTTCTAAGTGAACCCAGAGAAGCCCCTTCACTCACCCTAAAGAGTACCATCACTAAGTACGAAATCCATGTCATAATACCCCATAATTATGTCAATGCTTTTCTGGCCCTAAATTGCCGCCCTGGTTAAAGTCAGGCTGGGAGCCCTAAGTACTGAAAGAGCTTCTGAGGGACTATTCGGTCTGGACCTTATCTTGTACTGTTCAGTGTTGCCTCGGAAGCAGCCATCCGCCTGCAATTACACAGGTGCGCTTACGTTATGTTAGTGTGTGTACGTGCGTGCGTGCGTGCGTGTGTGTGTCGGAAGAGAGGCGAGATTTCAAATTTTCTTTAGTTGCTTTGTCAAGCAAGTAATATGGCTGTCCCCTTGGGAGTGTCTCTTTGGGAGTCGCCATCTTGGAAGCATGGTAATTTCTGGCCGGTGGTCCCCGACCAGATCTTTCCCTGTGAGACTTCTCCGTAGTGGATAGGGCCAAACCGCGGGTTGTGCCATCCAGACTTCTCCTGCTGCACTCTCCCCAGCAGCCTCCGAGGCGCAGGCGGGGCACTGTCCCTTCTCAGCACGTAGGGGCCCGGCCCTCAGTCGTATTCCCGGGGGCTGCTGCTGCTGCTGCTGCTTCATTTATCACTAGCCCCCACCCCATCCCAGCTGGAACGACTCAGAGCCGCCTGCCTAGATATCAGACCGCCCCCGCCCCGGCCACTTCCCCGCCCCACTGGTGGAAGACCGAAAGGTCCCTGTTCGGCGCAGGCAGCTGGCGGCCTCAGAGCCCAAGGCGCTGCCCCTTCATGCCCACCTGCTTGCGCCTCTCTCCATCCATAGGCTGAGGGCATCGCCCGGCTACTCTGCTGTCACCAACCCTGGGTCGTTGCCATAGAGGAATAGTACGTGTCAGATTTAGGCCAGGAAACGGAAGTTGCCTGCTGCGAGAGTTTAACCACTCTGGGCGCAGGGAGCTGAGGTGATGGAGCGCCAGACACCAAGTATCTATGGAAAGAGTAACTGGGGGCTGCAACATCAGTAGTGGAGTATGCCATCCAATTTTTAAAAATCGAGTAATTAACCTTCCTGTTTTTCTTATATAAGCATCAAGGCTACAGAGTTCTCTTCTAACAATCCAAGTTTTATTTTCATTAGTGTTGGATTTCAAATGCTCACAAGCTTTCTTCCCCTTCTGACTCGTGAATCATTTAGAAGTCCATTATCGAACTTGCAAAAATTCTCGGATACCCAAAGGGCAAGGGAATGAATGGGTACTTTATTTAGCCTGCAGCAATGGGGACAACAGCCCAGAGCAGTGTCCCGTGGAGCATGAGGAATTTTATATGGGAGAGGAGTTTTATAGGGGAAGGAAACAAAAGCATCTGAACGCCAATTGCACGTTTGGTGGGCTTTGCTCCACAGGTGTTGAAATGTTGACCAAAAGGAGCAGTTTGTGATTTGGCCCCCCTCAGTTGCATCCTGTTCTCAGAATTAATGACTCAAAGAATTGATAGGGAGTACATAAAATTTTACAGTTCTTCACACCATTTATAATTTCTAACCTAATTTGCACTGTACTATGAGAATGTTGTCTGAATAATGTTGAGTCTTCAAAATTTGTTGAAACTTGCCTTAAGGCTCAAGTACTGGCCCAGGTTTAAAAAATATTTTATCTTTTGATTGAAAAGACTGTATTTCAGCCATTGGGTTTAGTGTATGTGTTTATTGGTTTCAATTTGTTAATTGGGCCCTTTAAAATGTGTATACACTTCTTGATTATTTTCTTGTGATTGCTCTATGGTTTACTGAGGAGAGATTCCCCCAGTGTATTGTTGATAAGTTAGGACCATGTACACACACACACACACACACACACACACACACACACATAGGGTAAGAAGGAGGCAAGCTGAGATAAGCAGAATCTGTCACAGAGAAGCTGCACAAGCAGGGGAATGACAGTGGGGTCTGACTGATCAGATTTTCATGGCACCAGTCAAGTTTTGCTTCCTATATTTTGAAATTTTATTATTAAATGCATGTAAGGGTATGTTGTTGTTGAATAGATACAACCAAATCACTTACCCCAAAGATTATAACATTTACTACTCCCACCAGGAAAATATGAGTTCATTAAGGCAAATCTCTAACTCTGGATGTTGATGCTCTCTTTAATTTTTGCCAATCTGAGAGCTAGTAGTATTGAACTTCTTTAATTTGCATTTTCCTGACTACTTGTGCAACTGTGGATATTTTTCTGTTTGTTGACCATTTCAATTTTCTCTTCTGCCAATCTTCAAATCTTTTGTCCAATTTTCTTTGGAGTGATTTGTCTTTTTCTTATCAATTTTTAGAAGGTCTTTGTATATTAGGAATATTAACCCTTTGTTAATTACATTATAATATTTCCCCCCAATTCTTTTTGTCCTTTGCATTGATACATGTCCTTTGATCTGCAATTAGAAAAATGCATTCTCTCATTGGAAAAGTCTAAGCTTTCTTTTCTGGCTTCTGTATCTTTTATCTGGCATGGTTGTCCTTCCTCATTTCAGGTAGTCCTAGAAAGATAGTCTTAACATTTATTTCTTTTTTATTGTTTTTTTTTACTTGAACCTTTAATCTAGTTGGAATTTACTCTGGTGTATGGCATAAGGTCAAGGTCAAGCTTTGTTTTTGCTGTGTCAAATAAAAACAAATCCCAATGTAGATAGGGAGAGACTAATTAGAAAGAAAAACTATTACAATAGAGAGAAAGCTCCCATTTCAGAAATCTGCAAGCATCTCATAATGAAACAGAAAAGGGAATATATATATATATATATATATATATATATATATATATATATATATATAAATCCGTGTTTATGAAGCAAAGAATGGGAATTTGGAGGGTCTGTGTCTAACCTAGGTAAACTAGGGGGCATCTATGAGTCCTATCTAAGTCATACAGAAGGGGAGTTCTTTGCAGTACTCCATTTTCTGGAACACAAAAAAGTTAAGGGAATTTCTTAACCTTCACTATTTACCAGGGTCACAGGGCTCAGGTAGAATTAATTATCATTTGAGACTGTTTATGGAACACACTGCCCTGTAGCCACTGAATTAAATATTACTTCTATCATATAAGGTCACAAACATATTTTGCTTTATCTGAACTCTATTTTGTCTCTGTAATCTGATTTCAAAGGATTTTTGTTCTTGCAAATTTATTTTTCTAGGAACTCAAGAGTAAAATCATTTTATCAAGTTTCAAAATGAATGCTGTCCTCCGCCTCCCCCCGCAAAACTCCAACAAAACAGAACTATTGTAATTTTGATTTGAATTGTGTTATATTAATATAATAGCTTGGAGAGAATTAATGCTTTTTATTATAATAAACCTTTGTATCTAATAAGCCAGTGTCTCTGTTGATCATGTCTTGTATTATATATATGAGATATTTTAGTCTTCTTGTAAGTTCATTATCTTTGATTGGAAAACTTATTTTAGATATTTATAATAATTTTGTTGTCATTGTTAAGACTTATTTTTGCTAATCCTATCTGCTTACTGCTAATATAGAGAGAAAGTGTCTATTTTTATAATTATATCTTGTATTCAGCTCTTTATCAAAACTACCCACCAATTCTGGTAGCTTCTTAGTATACTATTTCAGGTTTTATAATTATACAATTATATCAGATATAGATAATATTCTCTCTTTTATACAATATTTGATGCGATTTTTTCTTTTATTTTCACTGTATTAGCTGTCCTAGACAGTAGGCACTAAACTTCTGTGACTACTGAAATTTAAATTTACTTAAACTAAAACAAAAAAGTGCTCAGTAGACACATATGGTTAGTGGCTACTGTATTGGACAGCACTAAATATAAAACATTTCCATCATTGTGGAAAGTTGTATTGGACAATGCTGAGATCGAGCCTTCAAAATAGTGTTGAGTAATAGATGTGATAGTGAGCATCTCTATCATTTTTTTTAAATACGGGTTTGTTTATATACTGACCTGATGTCATAGGAGTGCAAACTCTGTTGTGAACTGCGCATGCAAGGGATCTAGGTTGCATGCTCCTTATGAGAATCTAATGCTTGATGATCTGAGGTGGAGCTGAGGCAGTGATGCTCATGCTGGGTAGTGACTACAAATATAGATTCATGTTAGCAGAGAGGTATGACTGCACGGAAACCATAATAAATCAATTGCTTGCAGACTCATATCCAAATCTTATCAGTGAGTGGCAAGTGACAATTAAGTTGAATCTGGTGGCAGGTTTAAGTCAGAATCTGACATTCATTTTAGTCCATGTATGGCATGCCCATTATTTTATTTACCACTTCCATCCACACCTCTTTCCCGCACTGCGCACTTGTCTCAGTCACAGTTTTGGTAAGTCCACAAGCTTACCATAGCCAAAATGAGTTAAAAAAAACATTACTGGAGAACTTCTTTGAAAAGGGGGAAAGGCCCAATGGTGAGACACGAGAAGACTCTAAGACTGTCAACGAAAAGAAAGCTGTATTTAAAAGAAAATACAAAGGGTCCTACTTATAGGTTCATTGCAACAAGCGATTCACATTCTCCAAGCCCACTTTGTATAATACACGGTGACCAGCTATTCAACAAAGCCATGAAACCTTCAAAACGGCTTCACTACATGGAGACCAAGTATTCTGCATTAAAAGACAAGCCTTTGGAATTTTTCAAAAGAAAAAAAAAGCAAACATGAAGAACAGAAGCAATTATTGAAGACCACAACTTCATCAAATGTGTCTGCCTGAGAGCATCATTCTTCATGGCTAACCACATTGCTAAAGCTAAGAAGCCCTTTACTATTGGTGAAGAGTTGACCCTGCCTGATGCTAAGGACATTTGTTGTGAACTTTTAGGAGAGGCTGCAGTTCAAAAGCTGGCACGTGTTCCTCTTTTGGCTAGCACCATAACTAGATGAATTGATGAAATAGCAGAGGATATTGAAGCACAATAGTTAGAATTAATGAGTCACTGTGGTACACAATCCAGGCTGACGAGTCTACCAATGTTGACAAGGCAACAATGCTTGTTTTTGTGATACATTTTTCAGGAAGATGTGTGTAAGGATATGTTATGTGTACTTTTGTTGCCATCCAACACAACTGCAGAATTATTCAATTCTTTGAATGATTACATATCAGGAAAACTGAATTGGTCATTCTATGTCAGTATATGCATGGATGGAGCAGTTGTCATGGCTGAACAGCTTTCTGGTTTCACTATTCATGTCAAAGAGGTCACTTCTGAATGTGAGCCTACACACTGTGTCATTCACAGAGAAATGCTGGCTAGCTGAAAAATATCACCTGAACTTAACGTTTTGCAGGATGTAATTAAAATTATCAACCACATTAAAGTACATGCCCTTAACTCACATCTGTTCATGCAGCTCTGTGAGGAGATGGACTCAGAGCACACACATCCTCTCTCCTACACAGAAGTGAGAAGGCTTTTAAAGGCAGATCACTAGCCAGAGTTTTTGAGTTATGAGGCCCTCCAGAGATTTATTTTAGAAGAACAATTACCACTGGCAGCACATTTCAGTGACACAGAATGGGTTGCAGAACTAGCTGACTTGTGTGACATATTTGGCCTGCTTAACCAACTCAATCTGTCACTTCAGGGGAGAACAGAAACTCTGTTCAGGTTGGCAGATAAAGTGACTGTATTCAAAGTCAAACTGGAATTATGGGGGCAACAAGTAAACTTTGGGATTTTTGACGTTTCAAACATTAACAGAAATTTTGAAAGAGACTGAGCCAGGGCCTTCTTTCTCTCAGCTGGTGCATGATCACCTATCTCAGTTTTCAAAAGAGTTTGAGCATTACTTCCCAACTGCAAAAGACTCCTCGAACTGGGAAGGAATGAATCTGTGACCCATTTGTGAGCAAGCTGGGTGAATCAACTTTGTCCATTCTAGAAGAGGATCAATTGCTTGAGATCACAAATGATGGTGGCCTTAAAACTATGTTTGAGACAACTTCAAATCTCCATATATTCTGGACTAAAGTCAAGGTGGAATATCCTGAGATTGCCACAAACGCATTGAAAAGCCTGCTTCCATTTCCAACATCCTATCTTTGTAAAGCAGGGTTTTCTGCAGTGACAGCAACCAAAACGAGGTCATGCAGTAGACTGAACATAAGCAACACACTTCGGATGTCACTGTCTCCCATCACCCCCAGATGGGACCATTTAGTTGCAGGAAAACAAGCTCAGGGCTCCCACTGATTTTGCATTATGGTGAGTTGTATAATTATTTCATTATATATTACAATGTACTGATAACAGCAACAAAGTGCACAATAAATGTATTACACTTGACTCATCCTGAAACCATCCATCTTTACCAGGTCCATGGAAAAATTGTCTTCCATGAATAATTGTCTTCTATGAAAAATTGTCTTTCACATGCCAAAAAGGTTGGAGACTGCTGACATAGACCATATAGTCCCAATTTACTTAGGAAAGTGTTTCTTTTCTTTTTTGGTGTTCACATTTTTATTGTGGGCCACAGCGGAAGGGGCTTCCTCCCTGTCAGAAAAGCTGCTCACGGTTTCTTCAGCCACTCCAAGCTTAGGCCCTTGGGGTCCTGGGAGTGGCTGGGCACACCAGGCATGTTCCCATCATCTCAGAAGGATATTGGGTAGTTGTATGGTGTGACCTGGTTGATCATGGAGGTGTACTTGGTGTAGGGGCTGAGGTAGAAGCAGAATTATAGCGAGGCTCCTGATGGTGAAGGATGTGACCAGCACAGGCTCCCTGGCTCAGGCATTCTTGAAGAAGGCAGTGAGTGTATCTTTGTCTTGGCAGCCTTGGCAGCAAGCCAGGAAAGTGTATTTTATTTTAATTTCTAACTAGTTAAGATATTTTGGTAGTTTTAGATTTACTTCTATTTTTATTGGATCTTATCAGAGAAGGTGATCTGTTAAAGTCCTATTTTAAAAAATGTATCAATCATTTCTCTGAGGCAAAGTTAGACAATTGAATGTTTTTTTTAATGTTGCAGACATAGAAGTAGAGATTATATATCTAAGATACAAAATTCTTTTTATGTCTATTAAGTGTAGCTTAATATTATAATTTTCATATCTTTACCTTTAATTGTTTTTGTTAACTTGATCCATCATATTATGAAAGAGTATAATCTCCCATTATAAATTATGCTTTTTAAGGTTTTTTTATATTTCTATGAATTTTTGGTGGTGTTATTTGTGTTCATGTAAAGGTTTATACATATATATCTTTATCTAATATATACTTTATTATTATATAATGTCTCCTTTTTTATCTATGAATGAATGCTTTTGGCCTTGGATTTTAATTTGATAATTATATCATCAGACCTGCTTTTGTTCTGCTTACATTTACCTGATATAGCTTAACATAGTGTTTAGTTTTGCTTCTTTATTTTAAATGTGCTTTTAGTAAATAACACATGAGTTTTGTTTTTAGCTCAATTTCACAATCTCTTATAGAACCCAATTTTATTTGTTAATGATATGCCTCATTTTGTGTCTTCCATTGAAATATTTCCCTTTTTCTACTTTGTTGTTTGTTCCTTTTCAACTTTTTTTACATCTGGTATATGTCAAGATTCTGTTCATTCTCCTTCTCCCTCTTTTAGTAATTTGGAAGTTCAACTCTGCTTATCAGTTCTGTGCGTTATTATCCTTCCATAACTCATGGACATGATTCAGATACTCAGATTTTCTCTATTGGTAGATTAAACAAACACACACACACACACACACACACACACACACACACACACATACACACACAATGGGTTATTTGCATTTTTTCCAAATTTCTCAGCAGAATGAACCATTAAAAATGTTTTTACTATATTCTATCCTCACCCTAAATATGTGTTCTTTTTTGAGATAACTTTTTTTAAAATTAGAAGGGATATTGGGAACATGGTGGCAGCACAGCAGGGTTTTTAAATGAATTTATTTATTTATTTATTTATTTATTTATTTATTTATTTATTATGGTAGCATTGGTTAACGAGATCCAATGAGTTTTATTTGTACACTTTAAAAGTAAGGCATATATATATTTACACTGTGTCTTCACCTCCCGTAGTTAGATTTCTTTCTGTCATCACTCATATGACTTTCTTTACCCCATTTACCTCCCCTCTCCCTGCTTCATCCTACCCTCTGGTAACCACTAGTCTATAGTTCATGTCCATGAATCTCTATTTGTTTGTCCTGTTCATTTCTTGTTCTTAGGTTTATATCCCACATATGTGATATCATGTGATTTTCAACTTTTTCTGTCTAGCTTATTTCGCTTAGCATGATTATCTTGAAGTCCATCTATATAGTCACAAGTGGCAATATTTCATCTCTTCTTATGGCTAAGTAATATTCCATTGCTTCTTTAGCCAATCATCTGTTGTAGAACACTTCAGTTGCTTCCATGTCCTGGCCACTGTGAATAATGCTGCTATGGACATCAGTGTGCAAATATCTTTTCAGATAAGGGTTTTCAAGACTTTAGGGTAAATACCCAGTAGAGGGATTAATGGATCATATGATATACCAATTCTTAGTTTTTTAAGGGATCTCCATACTATTTTCCATAGTGGCTGTACCAATATGCAATCCCACCAGCAGTATGTGAGGATTCCTTTTTCTCCGCATCCTCTCCAACATTTGTTATTACTTGTCTTGTTGATTATAGCTTTTCTAACAGGTGTGAGATGGTATCTCATTGTGGTTTTGATTTGCATTTCCTTAATAGCTATCAATGTTGAGCATCTTTTCAAATATTTGTTGGCCATTTGTATGACCTCTAGGGAGAAGTCCCTGTTCAGGTCCTCTGCACATTTTTTGATGGGATTGTTTTTTTGTTTTTTTGTTTTGTTTTGTTTTGTTTTTTGTTACTGAGTTGTATGAGGTCTCTGTATATTTTGGATATTAGGGCCTTATTGGAGGCATTGATTGAAAATGTATTTTCCCATTCAAATGGTTGTCTCTTTACCTTGTTGGTGATTTCTTTTGCTGAGCAGAAGCTTTTTAGTTTGATATAGTCTCATTCATTTATTTTAGCTTTTACTTCCCTTGCTTTTGAGATCAAATTTATAAAATCCTCTTTAAGCCCAAGGTCCTTGAGTTTTGTTCCTATGTTTTCTTCTATGCATTTTATTGTTTCAGGTCTTATATTCAGGTCCTTAAGCCATTTGAGTTAATTGTGGTGTGTGGTGATAGACAACAGTCTAGTTTCATTCTTTTGCAGGTGGCTTTCCAGTTTTCTCAAAACCCTTTATTGAAGAGGCTTTCCATTCTCCACTCTATGTTTTTGGATTTTTTGTCAAAAATCATTTGCCCATATATATATGGGTTTACTTCTGGACTGTCGATTCTGTTCTACTGGACCATGTGTCTGTTTTTCTGCCAATACCATGCCACTTTGATTACTCTCGCTTTGTAGTATAATTTGAAGTCAGGCAGAGTGATGCCTCCAGCCTCGTTCTTTTTTCTCAGGATGGCTTTGGCAATTCGGGGTCTTTTGTGCTTTCATAGAAATCTGATGATTTTTTGTTCCATTTCTTTTAAAAATGCTGGTGGAGTTTTGATGGGGATTGCATTAAATCTGTATAATGCTTTAGGTAATATGGCCGTTTTAACTATGTTGATTCTTCCAACCCAGGAACATGAAATATCTTTCCATTTCTTTGTATCTTCTTTGATTTCTTTTAATAAGGTTTTATACTTTTCATTATATAGGTCTTTCACATATTTTGTTAGATTTATTCCTAGATATTTAATTCTTTTTGTTGCAATTGCAAAAGGAATTGTTTTTTTTCCCACTTCTTTCTCTGACATTTCATTATTAGAGTATAAGAATGCTATGGATTTTTAAACATTGATTTTGTATCCAGAAACTTTACTGTATTTGCTTATTGTTTCTAGTAGTGTTCTTGTGGAGTCTTTAAGATTTTCTATACAGACAACCATGTCATCTGCAAATTGTGACAGTTTTACTTCTTCTTTCCCTATTTGGATGCCTTTTATAACTTTCTCTTGCCTGACTGCACTCACTAGGAGCTTCAATGTTATATTGAATAACAGTGGCGATACTGGACAGCCTTGCCTTGTTCCTGATCTTAGAGGGAAGGTTTTTAGTTTTTCACCATTAAGTATAATGTTGGCTGAGGGTTTGTCATATGTGGCCTTTGTTATGTTAAGGTACTTTCCTTCTATACCAATTTTGTTAAGTGTTTTGATCATAAATGGATGCTGTATCTTGTTGAAGGCTTTTTCTGCATCTATTGATGTAATCATATTTTTAATTTGTTTATGTGGTGTATCACATTAATTGATTTGTGTATGTTGAACCATCCCTGTGCCTCTGGGATGAAGCCCACTTGATCATGGTGTATAATCCTTTTAATATGTTGCTGTATTCACTAGTATTTTTTAAGGATTTTTGCATCTGTGTTCATGAGATATAGTGGTCTGTAGTTTTCTTTTTTGTGTGTTATCTTTACCATGTTTTGGTATCAGGGTAATATTGGCCTCATAAAAAGAGTTGGGAAGTACTGCCTCCTCTTCGATTTTTTTTAAGAGTTTGAGGTGAATAGGTATTAAATCTTCTTTGAATGTGTGGTAGAATTCACTGGTGAAGTCTTCTGGTCCTGGACTTTGACTTTTTGGTAGGTTTTTGATGATTGTTTCAATTTCATACTGCAGATCATTCTATTTAGATTTTCCAGTTCTTCTTGATTCAGTCTAGGAAGGTTGTATTTTTCTAAGTAGAGGTCCATTCTTTTAGATTGTTAAATTTGGTGTTATATACTTTTTCATAATATTCTTGTATGATATTTTGCATTTTCATGATGTCAGTCATAACTTCCCCTCTTTCATCCCTGATTTTGTTTATTTGTGTCCTTTCTCTTTTTTCTTTAGTGACTTTAGCCAAGGGTTTGTTAATTTTATTAACCTTCTCAAAGAACCAGCTCTTTGTTGCATTTATTTTTTCTATTTTTTTTGTTTTGTTTTGTTTTCAATTTCATTTATTTCTGCTCTAATTTTGATTATTTTTTTCCTTTGCTGCCTTTAGGCCTCATTTGTTCTTCCTTTTCTAGTTTTTTAAGATGAAGCATTAGGGTGTTTATTTGGGCTCATTTCTGATTTTGGATATAGGCCTGTAATGTTATGAACTTTCTTCTTATGACCACTTTTGTCATGTTCCAAAAGTTTTATGTTGTGTTGTCATTATCATTTGTTTCTATGTATCATTGGATCTCTGTTTTTATTTCTTCTCTGACCCAATTATCCTTCAGTAGCATGTTGTTTAATCTCCATGTATTTCTAGTTCTTCCTGATTTCTTTCTGCAGTTGATCTCTAGTTTCAAAGCATTATGATCAGAGAATATAGTTGGTATGATTTCAACCCTTTTATATTTGTTGAGGCTATCTCTGTGTCCCAGTACAAAGTCAATTCTTGAGAATGTTCCATATGTACTAGAGAAGAATGTATAATCAGCTGTTTTGAGTTGGAAGGCAGAGCAGATTTTTTTTGATATCTCTTCATGCCAACATACAAACAGACAGAGCAACCAAATAGCAAAATCAAAACCCATGGACAACCTTCATAATGAAACTAAAGAACAGTATCCCCCAGTATGGTAGATTTTCTATAGACATGGCTGCCAATAATACTTCCATTCTGTTTGTGCTTGCCACTCCTCCCATCAAAATGTGTAATGTATATTTTCATTCTTTGTGTTAGGGCTGGCTTTATGTTCTGTTTCACAAAAAAAAAATGCAGTAGAAATGGCATTCTGGGACTTTTGTGTTCAGGCTTTAAAAGGCCTTCTGCTTTAGACACCCTGTAATAAAATCATGATACCCTTCTGAAGACAGATGCCCTGAAAGATGAGACACCATTTTAAAAAGCAGCCATGTACATGAGAACCAAGACCCCAAATGAAAACTATCATGGAGGTCCCAATCTTGTGATGAAGTCATCTTGGATGATGCAGTCCCTTTCCAGTTACCTCAGACGTTACATGGAGAAGAAATGAGACATCCTTACTGAACCCTACCCAAGTTCCTGACCCATAGGATCATGAGAAATAAAATGGTTATTATTTTAAGCCACTAAGTTTCAGTGCGGTTTATTTATACAGCAATAGGTACCTGAAATATACATGAATCTTAAAATACATGTGAGTAAGAACAAGTCACCAATAGCTACAAGAACTTCATGGTATAGTTATCTGTGTAGGAAAATGTAGAGAGAAGAAAGGGGTATTTGACAAAACTGAGAATGGGAGAATGACAAAACAGTCAACAAGGATGCCAGGCCAACTTGAATTCAGCAGCTGCATTTTGCTCTATCTGTAATGAATAAGTGTATGGGGTCTGAAGTAAGTTCTGAAGGAGCTAGAGCAGTATAATTCCTATGAACTCTTAAGCCTGACTATGCTTGGGTGTCCCAAGAGGACCCTCAAGTTCAGTGGTTCACTAGAACTCACAGAACTTAGCAAAGCTGTTATAATCATGGTTACAATTTATTACAACAAATGGAGAGATTCTAAATCAGCAATGGAAAAGAGTACATAGGGCAGAGTCCAGGAGCGACCAGGAGTAAGTTTCCAGTTCTCTTCTCCCAGGAGAGTTACCTGGCCAGTGCTAAATTCTCCCAGTAAGATATAGGATAACATACCTAAAGTACTGCCAACAAGGGAAGCTCACCTGGGCCTTGATGTCCAGAGTTTTATTTGGGGTCAGTAATGTGGGCAGAGCTGAACTTACTCAGTTATTCTAAAGTTCAAGCTGATACTACATGGCTCATGGTCCCCACTGCAAATCACAGTTTTAGAATAAACTATCTGGCATCACTCATGAACTCAGGTAAACAAAGACATTCATCAACAGGCAGAATATTTCAAGGGCTTAGAAGTAGTATCCTAGGATCTGGACAAAGGCCAAAACTTCCTTTGAAATGTGCAAGGTTTGGACAACTCAGACCTGCTGAGTTAATCATTTACTATACACTGATTCACTAGGTCTTTCTTCTAGGACAAAGATCTATACTGAGGAGAAACTTCTGGGGGTGAAATAGAAATTGAGCAGGTTAAGACAATAGAGACTAAGTATATTCATTTACTACGGCTGCTGTAATGAATTACCTCAAAATTGGTGGCTTATAACAACGGAAATTTATTCTGTTAGAGTTCTGGAGGCAAGAATTCTGAAATCATTATCAAAGTGCCGAAATCAAGGTATCAGCAAGGCCATATTTCATCCAGAGGATGCCAGCATTCCTAGTCTTGTGGCTGCATCACTTTAATGTCTGCCTCTGTGGTCACATTGTTGTCTCTTTTCTGTCTGTGTCATCTCTCTGCTCTCTCTTTAACACATGGATATCTTTTTGGGGAGCCATGGTACAACCTACCACAGTCCACCCTCTGGTTTCCAAACATTGATATCCATTTCACATACAAAATACATTCACCGTATCCCAACACCTTCAAAAGTGTCAACACTTTATAGCATCCACTCACATCCAAATTTTCATATAAATATTATCAGTTCAAAAGCCCCAAATCTCATCATGTAAGTCAAGTGAGACTTTAAGTATGTTACCCTGAGGCAAAATCCCTCTCCATCTGTGGACTTATAAAACCTGAAGACAGGTTATCTGTTCCCAAAATACAATGGTGGGACAGGCATAGGAAAAGAGTTACAGACATTTTTATTTTAAAAGAGAAAATGGAAAGGAAAAAGAAGTCATTGTTACTGAGCCATTTTTAAATCCAGCAGGGAAAATTCCATTAGGCTTCAAGGCTTGGGACTAATCCTTTGTAGTTTGAAAACCCACCCTATGGGCCCAGAACTCTGCTCTTAGAGTTATTCTTGTTTGTTTGTTTTTTTCTTGAAGGATAACACATCTTTGAAGCTGAGTAGTTTTATAACCCTGTCTTCTGCCTGCAAAATTTTAAGAGTCCAACAGTCTTCTTTCATTTTATATTGTCTCTGTCCATTTTAGTCCAGTGTTTCTGCTGGTATAACATTCTCAAATGTTATGTGTCTATATGTCACAGGAATTCACACCATTAGACAAGAAGATCCTCTACAAATCTTTACTCATTAATCCCATCTCTATTTCTGGCTTCTGCTATGAAGGTTGAGGGAATCCACAAATCACAAACCTAATCTCTTCAGTACTAACAAAAAGGTTGTTTGGCCATACCTTTGGCTTTCTCTCCAGAGCACACTTTTCTGATAGTGAATCTCCTAATTTTCACACTTTTTGAAATTTGGATAGGCTGAGAATTTCGCAAATTATCAAATCCTGTTCCTTTTGCTTAGCAAGTCTTCCCTCAGTTTATCTCTTTCCTCTCATATTTTCATATAAGCAGCAAGTAGAAAACAGGCTGCATCTTCAACAATTTGCCTGGAACTCTCTTCAGCTAAATATCCAAGTTTATTGCTTACAAATTCTGCTTTCAGAGAACTGTAGGACAAGTTAAGCTAAATTTTCTGTCACTATATGACATAGATCACCTTTCCTCTAGTTTCTAATAACATGTTCCACATTTCCTTCTGAGCCCTCATAAGCAGCACCTTTAACGCTCATATTTGTACCAATAGTCTGTTTATAATGATATATATATTCTCTAAAACAATATAGGCTTTTTCTACCATGTTCCTCACTTCTTCTGAGCCCTCATCAGTAGCATCTTCAGAATCTATATTTCTATGGACAATTTGTTTTAGGCAATGTAGGCTTTTTCTGTAATGCTCCTCAACATTCATCTAGCCTCTACCTATTATCCAATTACCTTATTCCAAAGCTACTATCATATTTTTAGGTATTTGTTACAGCAACACCCCATGTCTAGTACAAACTCTGCAGTAGTTTTCTATAAACTTGGTGGCTTAACACAATAGAAATTCTCTCATAGTTTTGGAGGCCACAAGTTCAAAATCAGAATCACTGGGCCAAGATAAAACATTAGCAGGGCCGCACTTTCTCTGGAAGCTTTAAGGGAGCATCCATTACTTGCCTCATCTAGCTTCTACTGGCTGCTAGCATTCTTTGGCTTATGGCCACATCACTCCAATCTCTTCCTCTGTAATCACACTGCCTTCCCTTCTGTTTATGTGATCTTCCTTTGCCTCTCCCTTATAAAGACACTTGTTACTGTAGTTAGGGCTCACCTGGATAATCCAGAATAATTTCCTCATTTCAGAATCCTTAACCACATCTGCAAAGTCCTTTTTTGCCATATGGTAACATATACAGATTTCAGGGATTAACATATGGATTTCTCTTAAGAAGCCATTATTCAGCCTACTTCAGCAAGGAAAGAGAATGTCCAGTTAAAAGTGGGAGAATAGAACCAAGAAATCTCAGAAACAAGTTGCCACAATGTTTAGCACTATGCAAAAACAACAGAAGAGGGAGCTCTGAGATTTGAGAAGCTACCCTGAACCGGAACACCTTCCAAAATTTAAAGAAAAATAATTTTTTATAAGAACAACAAAAATGTACAGAGGGCAAATTTCATACAATGTTGCTATAAGGATAAAAGCATAAGAGGTAGAATACCATCCTTAGAGACAGTGAAAGCATGCCAGAAACACATGCTTACAGAACAGATCAAAGCTTTATCCAGCTATTTCAAACAAGCTAAAAGACATTAAGAAAATTATACATAACAATGAAAGAATAACATAAATAAGAGCTAGAAAATTTCAGAAATGATCTCAGGAAATATTTGGAAGTTAAAGAAAAAATCATTTCTGAATAAAAAGTAAACTACAAGGAACACACAACAAATAAGCTTAACACATGATGGTTTAACAGAAATGAAAGGCAAAGAAGAGGAAATTTTTTAAAAAACAAAAATATTTGAAAGCAAATGACAAATATTGAAGTTAGAAAAAGAATATCTAATTCATAAAACATAGGAGTCCCTGAAAAAGAAAAGCAGACCAAGGGAACAAACAAATACTAAAAACTATAATTCAAAAAAAATTTCTGGAATAATAAAAAGTTGAAACTGCATACTGAGAATAGACTTCCTTCTCCTTCTGGCCAAGATGGAATAACCAGGACCAGATTTACCCTCCCACCCAAAACAACTAAAATAATGATAAAATATAAGAAACAACGATCTTCAAAGCATTGGACATCAGGCAACAAAGAATAGTGATCCTTGAGAAAGGAGAAAAAATGAAGTGAACCCTGCAAATGCCTCCGCCTGGATAGTTTCCAGTCACAGTGCTGAGAAAGGGAATCTAGGAAGAGTTACCAAGCATATGGCAGAGCACTGAAGAGGAGAGAGCTGCATAAAGATGGAAAGAGCTCCAGAGCATCTCTCTTGAGTCTTCAACTGAGTACTCCTCAGCTCATTCATGTGAAGAAACTATTCAAGGCTAAGCAAAGCAAAGAACCACCAGAAAGGATTAGAGGAACTAATCCTGGGAGTTCACAGAAGGCTAGGAATAGTTCCAGATCCCACCAGATAGATGGAAAACCTCAAAATTCACAGGGAATTGAGTAGAGTACCTAGAAGGCTATCAGTGGTGGTTAAATTAAGCCTAGACTAAATGCTGCTCTGGTCCTGCCTAATAAAGCTTAAAAGCAAGACCTGAAATAATCAAACTGTTCTCAAATAAATTAACTATGTCCCAAAATAAAACTTAACAATATTTGTAGGAATATAAAAATATCCGACCTTTAGGTAAACTTCACAATGTTTGTTATCTAGTAAAAAAATAACCAGACCTTCAATGAACTAGAAAAATATAATGCATAATTTGGAGAAAAATAAATAAATTCAAATTGACCCAGAAATGACACAAATTATAAATCAATAGTGAAGAACATTAAAACAGCCATTATAATTGTATTCCAAATGTTCAAAAGCCTAGATTAAGGATGTTAAGTAGCGACACAGAAGATTTTTTTAAAAGGCCCAAATAGAACATTGAGAGATGAAAACTATAACATCTGAAATGAAAATAAATAAATAAATAAATAAAAGCATGGATGGGATTAACAGCAGATTAGACAATATGGAAGAAAAGTTTAGTGAACTTGAAGACATAGTAATGGAAACTATCCAAACTGAAATGTAAAGGAAAAAAAACTGATAAAATGAACAGAGTATCAGCTGTGGCATAAATTCAAACTGCCTAACATACAGGTAGTTGCTGTCTCAGGAAGGTGGGGGATGGGAGGAGTAGAAAAGTTATTTGAAAGAGCACGTTGTGAACCTTAGAATATATACCCAGAATGACTACCATCAAGTCATATTCTCATAAATTATTGGACTTCAAAGGTAAAAAATGTTTTTAGCATCTAGAAAAACAGAGCAAATAATCTATAAGGGTAAGAAAATTAGATCATCATCAGACTTGATAACAATTCTTTATATTAGAATAAAATAGAGTAACATTTAAGATATACTAGGAAAGAAAATGTGAGCCAAGAAATTTATACCAAGAATTGTCTTTCAACTAGAAAGGACATGGACAAGATGTTATCATCATGTGGGAACCCAAGGAATATTTTTCCACAAGTCCTTTCTAAGGAATCTATCTATTAAAGAACAAACTTCAGAAACCAAAATGACTAGAGTCTTTGTCCTAAGAACTGATGGTGAGCACTGAACTAAGAAGTAAGACTAAATACCTGTTCAAAGTGAAAGTTTATTATGTAAGGGCTCAGGTAATGTAGATATAGTACAATCACGAAAAAAAATGGGAGAGAACAGGGAGAATATATTCACATTTAAAAACTATTCTTAGTAATTATATCAGTGGTTGTGGTATTAGCATTGCTGTTCTGAGACTGAATAACATGGGTGCCCAGAAAGGAGTTAACATAGCAGGCCTGAGACTGCTACCCTTCAAAAGGCCCCCTCACAAGATTTGCCCCTGGCCAGAATCTGGGAACTTGGATTTCAGGAGGGTTCCCACCATTCCCCATCTGATAAGGGTGTCTCATTATGCAAACAGTGTGGTTTATGCTGAATATCTGCTTCCTTCTGGGGATCTGGAATATTGGTACGTGCTCAGGAGAGGGTGCTTAGTGACTAAATCCCAATGAAAACTTTGGGCACTGAGTCTCTAATTGGCTTCTTTGGGCAGAAACAGCACATGTGTTTATGTGTTTCTGTTGCTGGAGGAACAGCAAGTTCTGTGTGACCCTTTATGGGAAGGAGAGATAGCATAAGGAAGCCCGCACATGGCATCTTCCTGTGTCTTTTTCCCTTGTTGATTCTACTTCATATCCATTTGCTGTTAACCTTAATTGTAAATATAACTATATCCTGAGTCTTATGAGTCCTTGTAGTGAATCACTGAATGTAGTGGCAGTGATGGGACACAGTAGAATAATCCTGACTCACTAAAATGGCTTCAGTGATATTTAGGAAAAAAAATGGGGGAGGAGGTGGAAGGTAACGAAATCCTGGTGTCTAAGTGGCTATGAAGTTAATTACAATGTTAAACAGCAACTGAGCTGCCATCTCTTGTAAGAGATAACAGTTCTCTATGGAATTTAAAAACAATAAATTTAACCTGGCTGCTCTTGGCCATGCTGTCTAAAGGGAGGAAAAACTGAAGCTCAGCTGATGGTTTTGGTTTTTGTTCTCTCCTCTAAGTAGGAGAAAAGGCTAAACTATTCCCCTCAAATGAACTTTGTATGAGCTAAAGACAATAAAAATTTATTTGTAGTTGCTCTCTCCTCTAGGCAGGAGGGGAAAGGTTCCAAAATTCTTGAAGGTGGGCTTTGAGTGGACTAAAATTGTTAAATGTTTGTTGCTCTCTCCTCCAAATCAAAGGAAAATAGCTAAATTGGTCTCTAGGGATGGAGCAAGGCTTTAAATAAGCTAGATGGGAAAAGGGGGTTAAAAAAAGAAACTAACAAAAAACCACTCCAGTCTTTTCTTCAGCTTAGCAGCTGCCTCAGCTCTGCTGCAGCCACTCCTTACTTTGCAGTCTGGATCTCCTGGCAGTTGTAACATTAACCCTGTAAATGCTGCTTTTAGGACTTGATTTTTGAGAGAAAAGAAGGGGAATCTTGTAAAAGGCTTTGTATTTTATGGCTATCGCATCTGGGTGTATGATAAAATTGATGTAAAATGTTATATGCTTCATTTCAACAGTACTAGACAGATCATCCTGATATGGAAAGCTGCAAAGGAAAGTAAAAAAGTGTTCATGGATTATAGCTCACTTGCTTTTTTGTTGCCTGTGGGTGGACTGCAATTTAAACTCTTTGACTATTGGAAACAGAATAATACTTCATAATGAAAATTAACTAAATATTAAACCAAGTTGTGTTCAGAGTCTGCTATGTGCTTCCAAACCATCAGGAACGCACAGAACAAAGGAAGATTTCTGCTGAGATTACTAACAAACTATTTACTCATACCTTTAATGCTGCATACCCATACCACTAAAAGCAAACAAAGTCTTTAAGCTGTACTCTACTCAAAATAAACCAAATCATTAATTTCCATGGGGAACCTACAGGACAAAGGCTGAGATCACTAATATGTCTTTAACACTGCATACCCATACCCTTAATGCTGCATACCCATACTTTTAATGCTGCATACACATACCCTGAAAGGAAAAATAAATATAAAACTGAATTCTCTGAACACTGGAACACTCGGGGTCTCTCTCATTCTCTGTCTTTGGGTGGAGACCAGGTCTCTGTCTGTGGATAGATATTCCTTCTCTAATAAACTTTTCTTTTGTCTCTAACTCTGGCGTGGGCTTGAATTCTTTCCTGCGTGCAGTAAAGGACCCTCTCTTTTAGCAGGCTTAGGGCTTGAGTCCCCACTAGCCTCATCCTGCATCAGTTGGAGCCTCTGGAAAAAGGGGGACAACAAGAAAAAAAGAGCAATCTCTAGGTAGAAATGGTACTTTTGCAGATTTAAAACACAGGTTTTAGTTTGTTAATGTACTCTTGTTGAAATAAAATACCTGGCCTGTAGAGGCTGCTGGTTTTCTAGCCATATATATATATATATATATATATATATATATATATATATATATATATATAGTTGAGTGAGTCTTCTTGGACTCTAATACTGACAAGATACAAGGAGATTTTTAGGAAAGTCTGGCTTGTCACTTAGGCTGAGAACACAGCTTATTGAGCCCTTCCTTGTCTTGACTTTGCTGCTACCGAAAAATAAAAGCCACTGGCTTTTTAAAAAGTTAATTTTCCTTTTCAATTACTGTTGACATTCAATATTATTTTATATTAGTTTCAGGTAAACAGCATAGTGGTTAGACATTTATATAATTCACAAAGTGATTTCCCCAATTAGTCTAGTACCCACCTGGCATTATACATAGTTATTACAATATTATTGACTGTATTCCCTATGCTGTACTTCACATCCTGGTGACTATTTTGTAACCAATTTATGCTTCTTATCCCTTCACCATTTTCAGTCCCCAAACCGCCCTCCCACCTGGCAGCCATCAGTTTGTTCTCTGTATCGGAATGTTTCTGTTTTGCTTGTCCATTTATTTTGTTCTTTAGATTCCACATATAAGTGAGATCATATGGTATTTGTCTTTCTCTGACTTATTTAACTTAGCACAATACCCTCTAGGTCCATCCATATTGTCGTAAATGGTAGGATTTCAATTTTTAATAGCCAAGTAATATTACATTATTTATACCACAACTTCTTTATCCAATTGTCTATTGATGGAAAAGCCACTGCCTTTTTAAAAATCCTGATTCACAGATACTAATTGCCCTGGTCTAAGTAAGCTGAAACCTGAAACTGTGTTCTGCAGCTGTTTCAGCCCCATTGTGAGTTGTGCCTTACTGAAAGCACATCTCAAAGAACAGAAGTCAAATTCTGGAACAGTTGCCTACTTAGACTGAAAGACTATGAACTATGAAAATATCACAGATGCTGAGTGAATATGATATTTAAATAGTATACAAATGCTGACAGGAAAGGGATTGTTCTCTACAACTGAGCTGCTGATCAGCTCCATATTTCTGATAGAGACTCTAGTTAACTTGTGGTTACTGTTGAATGCTGCAAGCTAGGAGAGGACATCACCTACTCTGTACAGATCAGACTTCCTACCCACTCTGGGAGATGTCTCACAGCTGTTGACTTTCTATGTTTGACTTTACTTGTAGTTTGAACCAATGAACTGAGAGCCTGACTCTACTTCCCTTGCCTCTCTTGCTACACACACCTTTATGAAGTGTTGATTATTAAATGCAACTGTCTCAGCAAGAGATTTATTTTTTTTCTAGGCTATTCACTAGAAGAAATGATCAGGACCAAAGGAGTGGGAGGTTATGTAAACCCATTTTGAAAAAAAAATTTAAAAGTGCAAGATTCTTCCTAATTCCTGAACATGATGTGTTTTTCTGATTAAATTATAAAAAAATGTTTTCCTGAGAAAATATTTCTTCTTACATACAACCCTTCCAGACAAAAGGTCTGGAGGAGAGTAAAATAATTGGGAAAAGTAAGGTTATGATCATTGAGTGAGATACAATAATATTGTAACCATGAAAAAATTAAACAAGGAAACAAATAAAAAAACTGGGGAGGTGCCAGGAAGTAGAGAGGGCATTAATGATCTTTGTTTTTCTGAATTGCTGCTGGAAGCTTTCCTATTTTCCTGAAGAAAAAATGCCCCATCACGTTTCATTTCCAAGCTGCTGTGAGCATGTTGAATTCAAACTGACTGCTGAGCCTGAATCACACTTGACAGAGCTTGACAATGAGACAGCAGGGTGGCAACAGTCACTGCACTTTCCACACAGAGCACCTCCAGATGTTGTCCACACTTGTGAGAGGGATGACAGATGTCCCAGACAAGCAAAACTGGATGCTTTCAGGCAAGCCCTCTAATACTAAGGACTAAACTGAATTACTTGGATTGGACTAGGTGGGAAGCTCCATGGAGAGAAGCGATAGTGGGGGTCCTATTAACTCATACTGCCTGACTAATGTCTTTCTTGCTCTGGGTGCCCTAAAAATTGTTAGGCACCCTTCATTTCCAGAGTGCCACATGTGCCCTCTGGGATTGTACTTCCCTGTGTGTGTGCCCTAACTATACCAGAACTGCCTCAGCCTGGAAGGCTCTCATGTCAGCTTCCATTTACTGACCAGAGTATGCTGTGCCTGAATAGATGCTACAAACCAGGGAAAAGAAGTTAATATAGAAATTTACGGAGGAAGCCACCTGGCTTTCTAAGATCTTTGTGGTTAATAGAATTTATTTTAAGAGGTGAAATCTAGGACCTTTATAGGGTATAACTGAGGTCATTACTGCAGGTTGGTCTAATGTGCTGCTGAGGGTCCTAATGATGAGTTTGCTGTAAAGTTGCCTTTGCCACAGGCTAAGGGGTGGACTATCCAGAAAGAGGTTAACAGAGCCCGCCTGAGACTGCTATCTTTTGAAAGTCCTGCTTACAAGGTTGGCCCTGGCTGGGAACTTGCACTGGGGAGTAGTCTCATTATTCCTTAACTGATAAGGGTGGCTCACTGTGCCAGAGTTTGTGTAAACAGTGTGGTTTATGCTGATCATCTGCTTTCCTTCTAATACTCTAGAATTTTGGTATGCACTAAGCAAAGAGTGCCTGGTGACTGGCCCCCAACTGGGCATTGAGTTTCTAGTGTCTTCCCTTGTAGGAAATACCACACGATGCTGCATTTTTGTTGCTAGGAAACAGTGAGCTCTGCCTGACTTATTGTGAGGAGACAACATAAGAAAGCTTATGTATGCATGGTATCCTTCAGACTCTGCCTGTGTCTTTTTCTCTTGCTAATTCCATCACATATCCATTTGCTGTAATAAACTTCAGTTGTGAATACAACTATAGACTCAATCTCTCCTTCTAGTGAGTCGTTCAATGTGAGGTGGTCTTGGGAACCCTAACACAATGGGGATAAAGCAAATTAATAATTACGAGATATTTTATCATCCCGTAATATCTTTGAGACCCTGTGTTTTTGGTGTGTAAGGAAATACAGATACAATGTAGAGTAGGTTAAGTAAAAAACAACCTATATTCCTGAATTTAAATTGGAAATAGTACAATTTCATAAGATCGTTTATTTTTTTTTAAATGAATGTGTGCGTGTGTGTCTGTGTGCCCATGATGTTTCCAACCCGGTCTGCTGAAGAGGCCTAGAAACAAAGACCAACTCAGTAGTAATGAGCAACCCTGGCACCTAGATTTTGGCCTTGAAATACTATTTCCCATGGGGAAAAAAACAGCATTTTTTTGGTTTGTTTTGAGAAATAGCTGATTTCAGTTCTGGAAGTAGAATGTAAAGATAACCCTGGAATCTTGTCATCATAACAGATTGTAAGGAAGCTGTCAAGGCTTACAAGATCATGGCTAATAGACCTGGAAGCCATCTTCAGGAATCTCCCACTGGCCACAGATGAGACAATTTGAGCATCAAGAAAATAATTGCAATTTGATTGAAATGAATCTAATTTATTTAAATTAATGAATTCACAATGATCTAGTAACTAGTTACACTAGTAACTTTTGGAGAATGATAGGAAACCAAGTCAATTTTTTGAAAACTGGTAAATAAAGGGAAAAGAATAAAGCATTTATCCTGCTTTTCTTATATAAAGAGTGGCTTCAGTAACCAGATGATAAATGAATGAAAGCCTCTCTATAAAAGTATTGCAATTAATAAACAAAAAGAATTGTTAAAATTTTAATATCACCATTTTGAAACCACCAATGAATGGATCTAGGCATTGAGCATCTCAGTTGCTATCGTCACAAAAAGAATGACACAGCACATTATGTGCCCCCTGATGAGAAGACATGCCACTACCTGTAATTTTGCTAAAGAGATCAAACCTGAACAGATCTGACTTCTGCATCCAGCTATCAATTTGCAGAAAACAGAGTACAGAGAAATATGCTGAACTTGTGAAGCAATAGGAAAAAATTATATATATATATATGTCTTGGTTCCTGGTATAGAGCTTTTGAAGTCCTTATAGTTTCCTAAGTGATAAGAGCATTAGGAGCATCTTTTATTCTAACATTGGATCCTTGACCCCAGTTCCCGACAGAGTTCCTAAATCCTTTGGAATTTCCTGGGTGACAGCAGTGTCTTTTGTTCTAATAAGGTGACTCTAGGTGGATTCCTGGATAGGAGCTGGTCACCAGGAAGATCAAGCCATTATTTGTAGTTGGAATTTTTAGTTTCATTTCTTATTCTCCTGAGACAGAAGAGGGATTGAACATAAAATTAATGATCGATCATGCCTATGTTATGAAGCCTCCATGAAATCCCAATTTCTTGGGATTCAGAGAGCTTTCAGGTTGGTGAACATGTAGAGGTGCTGGGATAGAGGCATGCTTGGAAAGGGCTTGGAAGCATTCCTTCTTATATACTCTGCCCCATGCATCTTTTTCATTTGATTGTTCATCTGTATCTTTTATCATATTCTGTTGTAATAAACTGATAGACAGTAAGTAAACCAGTTTCCTGTGAGGTGCTCTAGCAAATTAATTGAACCCAAAGAGGAAGTCACCAGAAGCACAGGTGACAACCTGAACTTGCAATTGGCATCGCAAGTGGAGGAGGACAGTCTTGTAGAATCTGATGCTATCTCTAGGGAGATAGTATCAGAATTGAATTGAATTGTAGGACACCCAGCTGGTGTTACAGAGAATTGCTTGGCATGGAAAAATTTCACACATGCCTAGAGTCAGAAGCGTTGTGAGCGTGATAGTAGTGGGAGAATAAAGGAGAAACACAGAAGTAGTGTAGGGTTTCTATACACTGCACCACACATATGTAGTTATCTAAATCTAAGTTGTGGAAAATTCAGACTCGAATGAGAAACTTGAAAATAAAAAGGCTTAAAAATCTCACAATTTTTAAATAAACTACAATGTTTGGGATGTATGCTTGGGTGATATAATGATAAAAATGCAAAATAATCGCTATAAAGTCAGAATAATGGTGGATGGGTTGAAATCAGATGGGGCTTCTGCAGTGAATGGGAAAGCTCTTTTTTGAATTCGGTAGTGGTTACAAAGGAGTTTGCCTTATAATAATCATTAAAGCTATACTTTGCATTATATGACTTTTTGCATCTATATTTCATTTTTTAATAAAAAATTCAAGTCTTAGGCTATTTATTATTGGTTTCCCCTTATAGTAGGGAATATCTTAAATGCCCAGTCATCATCCATTTAGATTTCATTTTATGTACATGTCACAAGAATTATTGCTTGATATTGTTTTCTTCTTATTTTGAGATTTCTGTCCCAAGGTTAAAGAATTTTGTTGCATATTTTCCTCAAGCCCAGAACATTGATGGCAAATTCTCTATCTTCTTTGTCTAAAAATATCTTTGCATTGACCAATAGAAACTTTCATACTCATCTTTAAATATGTGAAAATTAAATAACTTCTTTCCAGTCTTACACCTAAAAAGGGTAAGAACTGGAACTGAAACTTGTTACTTTTACTCAGAATTTCATGGCATTTCTAGTATTTCATTGTGACTAAAATCTAGAGTGGATTTTTTTCTGAACTTTATATACTGTATCTAGTACTGCGGCCTATATCAAGTGCCCCCATGGTATATTTGTCCAGTATAAAACATTTTTTAAATTGTCATAAAATACACATAACATAAAAGTTACCATCTTTACTATTTTTGAGTATACATTTCAGCAGTGTTAAATGTTTTCACATTGTTGTATAACCAATCTCTAGAACTTTTTCATCTTGCAAATCTGAAATTATCCCCGTTAAACACCAACCCCTCATTTCCTTCCTCCCTTTGCCCCTGGTAACCACCATTCTACTTTCTGTCTCTATGAATTTGACAACTCTAGGTACTTCATATTACTGGAATCATACAGTATTTGTCTTTTTGTGACTAGCTTATTCATCTTTTTTTTGATTGGCTCATTTCACTTAGCATAGTGTTGCATCCCAGTAAAATTTTAAAAAGTTTTTGTAATTTTGAAATTTTCAAACATACACAAAATAAAAAGAATGGTATAATGAGCTCCTATAAACTGTTACCCAGCTCTAATAATTCCCATCAATTTGCTTTTTTTGTTTCATACATCTCATAAATTACTTTTATGAGTTTTTCCAACAGTTTATTATGAAAAATTTTAAACATCCAGAATAGTTCAAAGAACTGTACAGTGAATACCTATATACTTATCATCTACATTATGTAATTAACAATTTGCTATATTTATTATATCAGTGTTTGCTTTATTTCTATTTTGTTACACTTGCTATATCTCTTCATCTCTCCACCCCTGTCAAGCCATCTTTTTTTTTTGAGTGTGGGTGAGAAAGTAATAATTGTAAACATTATGCATTGTAAATGTTAAGTTGTAAATGACCCCATGTCATTGGGAATGGAAGGAGAGACTCGGGTCAGTTGTGTCAGCAGACAGCAACAGCAGTGAATACACACTGAAGGCACACCTGGGAATGCCAGGTGCTATGGGAAGTGGTTCATACACGTGGTCTCATTTCAGTCTCATGGCAGCCCTAAGAAGTAGGTGTCTTATGTCGTCTTACACATGGTGAAATAGACCCAGACAGGTCAGCACAGCAAGGAGCTCACACAGTGGTCAAGTGGCAGAGCCGGGATGGAAACCCAAGCCCTGCTATGTGCCCTAATCCACTGGGTCCAGCTCTGTTCTGTTCATAGGAGCCTGTGAGAGCAGGGCTCATACTCGCTGCCCTGGGCTGAGTACCATAACCACTCAGAGAACCTGGTAATAGTCCCCATCCTCTGTCCAGGATGTAGGTACCCAAGAAAAGAAAGTCACCCACCCCTAGAACAGAGGAGGAAAATGGGAAGGCAGCAGGAAGAACAGGTGGGAGGAGCTGAGAAACCAGGTCATGGGACCTCCCAGCCACAAGCCCTGAGTTTTGAATTCCCATGCCTAGATGTGGCCTCAGATCTGTACCAGCCATCATCAGATATCACCAGATGGTGGGTTTTGATGGTGGTACAGTAGAGCAACTGTCCACATCAAGGCACAGCCTAACTGAGCTTGCCCAATGGTGGGGTGGGGCTGTTCCTGGCAGGCCCTCCATGGAGTAAGTAGAGGGCAAAGCTTGTCTTGCAGTTAACCAGCAAAATGCTCTCTCTTTTTCAAGAGCCCTTCCACATACCAGGCCTGGGTACAACCTGTAGCTGTGCTCCCATCACAACGCTGTCTTGTCACCTTGGCTGTCTCTCTCACTAGTCCATGAGTTTCATGGGGGCAGAGGGCATGGACTAGTGTTATAGTGTTAAGGCCTAACATGACTCCCCTAACCAGGGTACAACCTGAAATTTCTGTGCTCCAGCCCCAGAATCAGGGAAACTAATAAGTTGTGGAGGTGGGGGCAGGGGGTTCAATGCATGCTCTGGTTGCTTTTGTTGGAATTACATCTACCTGCCGAAGGTGGACCTGTATTCTGTCAAATGTCATGCTTGGTCAGGGGGGCAGCAGGATGATATAAGTGAGATGAGTCACTCACAAGCTAAGACTATAGAGGGAAAAGGCTGGTTTTCAACGACTCTGAAGCTACATCTGAAAATCTGTCTGGAAGGAGCATGAAAAAATGGCAGTCCTTACAAAATACCAGCTGGCTTCCTGAGGGGTCTGCTCTGAAAGAGCCACACTTTCAGGCAAGTGAAGTTGCACTTTTTCCTCCTCTCTTTAATCCCCCTGCCACTTCTACCCCTGACCTATGGATCTCTGAAGATGGGGCATCTCCCAACACATTTGGTGGGCCTGGCACACCTGGGGTGCAAACCCAGGACCTTCTGCATGTAAAACAAGTGTGCTAACCACTACACTATGGAGCCATCTCACGCACTTTCTTTAAAAAGGACTACTCACTCTTTTGTTGGGCTCTGTCTGAGAGCTGCTAGAAGCCTGGGGAAGCTGCCCAAGTTTGGGGATGGAGAATGCTCCAGAATTCATCTGCTTCTTCCATTTAAATTTCAACTGAGGAGACCAAGAAGGCCAGGAAAAAAGGGACAGGCTAAGGTATCAGCTTGGAAAGGGCAAAGCCTGGCACTGCTTACCCACCTGCCCCAGCTGCCCACTTCTCAGCAGCAAGTGAACTCTGGATTCTAGCAGTGGTTACACTGGTTTTTATTTCTAGTTAAGGGGCTTAGATCTAGTACTACCTTTTCATATACACAGGGGAAACATCTAGAGAGTGAGGATAAACTTACCCCCCTACCCCAACCATTTTCATTACCTCAGAGGCCTGCCTTTGGCATGTGGCATCAGAGTCAGGGACAAACAAATCACAAGTGCACTTAGTTTCATAAATCTAATGAAGGCCAAGTGGAGTATACATTTGGGAAGATGCCACAAACTTGGCTCTGAAGGTTCCTCCTGAGGGAAGGACAGTTCTCAGCTGCTTGCTCCTTCTGTAGTCTAAACGCCAGGCCAGGGAGAGATGCTGCATCCCAGATTTGGGATGTGAGTAATCACCTTGATGTGGGCTATGTTATGGGTATAGCCAAGCTTGGGCTCAGCTGTAATATGGCCTAGTTCTAGGGCTCACTACTCACTGAGCCAGGCTTTGCCTATCAGCTGGAGACACTGAATCTTATAAGTCTTTGGGGGATTCTTGGTGGAGTCCTGGCCCATCAGGGATGTTTTGTCTTGACATTTTTGCAACTATGCATTCAGCATCTCTATGTACTTAGCAACCTGGAAGCTCTCAAAACCCCATACTATTGGGATTTTATGGAGGCTTCCTCAAATAGGCATGATTAATCATTAACTCCATTTCTAGCCCTTCTTTTCTCTCTGGAGAATGGGGGAAAGGGGCTGAAAATGTCAAGCTTCTAATCATGACTTGGTCTTTCTGGTGACCAACCCTTATCCAGGAGCCATCCAGACACCCACCAAGAGTCACCCCATTAGAACAAAAGATACTCCTATAACCTAGAAAATTTCAAGGGTTTCAGGGGCCCTATGTCAGGAACTGAGGTCGAAGACCAAATATTAGAACAAAAGATGCTTCTAGTGCTCTTAATTGCTTAAGAAATTACAATTGTTTTCAGAGCTGTGTGCCAGGAACTGGGAGCAGAGATCAACATATATTTTCTATGATCTCACATCATCCTAAACCACAAGCTAGCTAGCAAGTGGTGGCACTGGGATTTAAATCCAGATAGTCTAGCTAGAATTCATTCTTTCAAATAATAAAAGTAAGTTATTCATTCTTTTTGCTTGAAGAAATCTCTCCTGCAGCTTTCTGACCTGCTCCAATCAGAACTGACTGTCCTACACTTGACCACCCAGTGCAATCCTAGAATCCATACCAGAGGTCACTGTCATGGGTCAGCTTACTGGAGATCCTTCCAGATCACTTTCTATGCATTTACATATATATATAGATATTTATATATATATTTATATATATAGAAAAATATATAATTTATTTGTGTTTTCTCCTTTTATAGGATTATTCTTTTCATATTAAATTTATTGGGGGTAACATTGATTAATAACATTATATAAATTTCAGGTGTACAACTTTATAATACATCTCTATATTTATAGGAATATTCTTATTTTTCTGCAAATTGCTTTCTAATTAAAATATAATTGAAATAAATGTGGTTCAGAGACACTTCCATTTTGATACATATAAATCTAACTGTGGTACTCATAATAATAATCCCCTCAAAGATATCTACATCACAATCCTTAAAACCTAAGAATATGTGACCTTACATTGCAAAAAGGACTTGGCAGATATGATTAGTTAATAATCTTAAAATGGGGAGATTATCTTGGTTTATCTGGGTGGGTCCAAAGCAATGACAAGGGTCCTTATAACAGAGGAGTAGAATGTTGAGAGAGAGAGAGAGAGAGAGAGAGAGAGAGAGAGAGAGAAAGAGAGAGAGAGATTGAGAGAGAGATGTTGGAAGAGTCTATGCTGCTGCCTTTGAAGATGGAAGATGGGGCCATAAGCCAAGGACTACAGGTCACCTCTAGAAGGTAGAAAGGGCAAAGAAATGAATTCTTCCCTAGAGCCTCTAAAAGGATCGCAGCCTTGCAAATACCTTGATTTTAGCCCAAAGACCCATTTAGAACTTCTGACCACCAAATTTGTAGGATAACTTTGTATTTTTTCAAGCCACAAACTCTGCAGTAATTTGTTACAGCAGCAACAAGAAGCTAAGATCCAACATTAACTGCTACATTGTCAGCACTCCATAGTAGAAATCACCACTGTTTATTTAGCTATTTCCCTATTAGTGAACTTTTAGGTCACTTTTAATTTTTTTCACTGGAATGCTCAGCAAATTTCCTGATATATGATTCTATGGGTATACATGTGAATATTTTATTAGAAGAATGGATATATAGAAATAGAATTCCTAGGACAAAGACAGGCACTATTAATTTTAATCAAACTGCCAAATTATCCTCCAAAAGGTAGAACCAATTTATGTTTATGAGTGGATGACCAGTCAATTACACTCTTTCTCTCCATTGTTAGATACTATCAATCATTTAATCAAGCAAAACCAAATCTTATATTTGTTTTAAGTTCCTTGTTTCTAAATACTATTGCATTCTCTAATGTTGAGCATAATTTCCTAAGTTTATTGGATATTTATATTTCATTTGCTATAAATTGCCTATTCATAGGCAATTTATAATATTTTTAAAGTATTTTTCCTATTGGTTGGTTGTAACTTTTTATTCTGGATATTAATCTTCATTTTACTTTAATTGCTTGACTTTTTATGTTATTTATTATCTTTTATTGTACAGGTATTTTAAATTTAGATGTAGTAATATTTGTCAATATTTTCCCTTATGGTTTTTGTATTCTATATCTTACTATAAAAAGCCTTCTATGATCTGAGATTATTTAGTAATGTTCTATATTGTCTTCCAACATTTTTATAATCAGCATTTTAGTTCACCTAGAATCTATTTTTTTCCTTACTCAAGAGTATTATTTTAAAATTTGTATACAATAAAATTGACTTGTTTTAATGTGCAGGTCAATGAATTTTAACACTCGTGTTAATTAATTTATCCATCACCAAAGTCAGTATACAGAACATTTTCATAACCCAAAAAACTCTTTCATGCTGCTCTTTTATAAGCGAACCTCCCCCTCATCCCAACCCCTGGCAACTACTGACCCGTTCTCTCTATATATAAAATAATAATAATAATAATAATAATAATAATAATAATAATAATAAAACACCAGAATGTCATAATCAGGAATATCTGCTCAAGTTACAGTACCTTTTGAGCCTGGCTTCTTTCATTCAGCATAATTTTGAGATTCATCCATGTTGATGCATGTACCAATGGTTCATTCCTTCTTATTGCTAAGCAGTGATAGCATTGTTTGTTTATCCTATTGTGTGAATGTATCACAGTTTGTTTATACATTCACTCATGAAAAGATATTTGGGTTGTTTCCAGTTTGGGGCAACTACGAATAAAGCTTCTATAGACATCCATGTACAAGTTTTGGTGTGCTCGTAAGTTTTCATTTCTCTATGGCAGAGGCCAGCAAATTACAGCCCATGAGCCCAAACCAGCCTGTTGCCTGTTTTTGTGAATAAAATTTTATTGGAACCAGCTACATTCATTTGTTCATGTATTGGTTGCTTTCCTGCTATAACAGCAGAGTTGTGACAAAGACTGTATGTTGCACAATCTAAAATATTTACTACTTGGCCATTTACAAAAAACTTTACTGACCCATGGAGTTCATAAACAATTTTATGAGGTGGCTTTACCAAGTCCTTTCCTCTAGAGAGAGGTAGGTGCCCCCTCCTGGGACCACAGCTCCACCTACTGGAGAGGAAGTTTATCCTCCCTTAGAGTTTTGGTTCCTGTGAGGTGTCCTGATTCCTTAAGGATCTGGGCACAGGAGACGAGAGAAAATAAAATAGTGGGGGATTTCCACACTCTCTCTGAGCTTTAGGCATTCATTTGCCTGTTTCTCAAGCTAGAACTAAAGGGCTTCTCCTGGATCTCTGCATCACAGTACTCACTTCTGGTTTCAACCAGCATTTAGTTGAGGCTGAATACTGGAGGGAAAAAATGGTTAAACTCACCACCATTTAAATGAAACTTCAAATTCTGTTCTTCCCCAGTCCTTCTGACACTATTTATTTTTCAGAGCCCTCAAATAGCTGGTCCATGCGTTTTGTCCAGGTTTTATAGCTGAGCTAAAGCTGTGAAGTCTTCTTCCCTGTGATGTGTAGCCACAGGTGTTTCTGCTTAGATATTTTTTATTGTTTTCTTTTGTACATAAGTCTTACTTTCAAGGGGTCACCCCCATGTCTGTACAGCTTAGTGTTCAGCCAAAGATTGATCAGAGGTTATGCAAAAACATGTCAAGCCATGTTCGACTTGCTTTACTGCTGGAGAACACATTCAAGCCTCAGAACTTATACAAGGCTGCCCTAGCTTTTATATTTTCAGTGGGCTTGGTTGTGTCTCCACTGTGCATACACAGGCTCAATAAGCCAGAGATATATGGGTGGTTTAGGTCTCTTCTGATCTCTGCTACACATGCACATAGGTTCCAGTCTGCCCAAGACATAAGGAACATTTATCAGGTCACCTGTAGATGTCTCACCTCCCAGATCTCCATTTAAATTCCTGGCAGACCAGTCCATTACTTGACCCCAGTGGGCTGTAAGGTCTGGTTAATGGCACTGCTGTCCACCCTTTTTTGCTTGCTGTTGAGATAGTCACTTGAACTTGTCATGCTCCAAATCATATTAGCTATCTCCAGCAGCTGTAGTAAAGCTTGCTGTTTTCCTGGTCTGCCCTGCTGTAGTATGAACTACAGTTGAACTACTATACCAACAGTGCTTGAGGAAGGATGGGAGTCACACAGGAAAAAAACACCACAAACTAAACTGTTCTGAGTCAAAATTTAGCAGTTTTGATGAATAAAACACTTCTCATTTTGAAGTATTTGTCTAATTCCAGAGTACTGAAATTGTTGTTTTCGAGGTTTCCCTCCAGCTTTCAGAATTGTTTTTGAGGGAAAGGATTGGTCAACCTCCTTACTCCATCATGCCAGAAGCAGAAGTCTGCCTCAAGTTTTATACAAGCAAAAATAATAGAAGAAAGCAGCATACTACCACCAGATCAAAACCTTAAATGAAAATCAAGGTAGTTCACAGAGTTAAGAATGTTTGTCTCTTCACAGACATGCTCAGAACAAAACATCTATTGCCTGATAATAGCATGATCAAGACTCCAAACTTTCCCATCAACTATATGCTCTTCCTGAATATGACATCTCACCATTAGCTTCTCTGTGTTTCAGAACTGAATTTCCCA
Source organism: Macroglossus sobrinus (assembly GCA_004027375.1). Taxonomy (NCBI): domain Eukaryota; kingdom Metazoa; phylum Chordata; class Mammalia; order Chiroptera; family Pteropodidae; genus Macroglossus; species Macroglossus sobrinus. The sequence continues at coordinate 158,914 of PVKZ01001063.1, read as the reverse complement.
TGACTTTTTACTTCTAGAAATGCTAGAAATCCAGCCACATCCCCAAACTGGAATGTGCAAGTTAACAAAGAACTGCATAACCAGACTCAATATGCTTACAAAAAACTTCTTCCATTTTATTATTTTCAACCTTTCTATTTCAAGTGTTTCCAATCTAAATTGAATATAGTTGTATTTCATTTGTATATCCAATCTGAGATTCTCTATCATTATTGCATGAGTTTAATCATTTACATTCAGTGGAATTTTTTTAATCTTATTTCTAGACCAGTGTTTCTCAACAGGGGGCAATTTTGCCTTTCCTCTGTTCCAGGACATTCAGCAATGTTTGGAGACACTTTTAGGTTTTTACAACGAGGGAGTGATGATGCTACTGGAATCTAATGGGTAGCATCCAGATGCTGCTAGACAACCTACAATGTACAATATGGTCTCCCACAACAAAGAAGTTCTAGATGTTTGGGTGTTATATATTTTATTTCTCTAAAGCTCCCTACTAGGGATGCAGTCATTGAAATTGCTGGCTGTGGATCACTGACCCACTACACACACAATAAATGACCACCAAGAACGGTCCATCTGTTGATCCCTAAAACCTCCTAGTCACTGCATTACATGTTCAGCAACACTGACCCCAGAATCTGGACTTTAATAACAATTACTGATCCAGGATGGCTTCCATCTATGTCCCCAAAGAAACCCATTTGCTTGATCCCCAAACCCCTTAATTATTGACCCTTAATCACTAACTGATAGATTTAATAAGACTAAGGCCCCACAGAGACCACACAGAACATAAGCCATCCTGAAGTCACTAGTCATGCAACCCTCAATCATTGACCCCCAGAGGATCTACATCCCAAACTCCCTTTAATTGCTACTTTGTAGACAACTATAATCACTGACTTCCATAGGCCTCTCTATCATTGACCTATACATTTTCCCTAATTAATAATTCTCACAGGCTTTCAGTTGCTTTGAGCAACAGCCATCCATTTTCCTAATTCTCACAGACCACCAACCCTTGACACCAACAGATCTCAAACCATTGACCCAATGGACACCTAAAACCTGACATCCATGGACTCTTACCTCTGACCCAACAGACAGAAAATAGCTGCATAGAACCATGTACAGTAAACGTATGAAGTCCACTAATAACTGAACCCCACAGATTTTCATTACAGATCTCCCAAGAATACTAATCATCAAAGAATATATACAGATGGCAAATAAGCATGTGAAAAAATGCTCAATAACATATGTCATTTTGGAATTACAAATTAAAACTACAGTGAGATATCATTAAACACCTATTAGAATGGTTAAAATCCAAAATACTAATAATACTAAATGCTGACAAAGATATGGAACAACAGAAATGAACTATCAAACCACAAAAAAGCATGGAAGAACCTTAAATGTGTACTGCTTAGTGAGAAAAGCCAATCTGAAAAGGATACATACTGTGTAATTCCAACTACATGACATTCTGGAAAAAGCAAAACAAAGAGATATGTACACCCATGTTTATAGCACCATTGTTTACAATAGCCAACAGGTGGAAGTAACTCAAGAATCCATCAATGAATGAATAGAAAAACTAAATATAGTATATATACACAAGGGAATATTATTTGGCCTTAAAAAAGGAAATGCTTTCACATGCTACAACATAGATGAACCTTGAGGACACTATGCTAAGTGAAATAAATCAGTCACAAAAAGACAAATACTGTATGATTCCACTTTCATGAGGTACCTAGAGTAGTCAAATTCATAGAAACAGAAAGTAGAAGGGTGGTTACAAGAGGCTGGGGGAAGGGAAAATGAGAAGTTGTTCAATAGGTATAGACTTATGATTTGCAAAATGAAAAAGTTCTTGAAATTTGTTATGCAACAATGTAAATATACTTAACAGTGCTAAATTGTACACTCAAAAAATGGTTAAAATGCTAATTTTTGTTATGTGTTTGTTTTATTAAAATAAAAACCCTTAAAAATTACAGAAACAATAAAAAGATTAGTGGTTGCTAGAGTTTCATGGGAAGGAGGAGGGATGAATAGGTGGAGCACGAGGGATTTTTAGGGCTGTGAAACTACTCTGTATGATGCTGTAATTCCAGATACATGCCCAAACCCATAGAATGTACAAAATAGTGAACCCTAATGTAAACTATTGACTTGTAAATCAAAATAATGCAGTAGAAAATGCAGAACCTGAAAAATTCAGTTGCATCATGACAACACAATATATCAAAATAGGTATGTGAAAGGCATATGAGAAGGGAATGTGAATAATAAAAGTACTTTTAGGATATTTCTATCCTGGCAGCCAGATCCTGGCAGAAAACAGATTGGCATCCTAAAAATGGATAATTTGAGTGACTTAAGAAAATAGAAAAGTGTGGGCAAGTGCCCTGGGTCTGAAACTCAGGAACTCTTAAGGACCAGCCAGTGGCCTATGGGGTAGGGGGTGGAGAGAAAGAGAGGCAAGGCCTGCCCGTCAGCAACTGGAAATGTGAATGCATGAAGCACTGGTCATTACACAAGGATATGATGTCTCAGACATCAAAGTACATGTGGGGATCTCAGGCACTACTTGAACCCTAGCCAGACCCAAACTAGCGCAGCCCCTCCCAATGGTCTGGCTCCCCTTCCCATGGAATGCTCACCTCAGGCTAACCTCCTAGCTCTGAGCATCCCTTGCCACTTAATTTAACTCCAAACCTGGTCAGATCAGTGCCAGGCCAACCATGATGTGCAAGATGGCAGTTTCCAGAATTCTCTCTCTCTCTCTCTCTCTCTCTCTCTCTCTCTCTCTCTCTCTCTCTCCAGTTTCATCTCTATGTGTACTTTCTTTGTTGGTCTGTTTCTCTGTTGTCAGTCTACAAATATATAGGAAAAACAAGTCCAGTGATTTTATTGGGGTAATGAGAATATAGGTGTCTTTTTAAAATGCTTTATGCTGTTTTACTTACTCTGAATATTTATAATTAACCAGAATCAATTTATGAACAGAAAAAGTTATACCGCCATTCCCATTTTGAAAAATGTATTAAAAAGTCCTGCCAATAAAAAATATTTATAATTGTTCTATTTAATTTTTGGAGTCATTTGCTTCTCAAAGGCTCTGCAATTACTCATCTCCAGTTTTCATATTAAAAACCTGTAAGAAGCCTCTGTGTTGCATGCATCTAAATCATATGTAACCAATTCTTCTGCTTATATAGCTCATGATAAGAACTGAGATGCGGATGGGATTTATCATTGGAGCTAAAACCCTGGGTCAGGACAACAGGTTTAAAAACCAGTTTCATTGTCTAATGGCTCCTATAACCTCAGAAAAGATATTTAATCCCCATCTTCTCACTTCTCAACCACAGCAATATTACTTAGCTATCTGACATGGTTGTCATAAGATTGAGTAGGATACTAATAATAACAGGTGAACTTTCATTAAAGGGCTCCTATGAACCAGCTATGGTCTTGATAAAAATGACCTCACTAAATCCTCACAATAATCATGCAAGAGGCGTTATTATCATCCCCATATTATAAGTGAGCAAACAGAATGAGAGCTGTCAGTGCCCTTATTCAAAATTACACAACTTATAAATGATTGAATCAAGATTAACCCACAAATGGTCTGCCTCCAGGGCCCATGTTCTTAATAATGTGCTTCCAGAAGGCCCATAAAATATACATGAGCTAGCAAGAGGCAAGTGCTCAATAAATGGTCACCATTATTAAGATGAGTAATAAAATAGATATACTTAAGATCATTCATAAACATTGGCTACTTCTTTTTTGTTTCAACACATTGTATCTATGAAATAAAGAAAAATTGCAACTACTTTCACCCTGTTACTAAAGTGCTTATTCTCTAATATGACATAGTTGAAAATAATATACCAGTATTTTATCTTTAAATTAAGTTAATGTGAGATTCCTTGTCTTGTCTATAAAAGAATGGAAAATTCATAGACTTGCTGCTAGCCAATACAATAGCTGCTAGCCAATACAATAGCTGCTAGCCACAGGAATTGAGACATGTGGAATGTATACAGTATTTCAATGATTTAGTGTGAAAAAATGATGTATCATATCTCATTACAGTCATGTGCTGCATAATGATGTTTAGGTCAAGGACAGACCACGTATAAGACAGTGGTCCCATAAGATTATAATGGAGCCAAAAAATTCGTATTATCTAGTGATGCTGCAGCCATATTAATGTCATAGCACAATGCATTACACAAATACTATGGTGTTACGGTTGCCTACAGCAGCGATCCCTAACCTTTTTGGCACTAGGGACAGGTGCTCCTATGATAATCTAATGCCTGATGATCTGAGATAGAACTGAGGCAATGATGCTAGCTAGCACTGGGTAGTGGCTGCAAATATAGATAAAGCTTTGCTCATTCTCTCACTGCTTACCTCCTGCTGTGCAGCCGGTTCCTAATAGGCCACAGACCGGCACTCTTGGCCTACAGTATCCAGTACAGTAACAAGCTGTACAGATTTGTAGCCTAGGAGCTATAGGGGAAAAGAATTTGTCACCCCAAAATATGTCTATTTGGCATAAGGATTATTTTCAGCTTGTTAATTTTAACAAACAGCAGACAGGAGAGAAGCTTTGGAAATCAAGTAGAAGTTACCCTTTGTGAAAGACATTTACATTTGTAAGAAAAAAATCACGGTTTGTAAGGGTGTCTCCCTGGCTGTACCGGGAAGAGGAGGATAATCTTATCTCTTGAAACTCTCCTCAGTGCAGAAGACAAGACTTAAATCTGCTTGACAACTATACTCTTGTTTATTGTCCTTTTTCTAGTCACATCCCCATAATAGACTCCCCTCATTCCCAACATCTTTTTAAGTCTTCAGCTGAAGATGGTCTTTAATATGATGGCTTCTGCCATTTTGGTGAGATACTCATTTTTCCTGGGTCTCTTCCATGTATACAGGAGGTAAACATGTTATTAAACTTTTGTTTTTCTCCTGTTAATCTGTGTTTTATTACAGGAATATCTCAGCCAAGAAGCAGAAGAGTAAAAGGAAAATTATTCTTCCTCCCCTGACATGGTAACAGGCTATACCATACAGTCTAGGCTATACTATCTAGGTTTGTGCAAGTGCACTCTGTGATGTTCCTACAACAAAATCTTCTAATGACTTATTTTCCAGAACATATTCCTTTAGTTAAGTGGTACGATTGTAATATTTTCAGATTAATTACATGTTGAAATGATATAATTGAGGACATATTGGGTGTTAACCTAGAAATAAAAGGCCAAAGCGAGGGGTAACAAGTGTTTATTTGATATCCAAAAGAATAGCTATTTGGAAATCACTAATTCAGGCAGAAACCCAAATAGTGTTCCAATTAGGAGGTGAAGACAAGGAATAGTTATAAGAAAGAGAAGGAGAACAATTACATGAATAGAAGGAAGGCATTTCTGTGCATGTTTTATTAAGAAATGTCTATAGATGCAGATAAGCTAACAGTGATGCTAATTCTAAAATATACCTTTAATTTTCCATCCAGTAGTCATAACAGTTGTTTAGAATATATGCTGCTTTTGGCCCAGTCCAAAGTTTATGTATCCACTTTTGACATACCAAAAAAGTTTGAGGAATAAAACATGGGATAGTAGCTCCAATTCCATTTTAAAGTGGCTCCATATATTATTTTTCACATTGGTTAAATGAAATATATGTATTTTTTGCATTAACTCAGCATCTCCCTCCTCCCAGCCCCTGGCACCCACCATTCTACTTTCTGTTTTTAGCAAATGAAATATATTCTTAAAAATAATTTCACTTGTTTCTTTTTACTTTTTATAATGTGGCTATAAGAAAATTTAAAATTACTTATGTGGCTTACACTTCTATTGAACAGTGGTGGTCCTGGCAGGATCTGAAAGTGAGGACTAAAGCAGGTTAGACATAATCATGGTATAAAATTCTAAATGTAGTTTTAAAATCAAATGTCAAAATATGATTAAAATAGTATTATATAAACACTTTATTGATAACTATATGAACCATAAACCCTAGATTATATTAAAAGTGATAGAAACAAGGAAGGCCGTAATAACAATCAATAGATGTATGTTATATTCCTTCTCTTAAACAGATGGGACTCAAAATACCATTTCAATCTTAACTTTGACAGTTAGAAATGCGTTCTTGATGATGTCAAGATACATATGTTTCAGATTCTAATAATATTCTGGATCAGAATTTGATGTGGATGGAGTGGGGATGGAGGTCCTGGTGGGGACAGTAGGGCTAAGTGTCCAGTCATTCTTGGACATAGGGCAGAAATATCAGCAAAAGACAGTTGGGGGAAGGAGGAAAAATGACCAAAATTGACTCTTGGTCACTGGGTTCCCTCCTCCCACCCCTCTGTCTATCAGCTGAAGGCAGGGGTCAAATTTGTAACAGAAAATGTTAGAGACAAAGGCCTAGGCCCTCCCTTCCAGCTCCTCTGTCACAGCCAGGTCCTGACTGACTCATCCCTCCATTTATTCCAGTCAGTTATAAACTGGAAGAGAAGGGACAGGTTAGGTGCAGAGAACACAGGAGATCTGACAAAGGAGAAAGGGAGTGAAGGAATTAGAATAGGAGTGGCTTCTGTTTCTCACTGCCACCCCTCACCCAGTTCATTTTGTAGTCACTTCAGCCCCATTTCCCAGGGAGCTCAGGCCTAGCTCTGTCAGGAGCTATGTCACAGCCCCCCTATAGCCAGAGCTGTAAATCAGGTACCACACACAGCATAGACCACTCTTTGCCTGGCCCAGTGGGTTGGAAGGGTGAAGACAGAGTGTACCTTTCTACATGGACAGAAGATGCCAAATTTGTTCTCCTGTATCTGGGGAGGGAGCACTGTTTCAGGGCTGAATGCAAATTCCTTACCTGCCATCCTGGGCCCAGGATACTCAAGTGGAATTTACTTAACAGGGCCATAGCCTGGGCAGTGCCTGAAGGTAACTGTAAAGTATACTATACACTTTAAAATTAAATATTTTTTAAAACCTTGTTTGTCAGTTTGCCAATATTTTAACTTATACTGGTGGCCATTTAATGTATATTGTATTCCACAAAGATGTATCAAGCATCAAATGCTACTCATCTTGTTATCTCCTGTGTCTTTTTTAACTTCAGTTCCATCTATTACACCAAAGCCTCTGAGTCCAAGGCAACACACCCAGGTATTCTACACTCCCCATTAGGGCTCAGGGACATGGATTGTCACAATCAACAGCAGCAGGGTAAGGATTTGCAAATGGAAAGCTGCCTCTTTGTTTGATAACATAAACCTACGGGAAAAAAGCAGAAAACTGTAAATTGAGGCCAAAATGTGCGTGCCAGGCATAGATAGATTTCTTCAATTCATTAGATCAATTGAAATTTTTAAATATTTTGAGCCAAGAAATGTTAGGAGATTATTTTAAGAAGCCTGTGGAGTAAGATTTTAGATTTGCTGTATGTGTGTATTGAGGGGGGAATCTTAAGAATAAGAGATAACTGGGCACAGGAAGGGGAACAAAAAATTAAGGGTTTCAGAGATGTGTAGGGTCTACCTTGTGGAAGAGCCTGGGTAAGAGCTGACGTGGCTTTATTGAGAAGCCTTCTGAGCCCAAATCAAGCCCTGCCCAGGCTCCTGCCTCCAGCCCAGCCACAGCACCGAATGCAACCTCTTCCTTTATTTGTAAAAAGAGAAGGCTGCATTTTATTTTAGTATGAAACTAAACATACTCTGTAATGTGAAAGGTCTGGAAAAGCATTGCCACACCTATAGAAAACCATTATTTATATTTGGGGGGAGTCTTTGTGGTCATTCCTTTTCTATGTGTGGTTAACATTTTTACATGGAGATCCACGTGTAGCTTGCATTTTTCACTTTAATATTCTATGAAAATCATTTCCCACGCTATTACATAGTCTTGATAAACAATATTTTAAATGGTTCATATTTTTAGAGAGACCATCTATCCTGGTTTCCTTAATTATTATTCTCCAACTGTTCTTTCAAATGTTTCCTTTTTCACAAATAAAGTTTGGATAAATATCTTGATAACACACACACACACACACACACACACACACACACACATGCGCGCACGCTCTATTTATCTATCATCTAGCAAAAGAAGATGAATATGAATGAAAAGATGGACGAGAAGATGGAGGAAGTCGGGGAGGAGCGGGATGAGGAAGGGAGGAATGCTACTTCTTCATGTTAAGGACCCTGGTCCGGATGTGTATGTGGGCAGGGAGCGCCGAGCCTGGAGTATGCAGGACCGCCATCTACCGAGGCAGTGGCTGCGGAACAGGGAGGAGCAGCCCTGAGTCCAGAGGCAAAGGCCGGCTATCCGTACTGCGGAGAACAGGGTGAGCGCCTTGCCGCAGTGCCACTTGGCCTTAGCCTCAGGCGGTCTCTGGCGTCCCGTGCCGTTCACACTGTAAACCTGCACGGGGCAACTGCTTTTACTCCTTTTTGCCTTCTCCACTTCCTCTTCCATTTTGCTTCTCTGCTTTTCCTTCATCCATCCCTCCCCAGTTCCCTTCTAGTCGTCCGCTTGTTAATTTAGGGGTCCTAGCTTGAGGAGCCCCTTGCAGAACTGGCTGCTGTCATTAGACCCAGGGGAATAAGCAGGCCGAGAGGGGGCCTGGGTGGGCAGGGATGGCTGGAGACTTGGCCACCAAGCACTGCTAACACAGAGAGCCAATCTTGAGCCAGAACCACTGGCTGTCTGGGCCCGGAACCCCTCCTTGCGGTTCCTGGTCTCTCGCTGTCTGTGGTCATGGGAAGAGGTGCCAGACTGCAAAGCTCCAGCCCTTTATAGTCCCCTCCTTCGGGCAGAAGGCAAACAAAAAGAGACAGGAGGGTCCCAGGCTTGGGGTCTCTGCAGGGGGACCTGCCATTGTCAAAGAAAACCCAGAGCTCTGCAGCAGGTAAAGTGGTAAAAGCAGATTTTATTCAGGACTATTGCAATAGGAGAAGAGAAACCTCAGTATGGAACCGGGTTCAATTCTGAATATATCATGGTCAGGTGGGAATTTATGCTGGAGGGGGAGTGTATTAGTAGATGGAAAATGAGTAAGAGGGAGCATCAGGGATAAAAGGGATTAAGGCTAAACTGACCTAAAGGGATTCTTGCTGAAGGCAGGATGGGGTGATCAGATATTACCTGGGAAATGGTGGAGGATGAGGAACCTGATCAGACATGGAGGTTGGAGGATACTAGCTAAACTGACTTATCAGGATTCTTGCTAAAATTGGACAATGCAGAGAGGAACACAGAAGTCCAAAAGTCCAGACCCACTAAAGAAGTTCAGGGGAGCCTGAGTAGAATTTGGTTAAGGAGAGAATCTTTGTCACTACTTCTTGGCCCAAGACTCTGGAAATGCCTGATGGTGATACTTCAAGACAGTAGGAGGATTGTTTAGGAGAAAGTGGAGGGTCTTGTGGGGGACAGGAGGAGCTACCTCCTCTATGCCCTTTGCAGGTCTTTAGAGTTTAGGCTGCCTGAAATCAACACTCCCCACTCCTGGATTCAGAATAACCTCAAATCCAAACCAAACTCCTGGCCCGAGGGCCTTTTCTTGATCTAGCTTCCAGGCTGTCATTCCATGTGGGGCCAGGAGAAACCTCAGTGACCCTCCACAAACCCAGTGCTAAGTCACCCCAGATGGAGTTCATTTAGTATCCTGTCTCATCCAGAATCCCCACTCACATGCTTCTGTGCACCTCTTGTGTTTGGACAGGCTATTCCTCCTGCTGTCCCAGACCCAGTACTAAGCTACCTAGGAATGGTTTCCAGGCAGCAGATGAATTCCAGCAGCCAGACATGAAAGTTGATGCCAGAACCCTGCCAAATGCTGCCCCAAGGACCCCACAGACCTCCCAAGCAGAGCCACGTAACCAGGAGGGCTGCTTGGAGAAGGAGGAGAAGGGGGAAGAGAGAGAAGAGGGAGGGAGGAAAGGAAATATATAGAAAGTGAAAGAATGAGATCTAGAGACAAAGTATGAAAAGAATGAAGAAAGGAAGGGGAGAGAGAGAGGAGAGAGAAATAGAGGGAGTGAGTGTGGGAGAGAAAGAGAAAGAGGAAGAAAGAGGAGGAAGGACGACAAAGGGAGGAGAGATATGTCAAGGAGTTGCCAGAGGAGAGGGAGGCTGAGGGTGGTTCTTAGGTTTCTGGCCCAGCTCTTTCTTTGGATTTACCCATGTACCTTAGTAACCTCAGCATCTCTTCAGTGAATACTAGAGATAGTCTGAAATCCACCATAATCCACTCCCCCCCAACACACACATACACCTTCCGGTCTAGGGCATCTTCCACTCCAAAAATATGTCTTACAATATAGGAGAGGATGTTTGAGAATGAAGTTGCACATCTCAGAGACATTTCTTTAGCATCATATACTCAGTGTGTACTGCATGCACTTTGCTGTGACTTGTTCCAGAATCATATTGCAGTGAAAAGGCAGATCCTGTCCTCAAGGACCTGGCAGTCCAGGTGATCTGTCCTTCTGCTGACCATCTGATGGAGTCAGTGTCTCATGTTGCAGGTAGCCATGGCTCCATGTGAGTAGAACATGGGTGAGAAGTGCGCAAGAAGAGGCTGGTCTTGCCCCTTTCAAACCCTCAGCCTTGGAAGCCCCAGGTTCCCCGGAGATTTTGTTATGAGCTGCCCAGAAAGGCCAAGGGATAGACAATGCGGAGCTATGTCGATCTTGCTGGAAAGAAAGAGACATGGCCCAGGCTTTGCTCCTTCTATAATCTCCAATGTCTCTTCATCTAGCCCACAAGAACTGCTTGCTATAACTTGGGGAACCTTCTGCACATCCAGAGAATCTGGTAGGCAGCTCTCCTGATCAAGGCTTTGCCAGGAACTGTGAAACTTTGGCCAAATCCTTAGGCCCACCTCCCCATTGTGAAATAATTGCAAAAGAATGAAATTGGGTCCCTATCGTACACCATACACAAAAATCAACTCAAAATGGATTAGAGACTTAAATGTAAGACCTGAAATTGAAAAACTCTTAGAAGAAAACATAGGGGGGAAGCTCCTTGACATTGGGCTTGGTAATGATTTCCTAGATTCAACACCAAAAACACAGGAAACAAAACCAAAAATGGATAAGTGGGATTACACCAAACTAAAAAGTTTCTGCATAACAAAAGAAAAAATTAATAGAGTGAAAAGGTAACCTATGGAATGGGAGAAAATATTTGCAAACCATCTATTTGATAAAAGGTTAATATCCCAAATACATAAGAATCTCTTTCAACTTAACAACAAAAATAAAAATAAAAAAATAAGAAATGGGCAATGGACTTGAATAGATATTTTAAAAAAGACATACAAATGGCCACCAGATATATGAAAAGGTGCTTAAAATTACTAGTCATCAGGGAAATGCAAATCAAAACCACAATAAGATATCACCTCACAACTTCCAGGATGACTATTATTAGAAAAAGAAAGATAAGTGTTGTTGAGGATGTGGAGAAATTGGAACCCTTGTACATTGTGAGCGGGAATGTAGAATGGTGTAGCCACTATGAAAAACAGTATAAAGTTTCCTAAAAAAAATTAAGAATAGAACTACCATACGATCCAGCAATTCTACTTCAGGATATTTATCCAAAAGAAATGAAATCAAGATCTTGAAGAAATATCTGTACTCCCATGTTCACTACAGTATTATTCACGATAACCAAGATACAGAAATAACCCAAATATGCATCAACAGATGAATGGATAATGTGATATAATGTGACTGGGCTTCTGGTCAAGATGGTGGAGTAGGTAAACGCTGTGTGTGCCTCCTCTCACAACCACATAAAAATTACAACTAAGCTACAGAATAGCCATTATTGGGAGTCACCTGAAGTCCTGCTGAACAGAAGTCCTAAAACTGGGGACACATAGAAGAAGCTATGTTAAAACTGATAGAAGGGGTGGAGACATGAAACAGTCTAGCTCCACACCCACATGTGGCTATTGAGAATTAAGAGAAGTATCTCAGCTGTGAAGGTTCCCCCTGAGGAGCAAAGAGTCCCAGTCCCACATCAGGCTCTGCAGCCCAAGGTTCTAGTACTAGGAAGAGAAGTCCCTACAACTTCTGTCTGTGAAAACCAGCAGAGATTGTGGCTGAGTGAGATGGAGGGTTGTGGGAGTACCAAGCATCCCACTTAAAGAGCCCAGGAGTGGACTTACTCTCTGATGGACTTACTTGCTCTGAGCTCCAGCACTGGGAGAGTAGCTTGAATGGTTCCAGGGACATACAGGGAAAAACTGAATTGTCTGGCTTTGGGGTGAGGGCTGGAGGGGCAGCTTTCTCCCAGACAGAAGTGCTGGCAGAATCCATTGTTCCTTTGTTGAGACCCCTACACAGCCTGAAGACCCAGGCTGCCACCATCTCTGAATCTCCATCAATCTGGCTAACACTGGTCACCCTACCCAGGTGATTCCCTGAGACCTCACCCAACGTATGTGTCCATTCAAGCTGCTTCCAGTAGCTTTTCCATACAAACAGCCTGTCTTGGCTCATACTGCGGACTTTCCTAAAATTTCTCAAAGGTTCACAAACCTCAAACAAACAACATCTGGCTTCAGCATGCCCCGTACCTCATGCTGAGCAGCCCCAAGCCAAGCACTAGTGGGAGCTGGCTTCAGTTTGTGACTTGGCCTCTTGAGGCACTTCCAAGCTTACTGTAGGTGGTGGCCATCTGCGATAGCTTGGTGGCTCATGTCAGGTGGCCCTGGGCAAGGCACGGACTGCAGCTGAACTTAGCCTGCAGCAGGGTTGCTTACAGGAGGCACCACCCTGCACATCCAGTGGCTGGTTTCAGTCTGAGCCAGAGTATTACCCAGGGTCAACTCTGAGGATAACACACTCAAAGGGCAGACAGGACAGGCACCAGAGCCCTGCTAAAGCAAATCCTGTTCTGTAGAGTCAGCCTCTGCACAACAGCTCTTCTGCTGGTCATGGTCAGTCCTCACAACAAATCAGCCTGAGGATTAATCCCTTCCATTGACATGTAAATAGAAACCAAGGCTCAACTACAATAGGAGGGCACACACAACCCATACAAGGGGCATACTTGGAACACCTGGCTCAAGTGACTGGGGAAGACTGTGCCACTGGGCCCCACAGCAAACCTACCATATAAGGCCACTCTACTAAGACTGGAAAACAGAGCTCATGCTTTTGTGCACTCCACTGGCGTAATAAATTCTCCTTCCTCTAAAAAAAAAAGACTGGAACACATAGTAGCCCTAACATAATACATAGAAACAAACACAGGGAAGCAGGAAAAATGGAAAGACAAAGAAACATGTCCCAAATGAAAGAATAGAACAAAGCTCCAGAAAAACAACTAAACAAAATGGAGATAAATAATCTACCAGATGTAGAGTTCAAAACACTGGTTATAAGGATGCTCAATGCACTTAGGGGAAGAGTAGATTAATTCAGTGAGAACTTTAACAGAGAAATAAAAAGCATAAAAGAGGAGATAGAAAATATAAAAAAGAACCAGTCAGAAACAAAGAACACAATAACTAAAATGAAGAATACATCACAGGGAATTAATAGTAGATTGGATAAAGCAGAGGATCGAATCAGCAATTTGGAAGATAAGGTAGCAGAAAACACTTAATCAGAACAGCAATAAGAAAAAAAAAACCTTGAGGATAGTTTAAGGAGCCTCTGGGACAACATCAAGCATACCAACATTCACATCATAGGGGTACCGGGAGGAGAAGAGAGAGAGCAAGAAATTGAAAACCTATGTCAAGAAATAATGACTGAAGCCTTCCCTAACCTGGTGAAAGAAATAGATATACAAGCCCAGGAAGCACAGAGTCCTAGACAAGATGAACCCAAAGAGGCCCACATAAAGACAGATCATAATGAAAATTCTAAAGGTTAAAGATAAAGAGAGAATCTTAAAAGCAGCAAGAGAAAAGTGGCTAGTTACAAGGGAGCTCCCCATAAGACTGTCAGCTGATTTCTCAACAGAAGCTTTGCAGGTCAGAGGGATTGGCATGAAATATTCAAAGTGATGAAAAGCCAGGACCTAGAATCAAGATTACTCTACCCAACAAAGTTATCATTGAGAATGAAAGGACAGATTAAGAGCTTCCCAGAGAAGAAAAAGCTTAAAAAGTTCATTACTACCAAGCCAATACTACAGGAAATGTTGAAGGGACTTCTTTAAAAAGATAAAAAAATGTATAATAAAATGGCAATAACTACATATCTATCAATAGTTACTTTAATTATAAATTGATCAAATGCTCCAATCAAAAAATAGAGTGGCTGAATAGATAAGAAAACAAGGCCTTCACATATGCTGCCTACAAGAGACTCACTTCAGATCAAATGACATACATAGACTGAAAGTAAAGGGATAAAAAGAGAGATAGAGAGAGAGAGAGATAATATGTAGATGAAAAAGGGATTCTATGGAAAGTAACATCACAGGGTGATCTGATGATAAATTACTAACCGGGCAGGTCATGGTGTGTAGTCATGCCCCAAACATATAAGTGTTTTAGTAAAAGGTTTATCTTTGCCTTACACAAGTCTTGTCTATTGTTTTTGTGCATCTAGGTTAACACATTTTTGAAATAAGTATAACCATCCTGAAGAAATAAGTATAACCATCCTGAAGAAAGCACATAATCTTGTTAACTATCTTGTTATCCAATCCTTGCCTTGCTTTCTCCCACCTTCCTTATGTTTCCTCCTTAATTTCAAATCTATAAAAGAAACGATGAAACTGTCATTCTTGGAAGCATTTGAGATGTTACTTCCCAGTAATTGTCATCAGTTTGGTTCAAATAAAATTTTATAAAAACTATTTCCAGGTTTGAACATTCTTATATCAACAAATATATAATATTGTAGCTATGATTTCCCTTTACCCCTAAATACTGTGGGACTGTAAAGAAAATGTTTGTCATGTGTCTATATAGATAGAGTTTCTGAGCAAAGAAATTTGGGCTTAAAGACAAGCCTTGGGAAGCTAAAGGGTGATTAGATAATAGGAGACCATAGGGAGAAATTTACCACCCCAAAGTGAGATGAAACCCAGAGCCAGTTGTTTACATTCCAGAGGATTTTGAAGAACTAAAACTATGGGGTAATGGGTTCTCTCTCTCTCAGACAGAAAGGGGACAGGCAGCTGTCCTATTGCTATATAAACTCCCAGCTCCTAATTTTAATGCTCCTCTCTTGTAGTCCAACCCCTGTACATGCAGGTCTGTCCATCTGGCTCTTACTGCATTGCCCAAGAAGAGGAAGGAGTTAGGCAAAGGGAAACTGATGTAGTTATTCTTGTAAATAATAGTATGCCTTGAAATCTTATGTTTACTTAAATCGTATGTTTACTTTTAGTATAATATGAATAAATACTGATATTAAAAGCTTATCAAATACTTCAGAAGGTATCTCCTACTAACAAAGATATCTCTCACAAAATCACAATTTGGTTATCAAATTTAGGAAATTTAACATTCATACAAATATTATATAATCTAGAGTCCTTATTCGAATTTTGCCAATATTCTTAATAATACCTGTTAAAGAATTACATTTAATTGTCACATTCTTTTTAGTCACTTTTAATCTGTAATGGATTTATCCCAACATTAGCTTTGATCACATGATTAAGGGATTGACTGCTAGGTTTCTCTCTTGTAAATTACTGTTTTTCTCTTTCTAATTAATAAGTATCTTGTAGGAAGCTACTTTTGATGATAAGTAGGATATTTTGTAGACTCAAGCTCCTCCACTCTCATTTAGTATTCACTAATTATTCTTGCATAAATCAAGAATGGTTGAAAGATGGTGATTTTTAAACTCTATTATTTTTTCTACTTTTAATAATTGTATTCCATTGTAAAGCACCTGGTATAGATTGAATGTTTGTGTCAACCCAGAATTCATACGTTAAAAATCTAATGCTCAAGGTGATGGCATTGGGAAGTGGGGCCTTTGGGAGGTGATTGGATCATGAGAGTGGAGCTGTCATGAATGGGATAAAAGAGCCCCTAGAGAGCTCCCTCTCCCCTTCCACCAAGCGAGGACAGAGAGAAATTGGCAATCTGCAACCTGCAAAAAGGTCTTTATCAAGAACCCAACTATACTGGCACCCTGATCTTGGACATCTAGCCTCCAGAATTGTGAGAAATAAATTTCTATTGTTTCTAAGCCAGTTTGTGGTATTTTGTTATAGCAGCTCAAACAGATTATGATTGTTTGTTTGTTTGTTTGTTTATGCTCTCAGGCCACAGTGGATTAAAAGAGAAACAATAACAGAAAAATAGCTGGAAAATCTCAACATATTTAGATGTTTAAAAAATACACTTGTAAATAAGACATGGGTCAAAGAAGTCTCATGAAAAATTCTTAAAATTTAATAGAAATGATGCCCATCAACAGATGATTAGATAAAGAAATTATGGTTCATATATACAATGGAATATTACTCAGACATTAAAAAAAATGAAATCCTACCATTTGCAATAAATCAGATAGAGAAAGATGAGTACCATATGATTTCACTTATATACAGTATCTAAGGAACAAAAAAGAACAAACTAATAAAAAAACAGACTCACCAATATAGTGGACAATTTGGTGACGGTCAGAAAGGAGGGGAATTGGGAGGCTGGAAAAATGGGGTGAAGAGTTAAAGAAGTACAAATTACTAGTTGTTAGTTGGGCACAGGGAGCATGGCAGAGGGAATGCAGTTAGCATTAATATGATGGCTAAGTGGAGGGCCATGGAGGGAGGGAGCAATTGGGGGGATCATTTTATGAACATTACAGATGTCTAACCAATGTACTGTATATTGAAACTAATTTAAATAAATAAATTTATTTAAATTTTTTTAAAAATTAGTGAAAGCGGTGCTTATAGGGAACACTAAATCCATGTATTAGAGAAGAAAATATCACATCAATAATCTAAGCTTCTATCTTAAATAAACTAGAGAAAAGAGAGCAACATAAATCTAAAGCAAATGGAAGAAAAGGAATAATAAAAAATTAGAGCAGAATTCAATGAGAGTAAAAACAGGAAAACAATACTGAAAAACAACAAAACCAAAATCTGGTTATTTGAAAAGATCAATAATATTGATAAACCTCTAGCCAGGCTAATGAAGAAAAAAAAAGAGACGATACAAATTACTATATCAGGAATAAAAGAGGGGCCATCACTACTGATCCTTTGGACATTAAAAGGATAATAAAAGAATATTATAAACAAGTCTCTGTTCACAAATTTGATAACTTAGAGGAAATGGACAAATTCCTTAAAAAACACAATCTACCAAAATTCATACAAAATGAAATAGATAACCTCAATAAGGCCCATATCTATTAATGAAACTGAATCAATAACAAATAACCATCCACAACAGAAAGCACGAGGACCAGATGGTTTTACTGGCAAATTACAACAAATATTTAAGGAAGAAACGATACCAACCCTCCACAATTTCTTTCAGAAATGGTAACTGCACACACTTCATATCTTTAAGATAGTTTTTTTCTCCAATTCAAGCAGGCTTTGCCTAGTATAATGGCATCGTGACTCACTTGCTTTTTCTGCCCTTATTCTTCCACTTTTGTATACCTACTCCTTTAATCATTAAACTTAGGACACAAGGTTCTGGCCAGTGTCAAACCTTTTACGAATAAAGCCTCAGATCTATAGATCATGAGAACAATAATTTTAGTTAAACTAAAGATAACATCTTGGCCTCGGGTGTGTTTCAGCTCTAGACACTTTGAGACAGAATAGCCCCAATGACCACTTTCCCCTGGGAGTAGATGAGATGATGGCATGGCTGATTCCAGAACCAGGCATGATGATCAATTATCCCAGCACCATCCAATCAGTAGAGCCCATGACCCCAACTCCCTCCCAGTTTCCATGACTAATGATTTTCCCCCTATATAATCTATTCCCTCAAGATACCCAGGGGGCTAGGTCTTTGAGCATAGCTCACCTGTGTCTCCAGGACTTGCAACTTTTTAAAATAAATCTTTACTGTCTTTGCAGTAAAACCTGTATGTGTCTCATTGGACAACTTAGATGCACACAGGCAAATGGACTCCTCTGTTCTGGTAACAAAAATAGGGAATACTTCCTAAATCATATCATGAGGTCATTACCCTAATACTGAAAACATACAAAGATATTACAATAAAAGAAAACTATAGACCAATATCTCTCATAAACATACATGCAAATATCCTCAACAAAATATTAGCAAATCAAATCCAACAAAGAATTATACACCACAACCAAGGGATGGTTCAACATATGCAAATCGATTAAAGTGATACACCGCATAAACAAATAAAAAAATAAGAATCATATGATCATATCAATAGATGCAGAAAAAGCCTTTGGAAAGGTACATCATCCATTTATGATCAAAACACTTAACAAAATTGGTATAGAAGGAAAGTACGTTACCATATATGACAAACCCTCAGCCAACATTATACTTAATGATAAAAGACTAAAATCCTTTCCTCTAAGATCAAGAACAAGGCAAGGCTGTCCAGTATCGCCACTGTTATTCAATATAAATTGGCGGTCCTAGTGAGTGCAATCAGACAAGAGAAAGATATAAAAGGCATCCAAATAGAAAACAAAGTAGTCAAACTGCCATTATTTGTAGATGACATGATTCTCTATATAGAAAACCTGAAAGACTCTACAAGAATACTACTAGAAACAATAAGCAAATACAGTAAAGTCTCTGGATACAAAATCAATGTTCAAAAATCCATAGCATTCCTATACTCTAATAATGAAGTGTCAAAAAAAGAAATGGTAAAAATAATTCCTTTTCTAGTTGCATAAAAAGAATAAAATACCTAGAAATAAATTTAATGAAACATGTGAAGGACCTATATAATGAAAACTATAAGACCTTATTAAAAGAAATCGAAGAGGATACAAAGAAATGAAAAGATATTACACATTCTTGGATTGAAAGAATCAACATAGTTAAAATGACTTTATTACCTAAAGCACTATATGGATTTAATGCAATCCCCATCAAAAACTCATTGGCATTTTTTAATGAAATAGAACAAAAACATCATCAGATTTGTGTAGAAGCACAAAAGACCCTGAATTGCCAAAGTCATCCTGAGGAAAAAAAAATAGTCTGGAGGCATCACTCTGACAGAATTCAAAGTAAAAGCTAAAATAAACAAATGGGACTACATCAAACTAAAAAGATTCTGCATAGCAAAAGAAATCATCAACAAGGTAGAGACAATAATCTGAATGGGAAAATATATTTGCAAGCAACACCTCCAATAAGGGCCTAATATCCAAAATATACAAAGAACTCAATAACAACAACAACAAAAAACAAACGATCCATTCAAAAAATGGGCAGAGGACCTGAACAGACACTTCTTTCTAGAGGACATACAAATGGCTGACAAATATATAAAAAGATGCTCAACATCTCCAGCTATTAGGGACATGCAAATCAAAACCACAATGAGATACCATATCATATCTGTTAGAATAGCTATAGTCAACAGGATAAGTAATAATAAATGTTGGAGAGGATGTGGAAAAAAGGAACCCTCATATACTGCTGGTGGGACTGCTAATTGGTACGGCCACTATGGAAAATAGTTTAGAGGTTCCTCAAAAAATTGAGAATTCATCTACCATATGATCCAGCAATCTCTCTACTGAGTATTTACCCCAAAGACTTGAAAACTCATATCCATAAAGATATTTGCACACCAATGTTCATAGCAGCATTATTCATAGTGGCCAGGACATGGTAGCACCAAAGTGTCCTACGATAGACGATTGGATGAAGAAGCTGTGGTACATATATACAATGAAATATTACTCAGCCATCAGAAGAGATGAAATACTGCCATTTGTGACAACATGGATGGACCTCAAGATAATCATGCTAAGCGAAATAAGCCAGACAGAAAAGGTTGAAAATCACATGATATCACTTATATGTGAGATATAAACCTAAAAGCAACAAATGAACAGGACAAAGAGAGACTCATGGACATGGACAATGGACTAGTGGTTACCAGAGGGGAGGGGGGAGGAGGGAGAAGAGAGAGGGGAGAGGGGGAAAATTAAAAAATAAAATGTTAAATAAATAAATAAAGGGAAAAAATGAAAAAAAAAGTACCAAATGGTAATCACAAAACAGTCATGGGGATATAAAGGAATATAGTCTATAATACTGTAATATGTATGTTGTCAAGTGGATACCAGATTTATTGGGGTGATCACTTCGTGAGTTATATAAGTGTCTAGTCACTATGTTGTATACCTGAAACTAATATAATATTGTATGACAACTATAACTGGAAAATTAAAAAAAATTATTAAAAAAATTCAGTTCTATCCAACTTGATCTATAGATCAAAATCCCTGCAAATTTTTTTTGTAGATATTGACTGAATCTAAAGTGTAAATGGAAAAGCAAAAGACCCAGAATAGCCAACACAATACTGAAGAAGAAAGTCAGAGAACTGACTACTCAACTTTGAGATCTACAGTAAAAAGTAGATAAGTTGGGCATCATTAAAAGTTAAAACTTTTGCTCTTGAAAAAGACACTGTTAAGAGAATGAAGATATAAGCCATACACTTGGAGAAAATATTTGTAAAACAAATACCTGATAAAAGATTTGTACCAAATTATCAAACAACTCCTAAAACTCAACATTAAGAAAATAAACAGCCCAATTAAAAATGGGGAAATTATCTGAACAAAACTTCATCAGAGATAATATACAGATGGCAAGCAAGCATGTGAAAAGATATTAACAACATTAGTCATTAACGAATGGTAAATTCATACAGCAATGAGATACCACTACACACCTATTTGAATGGCAAAAATTCAAAAAACTGACAACAAATGCTGACAAGGATGCAGAGCAACAGGAATGCTGATGGGAATGTAATATAGTACAGCAGCTATGTTGCAAGACATTTTGGCAGGTTTTTTTTTTTTTTTTACAAAATTGAACATAGTTTACCATACTACCCAATTACATGCCTACACAAAAACCTGCACATAGCTGTTTTTAGCATTTACATTCATAATTGGCAAAAACTAAAAAGAATCAAATTATTCTTCTACAAGTGAATAGGTAAACAAACTATGATATATTCATAGAATGGAATATGATTCAACAATAAGAAGTGAGCTATTAAGCCATGAAAAGACATAGATGAATTTTAAATGCATATTGCTAAGTGAAAGAAGCCAATATGAAAGGCTACATACTGTATGATTCCCAGTATGTGACATTTTAGAAAAGGCAAAACTATAAAGACAATGAGATCAGTAGTTTCCTGGGTTTCAGGGGAAGGGAGGGAGGGGATAAATAGAGTGGTAAAAGTATCAATTATGATACTATAATGCTGAATACATGTCATTAAATATTTGCCAAAACCCATAAAACTGTATTACAAAAAGAGTAAATCTTAATGTAAACTATGAATTTTAGTTAATAATGTATCAATATTGGTTCATTACTCGTAACCAATGTACTACACTAATGTAACATATTAATAAGAAGGGAGACCTGTACCACTGGCAGGAGGGATGAGTTATGGAATTCTGTGCGTTAACTGCTCAATTATTCTGTTCTAAAATTAACTTTTAAAAAGTGTAAAAAAACAACTACAGATTTGACTGTAGTATCTTATTCTGTGTTTATGAAATCTATTTGTCAAGGTTGGAAGGAATATTTAAATTTTTAGTTTGATTTATAACTTTTAACTATTGCTACATATGGTCATATGTCTGTGACCTATATTTTCGTTCTTGCTTTATAATCTGCTAGGGATGAGCTTAGAATGTGTAGATGTTCTTCGCAAAGAAAAGCAAGTTTGGCATATTTGTTCCACCAGATGTCAGAATGTATATAAATTAGGGCCTGTGGTGATGGTGCAGGAATAGTCAAGTGTATAAATGAAGTTAAATGGAAAACACAGCAATATGCTCAACATGGACCCTTGATCTATGATCAAGGTGTTATTACAGAGTGATGGGGAAGGGCGATCTTTTCAAAAGACGGTTTTGGGCTAATTGTGTATCTATATGGAAAACTCTGAAATTGGTTCCCTATTTCACAATATACACCAAACATGACTTGTAGGGAATTATAGATATGAATAAGAATGGCAGGACTATAAAGCCTTTACTAGATAAGACAGGGGAGTATCTTTATAACTTAGTGGTAAAGAATTTTGTTTTAAACAAAAACATCAAATCACAAATCTTAAATATAAGTGTGACTTGTACTATATTAAATTAAGAGATTCTTGTTCATGAAATTATACTATAATTAGAATAAAGAGACAAACCACAGAATGTAAAAGAATATTTGCAACATATATAGGTATGAAAATCCTTTTATCCAGAATGTGAAAAGAGCTTTTGCAAATCAATATTAAAAGACAAGCTATTAGAAAGGGGGCAATAGAAGCAAATCCTAATTGAGGACATCCGGGTGGCATATGAACATATGAAAAAGGGCTCTATTCCACTAGTAATAGGGAAATTGCCAATTAAAACCACAATAAAACATTACTGTATGCCCAACAGATTGTCAAACATTTTAAAGTTTGGTGGAACTATAAATAGATGCAGCTTAACTGGAAACAGCTTGGCATTATCTAATGACTTTAAGGATACTACACTCTCTATGAAACAGAGATGTGAACACATGTTCATCTGAGCCTGGGAACTATACATCAAGATAAAGGGTAATAGACTGGCTATTTATTTATGCTAGGACAGAGATTTCTCTAAATATTCAATTGGTGCACATATCTTGAACCTGATTATTCACATTAGCAAAGCCTTAAGTGTTGATCAGAGATAATGATAGATGAATAACCAGTAGTAGCCTTCCAGAGTGAGACTTTTCTGATCAAACGCTAGCTCACTGGCCATGCTGCAGAAATTCTTAATTAAAACACCTCATTGTCCTAGATGTCAATCAAAATCAACCCAACTATGTTGATCAAAAGGCACAAACTTTCCATTATAAGATGAATAAGTTATAAAGACCTAATGTACAGCATGGTGACTATCATTATAATACTGTTATGTGCTTGAAATTTGCTAAGAGAGTAGATCTTAAGTGTTCTCACTACAAAAAAGTGGTAACTATGTGGGGTGATGGGTATGTTAAACAGCTTGACTGTGGCAATCATTTCATAATGTATAGGTACATCAAATCAACATTTTGTACATCTTAAGTAGATACAATTTTATTTTGTCAATTATACCTCAATAAAGCTAAAATAACCCTAAGCCACCTATGGTAGACACTTTGGTATGGCATCAAGATGCTCCCTGAAGCAAGGAATTGTTGCCCCTAGCTACTGGGTATCAGTCAGCCATCAGCTCCTTCAGAGGTTTCCACAGCTGCAGAGAGCCTTCTTGTAAAAGGCCATGTCTTTCCCAGGGCAGCCCACATCCAGTAATTGACCAAGGAAGGACATATAAGTGCCTACCTTCACCCCAGCTGGGGAATCTCTGATGGGCCAACCTAACTCCAGAGCTTTCTTGTGTGATCAGCCAAGGGTGTCCTAGTGACTGCATAAGCAACTCAACTTGTCTCAATGTCCAATCTGGCCTCTCCCTATCCAGTGTGCACTGATACCAAGAACATTCTCGAATAAACAGTCTTCACTCTAAATTCCTTCACAGAGCCTGTTTGTTGGAGAACCCAACCTGCAATATCACCTATCTATCATGCTACCTGTGCATCCGATTTTAAAGGAAATGACGAACATTGCCACTACTTGATCAGATGGATATTTTTGGTTTTAAGGTATCTAATTTCAACAAAACTATATATATTATATACAGTTAATATTATGTATCTAGATTACATCTCAGGTTGCAAAGCTTCAGCCTACTGTATGTATTTTAGATGAAGATATAAATGGAAAAAATCCTTTAACCTAACTTAGATTTCTATTACTTTGTACAAATACCAAGGCACTCAGACTGTTCGATGAAGCCTGAAAATCTGCCCATTAATTGTAAAGAAACAAACAAAACTGGTACTATAAAAATGTAAAGATTTTACCTGAATTAAAACCTCATATTAGGTTCATTCGCTGGGACTATCTGTGACAGTCGGTGGGTAGGTAGGTTGTGATAGCCTGGCACCTTGAGTTTATGTCGTGGTGACAGCCCAGATGAGCCAGCAGGGAAAGAAGTAATGAGATGTTGCCATTGACCTTCTTCCTCTGGATACAGCATGGCCTGAGCGGAGGCAACGGTGCTATCCTGCGGTCATGAGGAGCCCATGCTGCCTGGAGCCTACACTTACTTCTCACCTGCTCAACTCCAATAGACCTGACCCGTCCTGGTCCTGCCTGGCCAGATAGAGCACAGCGCAAACAGGTAGCACTAGCCCTCGAGAGCTCAGGACTCCACCCCAAGAACATGAAGCTGTTGGAAAACTTGAGCTTTGAGGTTACAGTTGAGACTGGAGATGCCCAGATCATCCGCAAGATTGAGAGTTTCTTGTGTAAGATGGCAGGTAGACAACAAGCACATGTTCAAGAAGTTCTGCCAGGAGGACCAACCACACATGCTAGAGGCTCTGTCCTAGCTCCAGACCTCTGGCCTCTGCCCCAGCAGACTGAGCAAGGGCCAAGATGGTGAAGAGAAGGCCCCCTCAGCAGCAAATGCAGCTGAAAGGCCTTCTTCTACCTCTTCTACCTGATTGCCACACTCAACAAGTTCTTCAGCCAAGACTATGACTTTAGCACTCCCCATAGCCACAAGTTCAGCTGGGAGCCCAGCTTCACCTGGGTGGTGAATGTAGTCAACTGAAGTCTATTCTCTTCTGTTTGGGAGGACTTCAAGGCCCTGAAGCCACAGCTGTGAAACTTGGTGGGAAAAAAGATCTGCCTGGCCGAATGTGACATCTACACCTACAACCAGTACCTGAACTCAGACTTCTGCAGGGAGGATGACAGTTTCTGGTCTTTTAACTACTTCTACAACAGGGATCACCAACTCCCAGACTGTGGTGCCTGCCTAGTCTGCTGTTTGGATGTGTCATTTGTGGATGTGGTTGGGTGATGCTCTGGTGTGGTCTGAAGCTGGCTCCAGGTGTGTTGGTGACAGATTTCATTACCTAAACCAGGGGACCCCGACACCCAGGCCATGGACTGGTAGTGGTCTGTGGCCTGTTAGGAACTGGGCCACACAGCAGGAGCAAAGCTTCACCTGTATTTGCAGACTCTCTCCAGCATTAGCATCACTGCCTTAGCTCCACCTCAGATCATCAGGCATTAGATTTTCATAGGAGTACTGGTCCCTGGTGCCAAAAAGGTTGGGGACTGCTGTTCTACAACAAGTGGCTAAAGTGGGTCATCTTCTTCAGCTGCTACTCCATTGGCAGATCCACATACATGCCCTCAGAGGAGGGCAATGAATTGGGCATGTGGGGAAAAGAGGGGGAGGAGAAGGAGGAGGAGGAGTGGTGCAGAGGTGGAGGCACTAACAGCCGGCCCCCAAGAGTCCAGTGCCGTGGAGGACAGAATCCCAGTGATATGTATGTGAGGAGAAGGAGCAGTGGCCACAGCTTCATCCAGCTTCAACCAGCACCTGGACCTGCCCACCTGAGGATCCCCAGGGCTTCCCCAGCAGCTGGCCAGACTCTGGCTCTGCCCATCTAGCCCTTTGGTTCCAGCCCATGGATAACCAATCACCCTAACAGGCTCTGCTTCCCACACTGTGGCTGGCCTGGACAGACAGCACAGGGCCTGGTAGGCAGAGCCACTGCCTTACCCAAAGAAACTGACATAGGCAGGGCCAGCTGGATCACAGAGTTTATTTTTATATTTTATACCAGCTCAAGTCTGGGCCTGCACACTCCAGCCCAAAGGGCCCAGGATCAGCAGGTGGTCCCCAGTGGTCATCCATCCTGTGCTTGGACCGGCTCCTGGAGCCCACCTGTACTCTCATCACACTTGTTGTGCAGTGTGCACTGAGTGTCACTTTGCAGCAGCTTGTTTGTTTCCAGTAAAAGTTTCTGTGATTTAAAAAACCTCATATTGAGGATAAAAGTGGTTTTCATCATCTTTGCTTCTCCTGTTTCTTGTACTTTTGTATGACATAAATTTTAAGATTAATACAAATGGAAAAATTTCATATTGGAGTAAGATATTCACATATTTTTGCAATAGAAATTTTTAGTGCAATATAAATGACAAAATCTCTGTTGAAATCTTTCGTAGAGCCACTAGAGGGCCTGCACCTTAGGGAAACATGGTACAGTAAGGGTTACTACAATTAGTAATTGCTGGTTTTAAAAGCCTTCAAAACTTTTAAGATAGGAAATAACTTGCATGAAGAAAATGAGAGAGAGGGAGGAAAGAAGAGGAGAGAGAGAGAGAGAGTAAAGCATTAGTTGATGGGTGACAATGGGTCTCAGGAAGAATCTTAAATGTCCTAGGGCCTAACTGCAAATATTACTCTTCAGAATTAGGAAGTGCCATTTCTAATGGGATCCCTAACTTTTAAAGAGAAAATTTTAGGTGAAACTCACCTTTCTGTGCCATCAATAGCTTTGGCATCATATGTTTTTAACATCAATTAAAATTATTCTAACATTATAATACAAATTACATTGTTTTAGGAGCAAGAGTAGTAATAAAGGAGTGGACAAAGGTTTAGAGAGCTAGACTAGGCCCTGATGCAAAAGGCAGGTCTAGGTCTTCTGTCCTTGGCAAGTTTGGCCTCCTTATCCTTGAGACCAAGGGGGACAAAAGGGGGCTGATTCTCATCTCTTGCTCCAACCTCATCTATGCCAGCCTCTTCCTGGATTGATCCCAACTTCAGACACTTCACTCTACATTAATGCTATAAAACATTTCTTTTTCCTTCTGTATTAGAAAAGGGTGCCCATGATATAGAATGATATTTAGACTGGAAAATTAGGCATCATCTATAAAATTATAAAGGTTTTCAGGTGAGCATTTGTGAATACCAAGAACTTATTAGTTTTTAGTAATTGTTCAAGGGAACACTGATAAAAAGATATTTGACTACTTTCCACCAATGCCCTTTGCTAACATCATCTTTGCTGATGTAGTTATTGAGAACATGAATCTGAGACAGAAATATGTAATCTAGAGGAAAGAAATGGTCCCAGATCCCTGTCCTTGAATGAGAAATATGGTGTTATTATTATTCTGGAGCTGCCATAACAAAATAACACAGACTGAGTGGCTTAAACAACAGAAATTTATCACATTCCAGAATCTGGAAGTCCAAGATCATGGTGCTGGCAAGGTAGGTTTCATTCTAAGACCTCTTCTCTAGGTGGCTACTATCTCACTGTGAGCATATGAACTCTTCTTTGTGAAGGAAGGGGAAAAGGAAGGAAGGAAGGAAGGGAAGAAGGGCGCAATGGAGAGAAAGTGAGAAAGCGTGTGAGTACTCTCTAGTGGTCTCTTCTTATAAGGGCACTAATCCATCAGATCCAGGACCCATCCTTTAACCTCATTTAACCTAAATTACTTCCTTAGAGGCCACATCTTCAAATACAGCCACACTAGGGGTTAGGGCTTCAACATATATATTTTGAGGGGACACAAACATTCAGTTCATAACATATGGTTAAGATGCTTTCATTCTCTACCATAAATAACAAGACAAATGTACGTGTTCCCCATAAATATATTGTTAAAATTTATATTGGTAAAAATATTAAAGCTGCAGATGGAATTCCACAATATAGTGACATTTTTTTCAGAAGGCCCATAGAATATTCTCTTTATGCCTGAAGGTATTTCTGTTTCATATAAAATAGCTGGATGACAGAATATTGTGTTAAGCATATTATATACGTAGACATTTTTTATATCACACATTTAACTGCTAAGCTAGAATTAAATCCAGGGATGACAAACAAGCCTTCTCAAGAGGAAGGATGCTTTGTGTAGAAAACTTTTTCCTGCCAGGGTAAAAAAAAAAATAGAAGTTTCAAGGGAAAAAAACAGCTTTTAAAGAGACTTTGGCTAGAGTTGCATCATTATTTGGAAAAAGCTCCCAAGGGCTTGGTTTTGGGGATTGTGTGAAGTCATTAAGAAAAGGAGCAGGCATTTCTGCTTCCAGCCAAGATGAAGTAACAGGGACCAAATATAACTTTCCACCTGAGAGAATCTCAAATCCCAGACAATATAAATGAAATAATGGTCTTTAAGACACTGGACAGCAGGCAATGAAGGACAGTGATCCATGAGAAACAGGAAATAAACAATGTGAGTGCTGTCATTGTCCCAGCTGAATGCCTTGAGATGAAGCCTGGTAGACTCCCTGAGTTGAAGAGATATCCTTGTTGAAATACTGTACTATGGTTTTGCAAGATGTTACCTTTGGGAGAAATTTGAAAAAAGGTATGTGGATTTATCATCAGAGATTCACATGTAAATTCAACTTCATGTGAATCTACAATTATCTCAAACTAAAAAGTTTAATTTTTAAATAGTTTTAATTTTTAAAAGCTTAACTTTAAAAATAGGAGAAATAAAGGAGCTTTCAGATATACAAAAGCTGAAACAATTCATTATCAGCAGACCTGCAATACAAGAAATATTAAATGAAGTCCTTCAGGCAAAAGGCAAATGATACCAGGTCGAAGTCAGAATCTGCACAAAAGACTGAAGAGCAATGGAAGTGATAATTACATAGGCAAATATACAAGATTTTGCATTTTTAAATCTCTTTAAAAAGAAAATTCCCTGTTTAAGCAAAAAAATAATAATGTATTATAGGATTTATAACATATGTAAGAGTATAATGCATGACAACAATAGCATAAGTCTTAGGACTGGAGAAATAGAAGTATACAATTACAAGGTTCTTTTACTATATATGAAGTGATATATTATCACTTGAAGGTAGACCATGATTAGTTAAATATTTACTATAAAGCCTAAAATAACCACTAAAATAACAGTTATAGCTCCAAAGTCCACAATGGAGATAACATTAAATCTTCATTAAAATATCGAATCCAAAAGATGGCAGAAAGAGAGAAAAGAGGCACAAAGAACAGATGGGACAAACAGAAAATGCAATATGATAGACTCAAACTTAATTATATCAGTAATCACATTGAACATAAATGGTCTAAACACCCAAATTAAAAGGCACGGACTATCAGATAGGATAAAAAAGCAAGACACTGCTATATGCTACCTACAAGAAACACACAGAAATAAGTTAAAAGAATGAGAACAGATATACTGTGCTAATACTGTCACACAATGCAGATTTCAGAGCAAAGAATATATCACAGAAAAGAAGGTCATTTCATAACAATAAAGCAGTCAATTAATCAAGTGAATATAACAATTCTAAACATGTATGCACTTCATAACATTGCTTTAAAATATATGAAACAAAAACTGATAGAACTGCAAGGAGAAATAGAGATTTTAATACCTCTCTTTCAAAGGCTAATACAACAAATAGAACATAAACAAGGATATACAGTAGTAGAACAATACTATATTGGTTTGCTCAAGCTTCCATAACAAAATATTACAGATTGGGTGGCTTAAACTACAGAAATTTATTTTCTCACAGTTCTAGAGGCTGGAAGTCCAAGATCAAGATGTTGGCAAGTTTGGGTTTTTTTTGAGGCCTCTCTCTTTGGCTTACGCATGGCCACCTTCCTGTTGTGTCTTTGCATGGCCTTTTCTCTGTGTGTGCTCATCCCTGGTATCTCTTCCTCTTCTTATAAAGACACCAGTATGGGATTAGGGCCCTACCCTTATGACCTCATTGAATCTAATTGCCCCCTTAAAGGCCCTATCTCCAAATATAATCACATTGGGGATTAAGGCTTCAACATATGAATTTGGGGGAACACAATTTGGTTATAACAACACTACAAACCAGCTTGACCTGATTAATACTTATAGAACAGTCCACCCAACAACAGCAGAATATCTTCTTCTCAAGTGCACATGGAACGTATATCAATATAGACCATATTTTGGGTCATAAAAGAATCTCAATAAATGTATAAGGATTAAAGTCATACAAAGTATGTTCTCTGATCAAAATGAAATTGAATTAGAAACCAATAACAGATGAATCTACTATTGTAGCTGGAGACTTCAACATCCCTCTCTCAGAAATGGACAGATCCAGCAGGCAGAAACCAATAACAAGAAGAAATCTAATAAATTTTAACTAGATTAAATGAAAATATATCAGAATTTGTGGAATGCTGCTAGAGCAGTATTTAAGGTAAATACCTATATTAGGAAAGAAGAAAGATCTCAAATCAATGACCTTAGCCTCCCCATTAAGCAGTTAGAAAAAGAGGAGCAAATTAACCCCAAATACACAGAAATAAGATCAAAGTAAGCTCAATGAAAACTGAAAAAAATAGAGAAAATCAATGAAACAAAAAGCTGGTTATTGAGATCAATAAAAATAGAGAAAATCAATTAAACAAAAAGCTGGTTATTGAGATCAATAAAACTGGCAAACCTCTAGTCAGACTGATGAGAAAAAGAAAACACCACTTACTAAAATCAGAAATGAAAGAAATAACATGACTACAGATTCTACAGATATTAAAAATGATAACAAGGGAATATTATGAACTACTTTGTGGAAATACATTTAACAATTTGGCTGAAATGGGCGAATTCAACCAAGGCTCACTCCAGAAGATAACCTGAGTAGCCCTATATCTACTAAAGAAATTGAATTGTAGTTTAAAACGTTCCTACAAAGATGTATTCACTGGTAAATCTACCAAATATTAAGGAGAAATTGTTAACTTCTACACAAATTCTTCCAAAAATTTAGAGAGGTAGAAATACGTTTCATCTCATCCTATGGGGCTAGTATTACCTTTACACCAAAATCAGACAAAGACATTACCAGAAAAAAAAAAACTATATACCAATGTCCTTTAGTAATAGAGATGCAAAATTTCTAAACAAAATTTTGGTAAATCATATTCCATAACATTAAAATATATATTTAGTCTACGGCCATTCTACCCTGAACAAGCCCAATCCCGTCTCATCTTGGAAGCTAAGCAGGGTTGGGCCTGGTTAGTGCTTGCATGGGAGACCACCTAGGAAGACCAGGTGCTGTAGGCATAAAAAATAAAAAAAATAAAGGATTGTAAGCTGATAAGGTCCTTGCAATCTATGAGGTCAACTAAGGGTTGCCTCACCTAAAAAATAAAATAAAATAAAATGTATATTTATATTATACATTATACCAAATGGGGTTTATCCCAGGAATGAAGAATAGGTTTAACATTTGAAAATCAGTGTAATTCACCACAATGACCACAATAAGAAACTAAAAAAGAAAACCCTATGATCATTTAAATTGGTGCAGAGAATCATTTCACACAATCTGACATTCATTCATGATAAAAAGAAAACTCCCAGAAAATTAGGATAAAATAGAACTTCATCAACCTTCTAAAGGGTATCTGTGAAAAGGAAAGGGAAGTGAAGGAAAGAAGCAGACCTTCCCAAGGTCATAGCACTGGCTGCGCTAGGTACCTGCAGGTCACCAGAATTGCTAACATCTGTCAATGCTGGGACTGAGACTTCTAAAATAAAACTAACCTTCATATTAGATTCTGTGGGATGTTTAATTTCTTGTTATCTGGGCAGTGTCCTTGAACTAGAATCATACAACAGGTTCTGCCAAGGGACATAGATCTTTGCTTTGATACTTTAATAATATCAATGGCAATGACATGAACAACAGGAATAGCTAATAATTACTGCGTAGTCAGTGTGTAGGCATTGTGTAAAGTTTGATATAGATTAGTTCACAGAATCTTACAACAACCCTATGACAGAAGTACTTTTAAAAAATGTTAAAGATAAGGAAACTGAGACATGGAGAATGGAAACAACTCCTCCAAGGTCACACAGTTACTTTGCCAGACATAAGGCTACTCACACATACTCTAATTACACAAGTGGTCAAGTCCTAAGGCATTCTGGGTAACTTCAGAATTGATTTTCTCATACCACATGATGGTACACAACACTTACATGGGTGGGACAAAAACTATAAGGAATTATTTTATATATACAAAGGGCTATATATAATATGTGTATCACATCAAGAATGACATAGCAAAGACTACATGTAGGTCATTTTTCCAGAAAGAGTGAAAATTTATTTATAGTGCATTTGTCTGAGATCTCATTTACAGTGATTTTGTAAATTGAATAGAGATTTATCAAATATGTGTGATGTAAACCAACAGATATTAATTTTTTTTCACCTATGATGGATCTGTGGGTCAGTGTTTATGTGCTTGGAATAAATGTTAACTTTGAGAAAATTTGTATCAAATGCATTTCTAGTGAAAACCAAAAGTAGACATTTCAGAATCACTTCTTTTGGGTACATTACTTTCTGTTACATTAATTAATTAATCAAATACTTAAAAAATCATTGAGAACCATATTAAATTATTATCCCTACTAAGGGAGCTACCAGGAAGGGGCAGAAGTGGTTGTCACTGTCCATGGCATCTCATTGCTCAGTTTGTAGGTTTATATTGATCCCTTTGCTTGACTATTAAATATTTTCATACTTGAGTTTTATTTCTAAGAAATAATCATACTCACCAAAGGATTTCCTCATCAGAGTCAATTTTTTTTCAGAGTAAATTTTTAATAACAAAATTACAGGGCTGTTATTTGGTTTGTTCATTTTTTTCCCCCTCAGCTTTATTGAAAAGTAATTGACAATTTTTTTCTATCTATGTGATCTTTGGGTTTGGAAGTCAAAAATATACAAATCTGCATTTTCAATTTTATGAAAACATGGAAGTACCATATAAAGCAAATATTGAACTTTCAAAAAATTAATCGGAAACAAAAAACTCTGTTTTAATGTTTTTTGCTGTTGTTTTACCAATTTTTGGGATCACAGGGGTAGCAAATTCAAATTACTGTTCAGTGCATTTTGTTAGGAAAGACTTTTTAATAAAGACTGTTAACAGTAATGTTTAGGTTCATTTACTTTTAAATTTCCTACACCCTGACCCCAGCGTTGTGTATTAAAAATCTCTTCAAGGAATATTCAGAAATGGAAACTTCCAGACTCTACTTTAGATGGAACAGTTCATTCCATTGGCTGGGACAGCCCAAAGCCCACCTCTCGTGCATAGCTATTGGTCTGCTAGTTGCTCCTCAGAGTCACGAACTCCGCGGTCTTCTTACTCGAAACGCAGGGGTGAAGTAAAACCCATAAATGCCCATGGCATCTCAAAGCCCGCCCTCCATTGCATTGCCATTGGCTGACCTCGCTGCCTGTCAGCGGCCTGGAGTGCAAAGTTGCTCCCTTCAGACAGCATCGGTGCCCTAGAGGAGCTGATAGTTGGGGCCAATGAATTAGACCAGTGGGATGCCCAGCTTTGTCTCGGTCTGTGCGCTGTCAGCTCTCACGAAATGAATAGCTGAGAGGGAGGCTGTGCGGCGGGCTAGCATATGTGGCATTGTCCAGGCGGTGGCAGGGGCAGACGAGGGTGGTGGCGTTGTGAAATGGGGGTGGCGGGTTTAGAGGAGAGCCTCAGGTGCGCAAGACTCCTCAGTGGTGCCCGTGGCTTGCACCCTTGTTCATACACTTTTTACCAAACTTAAATTGCTGGACCCCTCTCTCTGTCCCTCCGGTTAGGGCCGCCTGAATCTCAATTTGTTCAACTGTAAAATGGATAGGATTACAACAGCAGTTAGTGATCACTTCAGATTTTTACGTTTTCCAGGTATGTTTCTAAGAATTTAAAATCAATAATAAAACCAACTACTTTAAAATCATTTAAAATTTATAGGTGGATAATTTCGAGGGGAATGTCAGAAAACCATAGTCAGCTAGTTCAAGTTTTAATTTTTGTTTTTATACATGGTGTGTCTGGTGGTTTTAATATGATGATGATGATGATGATGATGATGATGATGATGATGATGATAACTCAAATCACTTTAAAAGCCTTCAGGGCTTGTCAGGTACCTGTAAAGTACTTGGTTGGAGTAGTGCCAGTTGGGATGGGTTTGGAGTGAGTGAGCCCTTGAGGGAGAAAGCATTGCCCTTGAGTGAGCCCTGGCAACCCTCCACACTTCATCTCTCCAATCCTCCATTCCTCCACCGGGCATGTTGGATTTTGCTCAACTTTTTGTAACTATTCAGTGCACTCCCCCATCCCCAAAATTATTTTTTCTTTTGGCAAGCATTTTGGAGCCTGTCACTGAGTTCTAACAGTTGTTCCTGACCCCATGAGGCACCAGGGCTCCTGCACTGGTAGGTGGGGACAGTGGCTCCAGGGATTCAATTTCAGAAAAGAGACTTTTTGAAAAAAAAATCTATAACCAATAAGAATTTGTAAGAAATCAAAATGTTTAAAATTATCTTTGAATCCATTTTTTTGCCATGCACTTTTAAATTGAGGTATATTTAACATACAATAAAATATACTCATTTTCAGTAAAAAGTTCAGTGAATTTTGATAAATGTATACTTAACTGTCCAGTCATCTCCAAAAGTTCTTCATGTCCTTCTCAGTAATTTTCCTGCAAGACGACTAGTCTGATTCCCTTCACTATACATTAGTTTTGCCTGGCTTAGAATTTCATACAAGTGGAATATGGTATTTCTCTTTTGTGTCTGGCTTCTTCCACTGGACCTTATGTCTATAAGATTCATAAACACATTTAGTAGTTTTTGCCTTTCATTGACGAGTAGTGTAAAAAATAATATAAATGAAGCCACTTTAAAAGAGTCAGAGCTGCCATCCCAGAGGAATTGCCTTGCACATCTTACTCCTCAAAACTGTGGAATGTGTAAACTGGGCAAAATAACCTTTGGACTGGACTTAAAGCAGCATTGAATCCCAAACAATTGTAAAGATAACATGAAAGCAGATATTATGACTAGTGGACTGATAAGTTAAAAACATTCTTTATAATTAGCATCACTATGTTAACTTATCTGTACTTATAGAAATGCCTTCCTTCTATTGATGTAATTGTTCCCCTTCCCTTTCTCCTGAATACCCCTTGCATTGCCTCCTAATTAGAACACTATTTGGGCTTCTGCCTGAATCAGTACTTTCTTAATAGCTATTCTTTATATCTCAAATAAATGCTTGTTGCCTCTCACTTTGGCCTTATAATTTTAGGTTAACAGTAGTATTCCAGGATCCCATTATTATGTTTCTTTCTCAATTCTTTTGTTGTTGGACACCTGGTCTGTTTCTGTTTGTTGTTGTTGTTATAAAGGTAATATAAACATTTGAGTACAATTTTTTGCATGGATATATTGTTACTGCATGCTGTGACCAGCTCACCAGAAATGATTTTGTGACCGTCTTCTCAACTCTGGTTCAGTGATGTCATATTAGTAGCTTGAAATAAGCCATGGTGGCGAACAATACAAATTAGAGCTTTTTTCCTCTGGACAGCTGGGTGTTAAACATTTAACACACCACTGGACATGTTTTAATCTCTGGTGTAAGAACTGAGAAGTGAGACTGCTAGCTTGCATAGTATGTCTACGTTTAACTTTATAGGAAGCTGCCAAACTGTTTCCAAAGTGCTTGTACCATTCTACACTCCCAATAATAATGCATGGAAGTTCCAGTTGCTTCACATTCTCATCAATATGTGGTATTCATTGTCAGTCTTTTTAATTTTAGCCACCGAATGGTGAAGATCTGAATAGAAAAGAGACAATGGGAAATGGAGGTTATATGACAGACGAGTAAGCAGAACTTTTGTCTCTCTCCTTATAAGCAGAGAAAGCATGTAATAAATACAATTGGAAGCATATTGAGGCCCCCTTCATCTAGGCCCGCTCACCCAGAGACTTTCCTCTGATCCTTCCTACCTCATCACAGAGGGATGCTGAGGCTCTAAATTAGAATTGGAAAATGTTGCAGATATTTGGTCTGATTCCAACCCATTCCAAAGACAGTAAAACGGAGACCCAGGAAAATCCCAAAAGGTTACTTAGGACTCCGGGTCACTGGAGCAGAAAGGGCACTTAAGGATTCCCTGCCCAGATTCAGGAACCCCTAATGTCAGCCCGAAAAAATTGCCCTGCTTTATGCGGCCCCGAGCGATTCTGAACCTGCGAATTTGCCCCAGACCCTGACGTTTCAGGTAGCCCCTCCTAATCCGGAACACGGCCCACATTCCGCCGGTCCCGCCTTGACAGATGCGACCTTAACCCAATAAGGATGGAGGGCTGAGCCCCGTGGAGCCAATGGAGAAAGACCGAGGAGTAGTGGAGGCAGACTCTATGAGGAAACAAGAAGACAGGCCCAAGATGGAGGCGGTGGCTGCTGTTGCTGCCTGACAGGTGAGTTTGGGCCCAGAAGGGTAGGTTTCTGGAGGGAGCATCCGGCATAGGCAGGGAGCTGGTGCCGAAAGCTTAGCTCCAGGGTGGCCGCGCATGGACCCCGACGCCCCCCGTCCGGAACTGGAGGAGTGGTTTGACCCGGGGCAAAACCATCGTCCACAGCGGGGGGTAGTGGTGGGTAATAGAAATAGGGGTGCACGACTGTGGGGGATGGTTTCGCCCGCATCATGTGTAGAACGCCTGCACAGAGCTGGAAGGCACTCGGAAGGTGGGGTGGGGCAGGGCCGAATGGGGCTTGGGCTGTGGTGTGTTGTGCCCAGATCCCCTCTAAACCTCCTTAAAGTATCTGATGACTCTTCCTTACCAACAGTGGGGAGTGCATGGAGACACAGCTCACTACTCGCTTTCCTATTCTGTATCAGTGTCTGACCCACTAGGAGAATATTTGAGGATTCTCCCGTTACTCCTCCTTAACCCTCCCCAGCCTCCTTCCATTGGCTCATCAGAAGATACATATCATCAGAAATACGTCTGTGTCCCCTTCATTACTTGTCAGGGAGAATTTTGGAGCCTCCATGCTTTACCCTCATTCATCTCACCTCAACAGTGACTGGTGATGCACCATTACCCTCCTTTTCCCTATAACAATGTCTGGTGACCACCATTATCTATTCTCTCCATTACAGTATATAGTGACCTCTATTACATCTTTCTTCAGCATAGTGTCTGTCGAGCTTCTGTGAAATCCCGATCACGGTCTGGTGGCTCCCTTTAGCCAACTAACACAGTCTGTGAGCCTGCCATCATTACAGCCCAGGGCTTAGGGATGCCCACAGTGCCCTTAAGAACACCCTGGTGCAGTTCCCATTTCCCCCAAACTGTGAGCAATATCTGATGATCTTTTATTCACTCCCCTTCACCCCATCTGTGACTCT
Organism: Macroglossus sobrinus; assembly: GCA_004027375.1. NCBI lineage: Eukaryota > Metazoa > Chordata > Mammalia > Chiroptera > Pteropodidae > Macroglossus > Macroglossus sobrinus. Next base: position 121,506 of record PVKZ01001063.1, on the reverse strand, counting down.
TCCTTCAGCACAGTATCTGATAACCCCCTTCATTATAAAGCCAGGGCACTGTTCCTGTCCATAATGTTCCTGACTCACCCCAGTGCACTGAGTGCTGACTTCCCCATTAGCCCCCAGTAAAGACTTGTGTTCTCCTGTGCCCTCAAGAACAGTGTGTACTCTCATTGTGTTGTCTTACCCCCACTTGGCCCCATGCAGTTAATCTGAGATCTTGGCTGGGCTGAGTGAGGGAGGAACTAGATCCATTTCAAGGTGTTAACAGGCTCCCTTGGTCTCCTGTGTGGAAATTAGGCTATTGGGGGTGACATGGAGCCTGGAGATTGAAATTTATTTTTTGTCCCCTGCTACTGTGCTTCCAGACTATCATTATCAGATCTCTGAATTCCTCCTCTGTCTTCTAGGAGCCCCATGGCACCTGCCCAGCCCCACCTCAGCCCGTCTTGACAAAGTCCTAGGCTCCATGGAGCCACCACGGGCCCCCCCTGCCAATGAGGCTGAGCCGTCCCGGGCAGTGGGCACTGTCAAAGTGTACCTACCCAATAAGCAACGCACAGTGGTGAGTCTCATGGGAGCAAAACTGGTAGGGGTGCAGATGGACCCAGTTGTAAATCTTGGATCAGAAGGGTAACTAAGGCTGCGGGGAGACTTTTGCTGAGGGATGGGAGAGTTGGCTGGGACCCCTGTTGGGTACTGATCCCCCACACCTGCGCAGGTGACTGTCCGGGATGGCATGAGTGTCTATGACTCTTTAGACAAGGCCCTCAAGGTACGGGGTCTCAATCAGGATTGCTGTGTGGTCTATCGGCTCATCAAGGGGTAAGTGTGGCATACCCTCCACCCCTAACCAACAGGTGCCCAGCCTCCCATCTTCTCCTCAGAGTCATCTGACTCTTTCTTTACTCTGTCACAGAGTTATCATTAATTTTCCCTTAGTTTAGAGAATCCATGAATCCATTCCACTTTTGTTTCATTACTTCATAAGTTCGTTGGCCTATAAGCTTGGCCCCCAGGTCTTCACCCTGTTCCATCACCTCCTGGAGTTCATCTCTTTTGTTCTTTCACTATTTCATCAACTTGTCAGCTCTTTCCTACCTCCACTTTCCCATTCTCTGTCTGCTGAGTTGGGTCTTACTGACATTTCATTTATTCCTCTGTTCTGGGGTTCCTTAATTTTTTAATTCAATTCACATATTGATTTTTATTTGTTTCAATGCCTCATCAGCCATTTTTTCAGGGGCTTATTTAGCACTTTCTGTTTTTTCATCATCTCATTTGCTCTTCACTTTGTGATTAAGAGCATGGACTCTTCACACTGTCCTGCCACTCACAATCTCTTGTGGCTTTAGGCAAATCACTTTCTGCCCCTGAACCTCAACTTCCCTATCTGTAAAATGGGGGCAAGGATAATAACTAGTTCCTAGGGTCGCTGTGATGGGATGAAACATGCCAGATATTACTCCATGGATGGCAGACTTGGAGGGACTTTTAGGAGTTCCCTGCCTCCCCACCGCCCCTGTCTGCCTTTCCACTCACTCCCTTCTGTGCCTCCTGCAGACGAAAGATGGTCACTGCCTGGGACACAGCCATTGCTCCCCTGGATGGTGAGGAGCTCATTGTGGAGGTCCTTGAAGATGTGCCACTGACCATGCACAATTTTGTGAGTGCAGGGTGTGTAGTGGCAGACCCTCGGCATTTTAGGGGAGGGCCCTTGACCAGGCCTCAACCTTCCTGCTTTGTGGCAGCAGGTACGGAAGACGTTCTTCAGCCTGGCATTCTGTGACTTCTGCCTTAAGTTTCTGTTCCATGGCTTCCGCTGCCAAACCTGTGGCTACAAGTTCCACCAGCATTGTTCCTCCAAGGTCCCCACAGTCTGTGTTGATATGAGTACCAACCGCCGACAGTGAGCCTGGCCTGGGATGGGTGGGTGGGGAATGGGGAGGACACAAGCCCAGCCACAAGGCTCTTACAGACAGCTTACTCTTGTCCCCTTGCTCTATACCATAATACCCTCAAGGTTCTACCACAGTGTCCAGGATTTGTCCGGAGGCTCCAGACAGCACGAGGCTCCCTCAAACCATCCCCTGAATGAGCCGCTAACCCCTCAGGGTCTCAGGTACAGATGCCTTAGCTAAAGGGCTGCTGTCAGGCGAGAAAGATCTGGGGCCCCTTTAAATCACAAGCCATTCTTTATTTATTTGTTTACTTGACAACATTTGTTGAACACCTACAAGTATGAGTAAGGACATGGAGCTGTGAGACCTTGGGAAAATCACCTAATCTCTCTGGGCCTCAGTTTTCTCATCTGTAAATGGAATAATGATACTTAGGTTCTGGTGAGGATTAAATGAGTTAAGACATATCTATTGCTTATAACAAGATCTGGTACAGAGTATAAGTTCTTATTATTAACTATAAACATATATATGTATATATGTACATATATGTAAAAGCATATAACTATTAATTCGTCCAGTATAATGATGCTCAAGGCTTCTCATTTTTAAATATATGTATTTAATCATAACTTCCCTTTTATTTTTTATGTTAAGTATTATAATACTATAGTATTTCTATGTTAAAATATATTTTTGCTCTAATATATATGTTTTTAAAATGTGTTTTATATGTCTATATTATATATTTTTATTATCTCTGTATTTGTATATATTAATACATCATGTGTTATATTTATGTTTTTATATAATATAGAACATATTTTTATGTAATATACAAAATAGTAAAATTGGGGTATTGTGTTATTTTTAATTATGGATGTAAGTAGATTAATTTCCTGTGAACTTCATTTCAGAATAGTGGAAAGGAACATTAAGAAATGTTTTTGTAATGATCTGTATAACATACATATAACATGTATGTATAACATATATAATGTTATAATATGCATATTTTGAAACATATAGATCAGTGTTATGTTTTATATAATACATAATATATTTGAATAGTACATATAGTTATAAAGTATTATTATTATATATTACTCTTTCCCCCACTATCTGTGTGGCTCCCTATCCCTCCTTTAGGTCTTTGCTCGGATGTCAGCTCCTTAGAGAAGCCTTTCCTGACATCTCCAGTGACACTTTCTGTCTCCTTATTTTGCTTTATTTTTTTCTTTATTGAACCTATCACCATCAGATGGATTAAATATCCTTTATTTTTTTAAATTTCTCTCTCTCTCTGCTGGAACATCAGCCCCATGAGGGCAAGAACTTTTATTTGTTTAGCCCACAGTTTTATTTCTACTACCTAGCATGGTATCTGGCACCTGGCAGGCACTCAATAAATGTTAATTGAACAATGAGTAATAGTAATAACACTACACATTTACTCTGTGTGAGCTAAGCACAAGTTTACAATGGGGTGGGGGGTGGCTTGACTGGTTCTCCCATTCATTCAACAGTGATTTCACAACCTTTCCCCTGGCAGCTCCTGCACCCAGCACTGCGACCCTGAGCACTTCCCTGCCCCAACCAATGCTCCCCTCCAGCGCATCCGGTCCACATCCACCCCCAATGTCCATATGGTCAGCACCACAGCCCCCATGGACTCCAGCCTCATCCAGGTTGGTGTCAAGGGGGGCATTCATGGGAAATAACTGGGTGAGAGCCATTCTATTGGCCTCCATGCCCTCTCTCTGACTCCTTTTCCTCTTCTTTTAGCTCACTACCCAGAGTTTCAGCACAGATGGTGAGCGCCCCCTGCCTGCACCCTCAGCATATCCCTCCACCCCACTTGTCTCCACTCACTTCTCCACAATCACAGCTGCTGGTAATAGAGTTGGTGGAGATGGAGCCCCCCGGGGGAGCCCCAGCCCAGCCAGCGTTTCCTCTGGGAGGAAGTCCCCACATTCCAAGTCCCCATCAGAACAGCGGGAGCGGAAGTCCTTGGCCGATGACAAGAAGAAAGTGGTAAGCTCCAGGGGAAACCTGTGGGGGGTACCACAGGCTGAGTGATAAGGGATGTGGGGAGGACCCTGATGCCACCCATGTGGCCCACAGAAGAATCTGGGGTACCGGGATTCGGGCTATTACTGGGAGGTGCCACCCAGTGAGGTGCAGCTGCTGAAGAGGATCGGGACAGGCTCGTTTGGCACCGTGTTTCGTGGGCGGTGGCACGGCGATGTGGCTGTGAAAGTGCTCAAGGTGGCCCAACCCACAGCTGAGCAGGCTCAGGCCTTCAAGAACGAGATGCAGGTGCTCAGGTGAGATTGCATGGATGTGGTTGGGGAATGAGGGTGGCGGGCATGGCCTTGGTGCTTCTGGGGAGAGGCTGTGCTTGGGGCAGTTCTGCACATCACCTGTGTTTGTGTTGTGTCATCACCATAGACGTAAGTTGTTTTTCTGTCAAGGGTGTCCCTTTCCCCTCTTGGAAATAGGTATGTTTAGAGAACCTCTAATGATGTTATTGTGTTTGGGTTAATATTGATATTAATTAATGGCTCTGCCTCCAAAATGTGGGTCTTCTTTGCTTGCTGTGAAATGGGTATGGCCATAGGACATTATTAACGTTATTGCGTGCACTTACATTAGTAGCAGAATGCTAGTTAACTGCATTGCCATAAAGGGTTGCATCCTTCCTTCCCCTCTGCTTGTACTGCATCACTAGTATTATGTTAACTGTGTTACATTTTTGTCATTAATTAATTATAATAATGCCATAATTTAAAGAACAGTATTACAGTTGACCCTAGAACAACATGGGTTTGAACTTTACACATCCACTTAAACATGGATTTTTTTCTTTCTTTTTTATGATTAGCTTCAGGTGTACATGGATTTTTTTTTCTTTTTAAAATTTTTTAATTAAGTTTATTGGGATAACATTAGCTAATTATATAATTTTCAGACGTACATTATAATTTGACATCTATATATTCAATTGTGTGATTACCACCCAAAATACAGTTGGATTTTTTCAATAAATACTGTAAATGTATTTTCTTATGATATTCTTAATAACATTTCTTTTCTCTAGTTTACTTTATTGTAACTATACAGTATATAATACATAGAACATACAAAATATGTGTTAATCAACTGTTTATGTTACAGTAAGGTCAACAATAGGCTGTTAGTTAAGTTCTGGGGAAGTCAAAAGTAATGTGTGGATTTTCAACTGTATGGGGGGTCGACACTATTGTTTAAGGATCACCTGTATTAACTATAATCATAATCATAATTTAATCATTGTTTAATTAATGATTATATTTACTTAATATATCAGAGATACTATGTTAATTCACTCACTTTTTTGCTTCTGTAGTTACTACCACTCCTCAAGTTGCTAACATGGCCTTTCCCCTCTGACAAATGGACATAGTTATGTTACATAATCAATGTTATTATACTTCCTTGTGCTGTTTTAATATTTATCTTCATAATGGATGTCATAGTAATACAACTTCTATTCTATTTCTGTGAAGTAGCAATGATTTGAACATGCTGTTAATTTGCATTATATTAATATTTTAACCATAATCTGATTGCTATGAAGAACACTCATGTGCTGTGTTATCTGCTTTGACATGGCAAAATTACAGAGCATCATCAATGTTACAGTTGACCCTTGAACAATGCAAGGGTTAGGGATGTCGGCCTCCCCACACAGTCAAAAATCCATGTGTAACTTTTGACTCCCCCAAAAGTTAGTTGTCTCTCAATATCCATGGGGGATTGGTTCCAGGACCCCCGACAGATACCAAAATCCACTGATGCTCAATTCTCTATATAACATGGCATAGATCAGTGCATACAGTTGGACCTCTGCATCTGTGGTCCTCAACCTCAGATTAAAATGGTACAGGTATTTATTGAAATATATCTATGTATAAGTGGACCTGTGCAGTTGAAACCCATATTGTTCAAGGGTTAACTGTATTTGCATTTGTGTTACCATAACTGGAGTTAATACTTTTATAAGGAATGAAGGCTTTTTTCTAAATTAGGGCAGATCTATTCATACGTGACAATTTCCGTGAGGTAGAGCCAGGTACTCAGGAGTGATAACAAGGACAGTGAAATTTTCAAAGGGCTTACTTGTGTTTGGTGCTTTTCTAAGTTACTTACAGATTATTTATTCACTCCTCCCAACATCTCCATAAGGTAGTTTATATAATGTTCACGGTTTTACAGTAGAGGAAAATGAGGTCTAGAGAGGTTACATGTTACACAGTGAGTACATGGGGAAGCCTGCATTGGAACATAGAAGCTAACTTGAATCCAAACCCCAAACTCTTTACCTCTAAGCCTCTCGTGATAATTAACAGGATATAATCACACATTACTGATATTTTTATCTGGAATTTATCAATATTATGGTTTATCAGTGAAGAAGGTTGGCATTCTACTTTCTTGTCTGGAAAATGGTCACAGGCCTAGATCATGGTCAGGGTCAGAGGTGTTGATGATTAAGATGCTACTGGTCCACAGAGAGGTAGAGGTGGTAACCTGTCCCTCCTGCTTTTGATGAGAGACTTGGATAAGGAAGCTCAGGACTTAAGCTGAGCACTGAATCAGCCCAGCAAATATATCTCATAAATTCATTGAATCTAGCCACAGTCTGGCCCTGAGCTTCCTAAAAGACAGGATGGAAATGACAACAGAAGTCAGCAGTGAACAGCATCATCTCTGATTCTCAAAAAGTGATTGACAATTGCTCTTCCCCCTATCTTGCTCTGATACTACCCTCCCTGCCTGCAGGAAGACACGTCATGTCAACATCTTGCTGTTCATGGGCTTCATGACCCGGCCGGGGTTCGCCATCATCACACAGTGGTGTGAGGGCTCCAGCCTCTACCACCACCTCCATGTGGCTGACACACGTTTTGACATGGTCCAGCTCATTGATGTGGCCCGGCAGACTGCCCAGGGCATGGAGTGAGCCTCCCAGCCCAAGGACTAGGGAGGTGGTTGGGGGAGGGAGATGAGATAGCCCCAGCCAATTTGCCACCTGCTTCCATCCCCACAGTTACCTCCATGCCAAGAACATCATCCACCGAGATCTCAAGTCTAACAGTATCTACCTGTTCCTGTCTAAGGCTGGGGTGGGGTGAGGACTTAAAGGAATGGCTCTTGTGGAGCGGGAGCATCTGGGAATGAATAGAGAGGTACACATGTCACATGGCCCTTGCCAGGTAGCAGAGCTATGGCTGGTGAGGAGCCTTTAATGAGGGTCTCTTGGTCAGGAGTCAGAGTGGCTTGTTCAGGTACTGTTCTTGGGGACTGTGATCAGAGTATGAGGTGTGGCAGTCGTAGAGGGCATTACAGGAAGTTTCTGATCAGAGTCACAGGCATGGCAGGTATGGGTGCGGCCCTTAGTGGGACTTCCTGGTCAGGAGCCATAGTGGGGCCAAGTGTAGGGACATTAATTGGAGCTACCCACCCAAGTCAAGGTTTTTGTGACATTGAGGGACTTCTGGTCAGGTTTAGAGGCATGACTAATGTTGAGGCATTAATGAGAGCATCCCATTCAGGGTGAGAGGTGTGGCTATTGGGAGTCTCTGTAGTGGCCCTTGACCTCGGTGGACATCTTTTTACACGAGGGACTCACGGTGAAGATTGGTGACTTTGGCCTGGCCACAGTGAAGACACGGTGGAGCGGAGCTCAGCCTTTGGAACAGCCCTCGGGCTCTGTGCTATGGATGGTGAGTTGGTCAGGCTAGGCTGGGGGCTAGACCAAAGCATATAGGGACCTGGGCTGCAGGCTGGGATATAGGGGGCTAAGTGGTGATGGGGATGCCTCTGCCAAGTGTCGGTTTCTGGATTGCTCACATTTCACCTCACGTGAGTGGCTCTGAGTTGTATCCAGTGTGGCTAGTGGGGCCCAGGACTATGGGCCAGCCACTTGCTGAATTCCATGGTTCCCCTGCCTGGTTTGGCCTATTGAAGGCGGCTGAGGTGATTCGTATGCAGGACCCGAACCCCTACAGCTTCCAGTCAGATGTCTACGCCTATGGGGTTGTGCTCTATGAGCTCATGACCAGCTCCCTGCCTTACAGCCACATTGGCAGCCGTGACCAGGTGAGCCCCATACCTTACCCACAATCTCCCAGACTAAGGGATACCTCCTCAGCCTCTAAACCCCCAGTTTCCTTTGTAAAGACTGAGAAGGCCACACTTCCTCTAGAAACCCAAAATATTCTGGGCTGAGAACTCCCAGAATCTTCTGGGTCTTTCATACCCAGAATCTTCTCCTTCCCACACATCTACAATCCTCTGAGTCCTCAAAGTTCAGAATCTTCTGAATCTCCTATACTCAGAATCCACCTAGGCCCCCACATACCTAGAAGCCCTCTGGACCCCTAGACAACTGCCAGTCCCCTGGACTGAGTACTCACAATCCTACAAGTCCCCAAAGCCCAGAATCCCATTTCTCCCAGAAACAGAACACCATTGTGCTTCTGGAATACTCAACGATAACCACAATTATTCAGGCTTCAGGAGCCTGGTACCCACAATACTCTAGGCCCCAGACTCTCATGGTTTTCTGGGTTCAAGGCCTAGAATTTCCCAGGCCATCAGAAACCCATGATCTTCTAGGCACCAAATACTAGTAGTCCTACATGCTATGTAGACCCATAGTCCACATAGGGGATCAGGCCCCAGATCCCCACAGAAACACAAGCTCCTAAGGGCTAGAATCCTTTAGCTCCTTCCAGACTCAGAAGTTCACATTTCCCCCAGACTTAGTACTTTCCAGGCCCATAAGCCCCCTAGAAATCTGTGGACCCATAATCCTCTGGGCTGTAAACACCTGTAATCCTTACTTCCCTCAAGCTTAAATCCCTGTACTCTGCAAGCAGACAATCCTTCCAAGACCTCAGAGACCCAGAATCCTTGGATTCACAAGACAATACAATCCTCAGTGCCCCAATACCCAGAGTACCCTAGTTCCCCAAAGGGAACATCCCAAGTCCCTCAAGACCCAAAATTCCCTGAACCTCCCAGCCTACATCAGACATTCCTGTCCTCCCCCAGATTATCTTTATGGTGGGCCGTGGCTATCTGTCTCCTGACCTCAGCAAAATCTCTAGTAACTGCCCCAAAGCCATGCGACGCCTGCTGTCTGATTGCCTGAAGTTCCAGCGGGAGGAGCGGCCTCTCTTCCCCCAGGTGGGCCGGGTAGGAGGGCTGGAAACCTTGGGGAGGAGACTGATGGGGAGGAAGACTCGGAGGTATGAATGTGAACCATGTCCATTCAAGGCTCAGAGGTGTGCAATGTATGTATGTATGCTTCCCTGGGAGGGAGGCTGGGGTCTGGTGGTGCTGGGGTGCCTGTGTGCTCTGGACACACACCCCCTCATGCACACCTGCCCCCAGATCCTGGCCACGATTGAGCTGCTGCAGCGGTCACTCCCCAAGATTGAGCGGAGTGCCTCAGAACCTTCTTTGCACCGTATGCAGGCTGATGAGTTGCCCGCCTGCCTACTCAGCGCAGCCCGCCTTGTGCCTTAGGCCCTGACCCCAGCCAACAGGGAGCCTATCACAGCCTGCCATGCCCAGGAGCACTGCCCACCAATGGTCTGTGTACCTTGATACTGCCTCAGGATCCTCCACCCTGGGAGATGATCCCCATGTGCTTTTCCAGTTCCTCTGGAATTGGGGGACCCCCAAAAGACTGAGACCCCTGCCTCCATAGTTTGGTTTCCTCTCAGCTTTGGGGATACTTTTAAATTTGGGAGCTCCTCCATCTCCAGTGGCTGGGATTTGTGGCAGGGATTTCATTTAGAACTTCTCTGGAATTTGTGCCTCATGTGCCTTCCACTGGATTTTGGGGTCCCCAGCACCCCATGTGGATTTTGGGGTCCCTTCTCTGTCTCCCCACCATTCAAGGACTCCCCTCTTTCTTCACCAAGAAGCACAGAATTCTGTTGGGCCTTTGATTGTTTATTTTGCTTCCCGACTCTTCTCATGGGGCTCAGAGCCACTGAGGGGTGGGGTTGAGTCCAGGCAAGGAGTAGAGGTTAGGGGGAGGTGCGGACCACACAAACAGCGTCACTGTACGCATCACCACAGGCGGCACAATGAACGAGGACCACATATGCCAAGCACGGCACAAGAGGAGGTCACGTCAGTCACAGACACATCACAGCAAAGGTGGGGAAGTAGGGGACCACTGACTGGCCTTCCATGTGCAGAGGATTCTGGGAGGGTGGTTGGAGTTTGCATATTTAAAGACAGCTGTCAGAGGCAGGAAAGTGGGGCAGGGGTCCCTGGGGGAACTGAGGGGTCCTAGCAGTGGGAGGAGCTCCCAATGTGTTGAATGGGGTTGGAGGGAGATGATAGGAAATCCTTGTGGCACAGGTGGTAGAATTTGAAGAGATGGATCTCCAGAAATGGGAGATCCATGGAAGGGGGCTCAAAGGTAGGGGTTTCTTAAGGATTTGGGAAATTTTGATAGGGAACAATGTGTGCTTGAGAGATCTGGGACCAGGAGTAGTGTTTTCTAGGAATTTCAGGGCTCCAGGAGGGGACTCAGTGTTGTTCGAGCCAAAACAAGTTGCCTGGTGTTTGGGAGCTTCCAGGAAGGAAAACACACTATGGGGGACCAGGAGTAGAGGTCTTCGGGAATTTGGAGGTGTTAAAACTGAGAAAGTAGGTCTTCAGGTGATAAGGAGTAGGCTTCCAGAGGACTTGGCAATTCCAAACATGGGAATTGGGTTTAGGACCAGGAGTGAGGTTCCTGAGGGACTTGGGCATTCTGAGGAGTGAGAAGAGGGATCTTGGTGAACCAGGAGAGGGCTTCTCAAGGGAGTTGGAGATTCCAAAAGTGAGAAGTGGATTCAGGGCCCAGAGAGGGGTTGCCCAGGGACTTGGGGATTCTCAGGATAGGGTGTCAGTCGGAGAAGAGGCTGGCGAAAGACTTCCTCAGGCTGCGGATGGTCTCAGCTTTCACCTCGTCCTGGCTAAGGCTGGGCCTGGGCGGGGCTGGCTCTGGAAGGTTGAAGGCATTGGTCAGAGACTGAGATTTGCTAGAGAGAGACAAGGTGGAGGCATGGGAGGAAGAGGGGAAGAGGAAGGGAGGAGGGGGAGAGAAACACAATGTTACCCCAGGCCTGGCCCCAGCCCTGCCCCTCTGATCCTGGGGTGGTGCCTGTGACCCTCCCACCCATCAGCATGGGCCTGGACCCTGGTAGATTCTCAGGCAGAGTCAAGGAGTCCTGGGAGAGGAAGGGAGGACTTGGATCCAAGGTGAAGAAGTCTGGGATTAATGAGAAGAGTCCTGGGCAGAATCTTCTCTTCAAATCTAGGCTAGACTGGGATAAAGGTGAAGATGGGCAGGGAGGTTTCTAATCTAAGGGTAAGGAGTCCAGAAGGGAGTAGGGGGAGGCTGGACCAAGGACAGACTGGGAGGGGCAAATCTAAGAGGAAGCAGTTGGGTAGGACAGTAAGGACTTTTGAGAGAAGGTGCCTCAGGTTCAGAATGTACCATAAGAGGCAGTGAGAATGGTGTGATGATTTGGGAGGACACGAAAATGGACTAGAATGATTTGAGAATGAACTAGAAAGGAGTCTAGACTGAAGGAAAAGTATGAGGAGGGTGTGAAGTGATATAGGAGGACTGAATTGGGCTGAGTTTGGGGCGTTGGCTGGGAGGAGTCAGGTTGGGCAGGAGGAGGGTGACTTTGGCAGGAAAGGTTCCAAGATGGGAGGAGGACTTGGAGGGCTGGAAGGTACTGAAAGAGGGTCAGTAAGGTGCCTGGGGTGGGCTAAGGGGCTCAGGAAGGGGATTTTCTCAGGGCCTATTGCAAAGTCTGAATAAAAAGTGGGATTTCCTTGGGATTCTGGCACAGATTCTCTGGGATAGAGGGCAAGAGCCTCTCTGGACTGGAAGGGGTGGCAGTTTAGGGGAGGAGTTTGGCCCAGACTGGAGATAGAGTTCTCAGAACCTCCAGATAGGATCTGGGTCTGAGGAACTTGGGAGCTGAGGCTGCCCACCCAGTGTAGAAGCATGTTTTGGGAGCAGCAAGGCAAAGGCTGCTGTGGGGTCCCCTTACTTGAGCTGGGGGTGCGGGGGTCCCCCGGCAGCGGTGGTGGCAGGTTGCAGCACATCCTGGCTAGGTTTCTGGGCCAGCTGTGGCTTGGTGGGACGTCCAGCAGGGCCCGGGCCACTGGGCCGTGGCTGCTGCGTGGTGGGTGGCCCAGTGCGGGGCATGGGACCTGCCTGGCTGGCCTGGCGGGTGGGGCCAGCAGGGCCTGGCGGTTTCTGGGGTGGGCCGTGGCGCTGCTGACCACCTGGTGGAGCCCCTGAGGCCTTTGGTGGAGCCTGACCAGAGACAGATGTCTGACGGGTAGCCTGTGGTAGACCTGCCTGTCGCTGGGGAGATGGGGAGGCAGGTGGACGGGCTGCTGGAAGTACTCCAGGTCCTCCTGCCACTGGCCGGGATTGGCGGCCTTGACCTTGGATCAGTGGTGGGGCTTGGGACACAGGCTGCTGGGGCGCTGATGTGGGACTTGGTAGACGCTGGGGCAGGGGGCTGCCAGCTGGGGGTCCAAGGCCTGAAAGGTGCTGCTGGCCCTGTGGGGGTGGGCGCTGCTGCAATGGAGGTCCCTGGCGTTGGGGGCCTGGCCCCGGCTGGGGAGGGCCACCTGAAGGACAGAGAGAGAGTATACATATGAGAGTCAGCAAGTGAGAGATGGGGGGGAGTGACTGTAGGACAGTAGAGGCCCAAGAAGCCAGTCCCTCACTTACCCTGTGGTGGGGGTCGTTGCTGAGCAGGGGGCCCCACAGGCTGCTGGGAGGTCTGGCGGCCCAAGGGCAGGGCCCCTGGGGACACAGTCTGTGGTAGAGGAGTGGAGCAGGAGAGGTTAAAAATAGTTACCAGCCAGTGGAGTGTCCACCAATCAGAATAACATGGGTTCCCTGTGTGCTGGGTGTTGTCTGTGTTTGTGGCTGAGCTGAGGGAAGTCAGGTTGTTGGATGGGAACTTGCTCCCAGGGGAGGAGTTGGGAAGCACTCAGGGAAGTCAGGGTAGCAGCTATTTTATCAATTTTTTAAATAATTGGTAATTGCCGCCACATGACACCCTTAGCCTGCTAATGATCAGTTCTGTGACACAGCATGACCAAGGGCTGGCCTGCCCACCACTAGCTGACCTGGCTATGGGAGCTCCTGCCAGGGGAGGCATCGTGCTGTCGGGGTAGGGCCTGGGCCATCTTGTTGACCACAAGCTCTACAATTAGCTGCTTGTCTTCATCCTGGTGGTCACCAATGAGTGGCATGGAGGAGCCTACCACCTGGGGGAGGAAAAGGGACCCAGTTGAAGAGAGAAGCAGTAAGTGCATATGAAGCTTACAGTGAAAGAGTGCTTTAAGTTGTCAGAAGATATGGTGGCTGCCACGGAACGGCACTTCAGTTTGAGGCAAGTATATGCAGTGTGAGGAAGGCTTGCCTCCTACATGGTACTGAACAGTTTATGAGGTACTAGCAGGGATTGTCAAATTAGGGCTCACGGGCCAAATCTGGCCCAGCACCTGTTTTTGTATGGCCCCCCAAGCTAAGGATAGGTTTTATATTTTTTAATCATTGAAAAAAAAAAGATTTCGTGATGTGAAATTATATGAAATTTATATTTCAATGTCCATTGTCCATAAACAAAGTTTTATCAAAACACAGCCATGCTTTTTTAAAAAACATGTCTGTGGCTGCTTTTGCAAGTCGAATAGCTTTAATGATACCATATGGCCCGCAAAGCCTAAAATGTGCACTGTCTGGCCCTCGACAGAAAATGTTTGCTGATCCCTGCTTTATAGTTTGCTCGGTGCTCTGTCCTTTACAAAGAACTCTGTTTTACATGGTACTTTACAGTTTACAAAGGACTATGAAATATATGGTATGTTTAGATTTTAGAAAGTGCTTTGCAAAGGGCACCACTGTTTACAAAACACTTTACAATGTATAAAGCACTACTGTTTACCAAGCACTCCGAATTTTCAAGGCATTTTATAGTTTACAGATTGTTTTACTGTTAACCAGGGGCACTGCTGTTTACAAAGGGTTTTAAAATTTTGAAAGTGTTTTGCTTCAATAACAAAGACTTTCTACTTTAAAGAGCTCCCTTTTTACAGGTTTATAAAGCAGTTTGTTGTTCACCAAGCATGTCCTAATATATAAGGTACTTTACAGTTTACAGAATGCTTTAATATCAACCAGTACTCTTTACAAAGTATATTTTACAAAGTGCTTTGGTATTTGTCAAGGACCTGTCAGTTCACAAAATAAAGGTTATTAAGTGCTTTGCCATTTACCAAGAGGGCTCAGTTCACAGAGCACTTTATAGTTTAACAAGTGTTTTGTTATTCACTGAGGATATTCACTAAGTTCACAAACAGTTTAGAGTTTACTAAGTATTTTGTCATTTTCTAGGGTGTCCCAGTTCATAAGGCATTTACAGTTCACTAAATATTTTATCATTCACTGAGGACCTTCTGGGCCATGGAGTGCTTTACAGTTTACAAAGTATTGCTGCTGTGCACCTGTTCCTCCCTCTATGCCCCCAACAATCCCTGGATGCTCCCACCTCAATGATGTGATCCCTTCCATCCTTGCCATGCAGTGCTTCCACTGCACAGATGTCCAGTCCTCCAAAAATCTCTGAGCATGTATCCACCCACAGCTTGTACCTGCCATGACACAGGGCAAGAAAGCCTGTCAGTGCCTTGCCTGGGCAGCCACACTCCCACTTTCACTTCCCTCCCTGCTGAGTTCAGGCCAGCTACCTGTCAGACATGGCAATCTGCTCAAGCATTGCAGAGCCAGTGTTGGTCTTCCAGTTTCCTGAAACTGATGTCCTCCTGGGGGACAAAAGGAAAGAGGAAAGAGACTCAGGGGGACCTGGCCACACAGGGTAGGGCATAGAACCCCTACCTGAGCCTTGGTCACTCCACTCACATATAGGCCTTGTAGTTCTGCCCAATCTTTTGGATGCGCACATCATATTTGGCATCAATGAAGGGCTCGGCAGTGGCATATGTCTTGGTCAGTGCCACAACACTTGCGATGTCCTGGAAGTCATGCTGGTTGTCCACCTTGACCTATGGGAAGGGGTGGGGATCAGGGCCTGGGCAAGATAGGGCAGCAGTGGGCAGTGGGGATGCCTCGGTTTGGGGCATGCACACAAATGACACAGGTAAGCTGAATACACAAAAATTCGGTGGACACCAAGGCATTTACACATGCATAATTCTGGACCTCCTGATTTTTATATGTATACACAGAAAAAGTTGGGTGTATACAGCTGTGAACATACTAAAAACTATTGAATTGTCCACCTTAAATGGGTAAGTTGCATGGTATATGAGTTATGTCTCAATAAAACTGGGAAAATTGTATATGTACAGTATATGGATAGAGACCCAAAATCAGCTGTACACATGATGTACAGAGAGAAGCACAGACACACTACAACATATAAATTACAAGTCTGCCTCTACATACACAGAGAAAATCAGATGGAAAGCATAAAGGGACCTCAAGACCCTTGAACATAAAAGATTACATAGTGTGTGTTATAATGCAGAGGCATGCACATACATAGATACAATGCTGTCTGTATACACTAACAAAATAACAGGACACATAAATTGGTCTAACAACACCTAAGAATGTGAGGGAAAATATACAAATAGATAAAAACAACCCAGGACACACAATTAAATTACTGATGTACATTGAATATACAATATACATCTACATACACATGCACAATGCCAGGAGTGTGCACCCTTTACAAACACACAGACATACCCCACCTGGGGACTCACCTTGCCCATCCCAGAGTGTGCATGCCCCATCTTCACAACCACAGGGTATGTTGTGCTGCTGAGCTGGTAGGGTGGAAAGGCAAAGTATGGTCAGGACAGAAGGGCTAATTGCCAGGGATGGGGGTGGTGCTGAGGGGAGCCCACCCAGGTGGAGCCGCATTAGGAGCCATTTCCCAAAAGAGATAGGTCAGAGACAGGCAGACTGTAGCTGGAAGTCACACAGCAGTGCCTTCTAGCTCTGAGTCAATCCAGAGCCCTGTATGCCTGTCCCTCCCTTCACCATCCCCAAGTCTCAGGTTTACCACTCCTGCTTTCCCAGGCAGAGGCATAGGATTAGGGTGGGGGCCTTTTCCAGAAAAGGGAAAGTTTGTTTATACAGTGACTGGATGATAGAGAAGTGAGTGTGTTCATGTGTGTGCCTGGAGGTATGGTGGTGAGCATGTAGCAACTGGACCCTTCAGCCAGGCCTTGTATATAATAAGCCTTGTCTACATGCATTACACAACCTGGAGACACACACATAAACCCTCAGAACTCAGATCTACACAACCAAACCCATAGATGCCCATGCATGTTGAGACCCACAAGACAGACCTGCAACTGACACAGTCTCCACAGCGCACTTTGCTTTCCGGCTACACAGACACAGCCATTCAGCCAGCCTGGTACTGTGTAGGGCAGGGGCCAGTGCTCCTGGCCAGCCTCCTGGATGAGCAGCTTACACACGGCCCTCCTCCCATCACCCAAACCCACATAACAGTTAGAGGAACACACACATGAAGGATTACCTATGCAATATAGAGACAACCCTCAAGACACAGCCAAAGAATGCAGAGGCACATAAAAGTCTGACAGGCATGAACAACAGAACTGGGCATATAGTCAATCAACACTCATGGACACATGCAGTACTCCTAGGCATGCTCACAACAAACAGAAGGACCCACACCATTATTCAGAGGTACACACACCACTGAGACCCATAACACAGAGACCCACATCATACTTCTGGGCATATAAAAAGTATATCTAGGGACATACAACATGTCTTGCTATATATACAAACGGGGATACACACAACTAGAGATACCCACACTGTCTGCCAAACATACAGACAACACTTGTAGGTGTGTGTGTGTGTGTGTGTGTGTGTGTGTGTGTATGCATGCACATGTATACACTCATGCTCACACATTCAGGTATGGGAATATCTCAAGTCTTCCCGAACCTGGGCAGGATAGAGGGGACTGAGTGGTGCAATCCCAGCCCCACCATAGCACAGGATGCATGCAGGGCTATGCCCTCCCTGTGCTACACAGACAGCTTCTCCACAGGGTAGAGAGATGTCATTCCTGGAGGGGTGGAGAGGCGGAGGGGTGGCTAGGGTGTGGCAGTTCCCGACAGGCACAGGAAGCCCGCAAGCTCAGGGTGACCGATTGACCTTCAGGTCTCGCCTTCCCTCTGCACTCCCACCTTCCTCATTTCCCAAATGGCTGGCGTCATTACGGGGCACTGAGAGGCACCCTGTTGGGATGGCTTACAGGGATTCTCTAAGTGACATTCCACGGAAACACTGTAGAGGCAGCTCATGAACTAACACAGGCACACTCACAACTCACAGAGGGGAGCAACACATCCACAATTACATATGCAACCTAGACCCACTTTACAGATGCAGTAGCACAGTTCCCAGAAGCAACACAAAACACACAAGACTACACAAAACACTCAGGTCCACATATACACACCACCTAAAGGCACACACGCAATTCTCAGAAGCAAGGACAACAGCAGAGAGCTGCACACAAGGGTGCATGCACACACCCGAATTTTCTAGGCTTCTTTTCATGAACTGTCCTTTCTTCTGGACCTGGCCCTGATCACAACACTATGGATATGTGTATGTGTGTGCCCGCACATGTGTGCATGCAAGGAGCTCTGCACTCTGGGGTCCAATGGAGAGCCCTAGCTTTGAATCTTGGCCTCTCCTCTTTCTAAGGCCACATTGGTGGGACCCTAGGCAGGTCACTTAACCTCTAAGCCTCAGTTTCTTGATCTGCACAAAAGGCACAATCAGGCCCATGCACTTGGTGTGCTGTGGGGATTGCCAGGTGTTCCCTCTGAACACCCAGCTGGGCCCCATAGCCCCCACCCCCACCCAGCTCCCCAGATGATCACATACCTGGACACCCCTCCACAAAACCCCACCAGTTTCAAAACATGCACAATAACCTGGATCCACACAACCCCTCACATATAGGCAGCCGGCAAAACTCTGCTGACTCAGGTTTCAGAGTCACAGCTGGCGTCAGAACCAGGGTCAGTGAGGGGCTACAGCAGGACTTTCCCTTCCTTCACTTCTCCCTTTGGCCCCACCACTGACTTACTCAGCCTCCTGTCTCATTTACTCTCCTTCCCTCACTTTCACAATCGGCTTTTCTAAATTCCTGGTTTATGTCTCTTCCTCGCCCCAACTTTCTGGTCCCCCTAACAGAGTCATTTCTTCACTCTCATTCCTAGGCAGGCCACTCAATCCTTTGTGTATCTCAGTTTCCTCATCTGCATAATGAGAATATGAACAGTTTCTAACTCATAGGGATGTTGTGATGAACAGATTAGTTATGTCGGGAAAAATGCTTAGCACAATATCTGGCACACAGGGAGTCTGCACCCTCCAAAAGTGTCGGGTACTATTATTACTATTGATTTAACATACCTTGGTTAGCCCACATTAATTAACAAGGAGGCAATCAGGATTGACTGTGATAAAGTTCTTACAAAGATTAAAGAACAGTGCTTGATAACCAGTAAGTACTCCATAAGTGCTGGTGGTAGTTTTTGTTGTGGTGGTATTATTCTTTTTGATTGGGCTAACCTCCCTGAGTTAAACCAGCTTAATTAGCAAGTGGGTAATGGAGATAGAATGAGATAATTTACACAAAAACTTCAGGGCATGGTATACAGCAAGTGCTTAATAAGTGACTACTATCATCACTACCATCATTATTATTATTTTTCTGTCCTTCTTGAGCTAAAGAAGGATGTTAATCAGCCCTCATATCCCTTTCTCAGGACCCCAGGGAAGATTCAGGCAGCATCTGGAAGCTGTCGGGCAGGGATTGCCTCACCACACCACCACTCCCCCTCCACCAGGGGTATGAGGGAGGATGGGGAAGAGACAGGGCAGGATGGGAAGGTATCAGTTTTCTCCTGACTCACTGGCCTCTCACCACTATTCAGCTCCCCCCACCCAATGCTCATTAATTCACCAGCACCTTCCCTACTTGCCAAGCCTGGGTTAAGATCCTGGTACCAGGTGGCGTAGGTTCAAATCCCAGCCATTTCTTGTGATGCGGGGAGAGTTCTTTAATCCTGCTATGTTTCATATTTCCTCATCTGTAAAATGGAAATAATACTGGTACCCAACTCAGAGAGTTATTGTGAGCTTTTAAAAACTGAATTATAGTTGACATTCAATATTATATTAGTTTCAGGTGTATGACAGTGATTCAATATTTTTATACATTATGAAATGATCACCATGATGTCTAGTTAGCATCTGTCACCATACAAAGCTATTACAATATTATTGACTATATTCTTTGTGCTATATATTGCACCTCCCTGACTTGCTTATTGTATAACTGGGAGTTTATACCTCTTAATCCCCTTCACCTATTTCACCCACTCCCCACCCCTCCTCCTCTCTGGCAACCTCCAGTTTGTTCTCTATGAGTGTCTTTTGTTTTGGTTGGTTGGTTTTTTAGATTCCATATATAAGTGAAATCATGCTATATTTGTCTTTTTCTGTCTTACTTATTTCACTTAGCATAATGCCCTCAAGGTCCATCCATGTCACAAAACTTTTTGCTTCAAGTGAGATAAACTATGCCAAGTGCCTGGTACATAGTTGGTGCTATGTAAATGCTGACTACTTACTTGCCTGTGTTTTCTGAGAGGAGTTAAGACCCAGGCTCTGGCTCCAGGCCACCTGAATTCAAGTCCTAGTTCTGCAGTTTATTAACTGTGATCCTGGATAAATCACTTACTCTCTCAGTTACCCCAGATTGTATTCCTCCTCCATTCACCTGCTTTATCTCTTTCCACTGCTTCTAATTAGTCTCCTTCCAGCCTCCCCTACTCTTCACCAGAATGTCGGAACTACTAGAAATGTTTGTATGTGCTTGGCATATAGTAGGTGCACAAGAAATGTTCATCCATGTAACAAAGTAATTTGGGCTTCAGCCATGGGGAGTTTGGGGGCTGTGATTGGATAGACTTGGGAGAGAGTTAGGAAACTTTAGGGAATTGCACTGGGGAAATCCTGCCTCTAAGCCCTCTATTGCAAGTACTGGGGCTGGACTGCGAGGTGGGGGAGGGGGTTGGCCAGGGCGAGGCCCAGTGGGAAGGGAAAGGAGGAGGGTGAAGCTTCTTTTCGGCAGCTCTCGGCCCGCCCCTTGGCCTCCACTGATGGTGGGCGGATGAGTAATGCATCCAGGAAGCCTGGAGGCCTGTGGTTTCCGCACTGCTGACACCCCCGCCCCTTGAGTATACATTTATCCTCCGCTGCTCAGGCCCTGCTGCCATCACCGCAGACCCAGCGCCTAGAGAGACTACACCAGAGGTAGGTAGGGCCTGGGTGGCCCCAGGGCCTGGAGCGGAACTGGAGCTTTCCTGCCACTCCGACACTTGGCTGCTTAGACTGGCCAGGATGGCGGCGGGTACCAGGACCCTGGGCTGGCCAAAGGGAAGACAGGGTGGTGGTGGTTGCAACTGCTTCCCCAATCCAGACACTCCAAACTCCTTCAAACCTCATATTTATTCCAACTCCCCCAAACTCATAAGCCCCTAATATCAGATGCCTCCAAGCGGTAAATGCCCCTAAATTCCCTCATTGCCTCCTAACTTACCCACTGTAAACCTCTGAAGCTCCCTAAATTCTCCCAGCCCTCCAGTCTTCCAGACTCCTAAATCCCCAGCTCCCTAAACCTGGAAACTGTCTGCTTCCAAATCCCTCTAGCACCCTCATCCTCTTAAACCCCAAACTCCCTAAACTCTCTAAACTCCCAACCTCCTCCAAATTCCTCAGCCTCTCTCAAATATTCTACCTCCTCTCTCAATATGCACAACACTGAAACTGCCAACTCCCTCAAACTCCTCCAGCTCCCCACACCCCAAATTCCTCACTCCCAACTCAACTTTCTGACTTCCCCAGCCCCCCTGAATTCCCAAACTTCCCAGTCCCCTCTCCCTCAAGCACTAGAACCCCATAATCCCCCCACTAACCCAGCCCCCTAAATCTCTCAAACTTCACAACTCCAAAACTCTCCTGACCCCCTAAACTCCTGTGGGCTCTCATATCCCCTACCTAAAATTCCCAAACTCTGCAACCCCTCAAGCCCAAGTACAGTCGCCTAACTCCCCTCCAGGGTGCTGGGGGGCGGGTGGGCAGGATGGGGTGGCAGGCCTGCAGAAGTATGAGGATCAGCTGAGTTGGGAGCTGCCTACCCCTTCCTTTCTTCCTCTGCAGAACTCACCATGGCCTCCTTGGCACCTCTGGCCTCTGGCATCCTGTTGTTGTTATGGCTGACAGCCCCCAGCAGGGCCTGTACCTGTGCCCCACCCCACCCGCAGATGGCCTTCTGCAACTCTGACCTCGGTAAGTGTACCCCATTTGCCCTCACTCTCTGCTTTGTTTTCCATGACTCTGACTCTGCTTTTGCCACACTGGCATCCTCATGCTTCCTTGATTACTCCAGGCCCAGTACTACCTCAGGGCCTTTGCACTGGCTGCTCCCACTCTGCCTGGTATACCTGTCCTCCCAGGAATCCATGACTAACTACCTGAAATGTCACTTTCTCAAAATTTTAACCCCTATCCCCTAGTACTCCTGGTCCCCCTTACCCAGCTTTGAAGTTCCCCATCATACTTAATACCTTTTAATATTCCATAGACTTATCTATTTTGTGTGTGTTTAGTCTGTATTTTCTTCACCTAAAACCAGAAGAATACCTGGCAATCAACAGGTGCTCCAAAATATTCTCTGAGTGAATGAACACATAATGAATATATGAAAAAAGGCTTAAAGCAGTGCCTGGCAAAAAGTAGGCACTCAGTATATAGGTGAATCAATAAACAAATGTGTAAATCTCCTAGTGTGTTGTCTGGCATCCAGGTTGCTATTTAAGTATGTGCTTTGCTAGTATGAATATTATGATCATTTTCTTTTTATTGGCTGATGTAGTCCATTTGACTAATTTTTCCTCCTCCTTTGCTGCAGTCATCAGGGCCAAGATCATGGGGACCCCAGAAGTCAACCAGACCACCTTATACCAGCGTTATGAGATCAAGATGACCAAGGTATCCCACCTGCCCCTTCCTCAACAGTTCCTAACATCTTCCTCCCTGTCAAGAGAGAGAGCAAGAGAGTGCAAGAGTGCGAGAGTGTGCGAGAGCGAGCGCGAGCCTATAGCCATTGGTTGGTGAGGAAGTTAGCTATGATCTCACAATACTATATGAAGAAGTGGAGTGGGAGGATTATATCAGTAAAACACTCTTCCCTTCATCCATTGGCAGATGTTCAAGGGGTTCAACGCTCTGGGGGATGCCCCTGACATCCGGTTCGTCTATACCCCAGCCATGGAGAGTATCTGTGGATACTTCCACAGGTCCCAGAACCACAGCGAGGAGTTTCTCATCGCTGGTGAGGTCCCACCCCATCACCCTTGGCCATACCCACCCATCCCTCAGACTCTGCCTGGCAACCAGGCGAGGCTCTGAGGGATGAGTCCTAGTTGAAATGGGGACAGCCCCCATTTCAGACTATCATAACACCCTTAGCCAGTCTGTCCTCAAGGGACACCAATCAGGCAATTAGAAGCAGCCTGTTGCCTCGCCCCTCCCCCACAGGACGACTGTGGAAGGAGCATATGCACATCACCACCTGCAGTTTCGTGGCTCCCTGGAATAGTCTGAGCTCTGCTCAACACCGGGGCTTCACCAAGATCTATGCTGCTGGCTGTGAGGAATGCACAGTGAGTGCCTGGGTCCTGCCCATTACCTGGAGAGCACTCCTTGGACTCTTCCCCAAACCATAGCTTGTTTCTTGCTCTCTCTGGCTATTCCTTGTCCTTTTGGCTATACCCCAAATTCTTGGGCTGTCCATGATCTGTCTTGCTATTTCCCCAAACCTGAGACTATTCTTAAACATTTTGATTGTACCTTTGCCAGGTGTCTGATACCTGGGGATTCTCTGTTCCCTGGATTTTCTGGATGCTTTCTGTCCCTCTAACTCTTCATCATGACTATTCTATAATACTGTGTCTGCTACTGACCCCCTGGGATTGTTTCTTGGTTCCTTAGAATGTTCTCCAAGAACCCAAAGTGCTGTTCCTCAACCCATTGACTCTTCCCCAGCACATTTGATTGTTGTTCTTCAGCTGTGACTATTCCACACACAAGGGCAAATTACACTGCCCTTCTGACTATTCCAAGACTGTTCCCTGATAGCCCTGAATATCTTCTGACCCAGTGAATGGCTCTGAGCCCCACAGCTCCTTCCTATGCTTAAGTTCCCCACTTGCCAGCTGTTCCTTTATACTGCCAGTTGTTTCCTATTCTATGGAACTGTTCCTCAGAAGACCCACCTGACTGACCCTGTAACTGATTCCAACTACCAGGAAACTGATCCTTTTGCTAGATTACTGTCACCTCACTGAGCCAAATGACTATTCCCCCAATGGGAGGGGCTGTTCTTGAGTCTATACCCAGGTGGGGTGATACTATGTCTCCCCAGCAGCTCGATGTTGAAAGCTGAGAAGGGGAAAGTTCTGCTCTGTCAGGGAAGTAGGGGCAGGAGGAGAAGCCCTCAGATGTGCCTCCTTTCCTTCCTCTAGGTGTTTCCCTGTTCATCCATCCCCTGCAAACTTCAGAGTGACACTCACTGTTTGTGGACAGACCAGCTCCTCACTGGCTCTGACAAGGGCTTCCAGAGCCGCCACCTTGCCTGCCTGCCACGGGAGCCAGGGATGTGCACCTGGCAATCCATGCGGTCCCGGATCGCCTGAATCCTGCCTCCAGCAGAAGCCAAAACCTGCACAGTATTCACCCCTTTTCCCACTCCTGTCTATCTTTCTTTAAGACAATGAAATAAAGACACTCAACAGGCAGTGTCCCTGTATAATGTCTGGGAACAAACTCTTGTCACTAATGACCTAGTGGGAACACCCTAGGACCAATGCTGAGGAAGTGAGGGGTGCAAAATGTTAGCTTTTTGTATTTTACATAATTTGAGGTATTGCTAATAATTCTCTACATTGGTATTAGCATTGGTGATCTGCAATGTCAGTAATTTAACCTGCATCATCATCCACAGCTTATTGGATAATCTCTCTACTTGATACTTTAAAACATTTTACTAGACTAATTCATGTCTTATTTTCAGAGTGCTTTCTACTTCATAAATTGCCTACTGCTGAAATATCACTACCTCATTGGCAAATTCCCCTATTCACAAATCCCGCCAGACAACAAGCTTATTGATAAATTCCCTATCAATCGGTTAACAGCTCTCTTTGCCTTGGGCATTGTCCTGATGTCATCCAGTAAGGATATCTTGCCCCATCTGAATCTGTGGGTGTTACTATCCCACCCTTAGGTTTTGTACTGTTAGTCTGACTTGAGTGAAAGGAGAAAGCCCCAGAAGTCCTGGACCCCTTCTCCACATAACCCAGCCAGGTACTCTGGAAGAACAGATAGCCCTGTCCCTTCTCCTCAACCGTGGCCTGCGAGAGATTCCTTGGAAGTGGTTGTTTGGAGACTAGGAAATATAGAAAGAAGGTATAATCTGGAAATCCCAAAGCTCTGCCCTTCTTGCCCTTCTCCCCCTTCTGCCTCTCCTCCCCTCACTCCTCTGCCTAACTTCGACAGCAGTGGAGTGCAGGTAAGGGGTCAAAATCAGGTATGTCAGTCCCCACCTCCCAAACACACCTCTCTCTACAGAGCTGTCCCCTCACCAAAACTGGGGCTTCTAGACCAGAGCCTTAACATTTCTGGCTCATCTTCTCCCATAAAACCTGAGCAAGAGACCCTCAAAACATGCCTTTCCTTAGGCCTTCCTGCTCCCACGGCTGATACCAGGCCCTCTGGGTCTTTCCCAGTCCCTGGCTCTTACCTCTTACACTCCAAATGTCCTGACTCAAGTGAGGCCCCTGGGAGCCAGAAACTCAGATTGCTGCAAATGTTCAACGGAACACTCAAGTGATCCATTGACTTGAATCTGCTTGAAAAAAGGCTCTAAAATATCTTCTTTGGTGAAGAAAAGGACCTCCAAATTCCCTCCCATCAGACTACCCATTTCTCCTGCCAATAAAAAACCCTTTTAGGGCACTCTGGTTCACCAAGCATGGCCCTTGGATTCTTTGTGGTCTGATCCTTTTGCATTCCTGGAGATTCCCTCAGGGTCCAAGGTATGTCCTGGATGGAGATGGGTGGACTTTGAGCACCCAGTGCTTATCTGCCTACGCAGGGGATACCCCTGCAGCAATTTCTACGACAGCACTTACACCTTGGTTATACCCTGAGTGGATCTGAACACCATCCATCAAAAGGGGTAAATGGCAGCCTTCACTGATGGGTATAAATGTAAGGGAAGGGCCTGGGCCCTAGTGGCCATGGCACTATTGTCTCAGCTGCCTACAAGAATTTGGAAGCTCCTGACAGTTCACCAAACTCTAGTACTATCAGCTGTCTGAACTCTTATATTGTTCCCTGTCCTCAACACCAGTTCCCTGATCCCTCAGCTAACCCCTGGGAGGAAGGAGATGTAGAATGTGGCAGTGAAAGAATGGAGCCCAGAGTGGAGGCCATTCTGCCAAACTGTCTAGCTAGATCAAGACATCAGTGCTTCATGGACAGGGTTGTTCTACTACAGCCTTTTTCAAAGAGTCCAGAGCAGCATACAAGGCCACCACCCCCAGACCCTGGCAAGAGTTCTTCGCAGGATATCTGTAATCCTGGGGTCATTATATCTCTCCACCACTCTTCTAGAAAATCCACTAAAGTGAGCAAAGTGAGTTATACGCACCCCAGCATTTGGTTTGTCTTTGTGCAAATCTCTGCTTGGGAGAGACTGATGGCTGAGAAGAATGTGGGGGTGACAGCTTTGTGAAGTGTGCAGCATGGGGGTCAGCTCACTGGGTAGCCTGGGGGACAGCCCTTCCATAACTGGAGACTTAATACTTCTTCCTAAAAGTGGGCCTCACAAGTCTCTACCCATAATCCTTTTGAGGTCTGTGCTAGGGTTAGAGGATGATCCATAGGTATATTAGCCCCTTGAGTATTTTTTTCAGGTCAAAACACATGAAACTCTCATAACAATAACTTCATATGCAATATTACTAATAGTGATTTAATTTCTAGACAAGTAGTGTAGTGTGATAATTAAGAGCATGAATGCTGGATGGAGCAAGTCACTTGCATTCAGATCCTGCCCCTTCATGTACTAGCTCTGTGTCCTTGGGGAAATCACATTACTTCTTTGTGTCTCAGTTTCCACATCTGTAAAGTAGGAATTAAAAAATGCCTAACTCATAGGCATAAATGTGAGCATTAAATGAGGTCATACATGTAAAGTGCTTGGAACAGTGGTAGCCACATAGCACTTATGAGTATTAGTTATTATTAGTCGTATGATTAATATAATTTAATATATAACAGTAGTGGTAATTCTTATCAGTAATGATTATTTGAAATGTTTCAAATAATGTTTAATATCAAGAATGATAATTTACAATATTAGAAATAATATATCAGTAGTAATAATTTAATACACCCTGGAAACCTTAGTTTAACTTGAGATCCTGATAACTTCTCTCAGAGATGTTACAAATATTTAATATACTCATTTGTTATTTTTATTATTACTATGACATTTGTACACTGCTTCCCAGTGTGCAAATCCTCTTACTGCAAAATACCAACATTTTCAAAGACTTCTGAGGACAACCCCTCTGCCCAGAGGTAACGTTCCCCACTATAAAGTTTTCACTGTGGACAATTCACCACATTTAGAAATCTCTGTCACCAAGACTATAGGTGACAATCTCTAAGCCCTTGGTAAATCTTTCCTTTGAAAAGTCCCCTCTCCTCACTGGTCAAATCTCTTGTTTCACAAATACCCCACTAACAAATACCTCTGTTGAGCTACCTCCTTATTCATAAATATCCCACTGACATATCCCCATTAATAGCCCCCATTGACAAATCTCCCCATTCACAAATACCCAGCAGCAATCTATCACCCACTGATAGACCCTAGTAACAAATATCTCTCTTCATAATCATCCATCTATTGGCATATCCCCTACGGGCCACTCAGTTGACAAATTTCTCTATTCATAAATAACTTTCTATGACATAATTCCCACTGACAACTTCTATCAACAATTTTCCCATTCATATATCTTGATCCACTGGCATATCTTCTCATTCATACATACCCATCAAATCTTCCCATTTATAAATACTCACCACTGCTATCTATCTCACTAATAAACTTGTTTGAAATTCTTTCCATTCATAAAACCTCCCTACCCTTTCACTTCTATCACTCAAACGCCATTGATACATTCCCCTGTCCTTAGATATCTCCAATTGGAAAATCTCCCTGCTGGAACAGCTCTCAATATATTACTCCATATGTCGAACTCCACCTCCCCAGTGATGAATGAAGAGGTAGATTTCTATAAGATGACCAACCATTTCTTTTTATCAATAGTGACTAACACCTACGGCTAATTATCCAGCCCTGAATACCTCCTATGCCAGTAGTGGTGAAATCTGAGGACCAACTCCAATTACACTGTAGAGCCCCCACCAAAGGAAATGATTAGGACACAAATTCTCTGTAGATGTGGGGGTGAAGGTAGAGCTTTAAAAAGATTAATTGAAAGTATTCATAAGACTCTGTTAGAACCCCAGACACACTCCCCAACTATCCTACTCTAGTAGAAGGCTGAAGGTTTAATCTCTTGAAAGAGTAAAACAGAAGGTTCATGTGAGCAGGAATACCTATGTTGCACCTCCCTGTTGTTGACTATTTATCCACCACTGAGCTTGGGCCTCCTGCTGAACCTTCATGGAGAGCTATAGTTCTGACAGAAGGAGGTGGGGCCATTAGTACCAGAGGCCCAGATTCAGTGTCTTTTCCCCCTACTACACCATGAGGACCTCCTTCTGACCCTGGGCCCCTGGAAAGCAGTAGTGTTAGACAGATGCTTCCTGAAGCCTCTCTTGTTTGGGATTAAGCTGGCATGGGGAAAAGTCATATTTCAACTCTCTCCCACCCTTGTATCTTTCAGGCCTCTGCCATGAATCCCACATTCCTGCTGATCCTTGCTTTGCTCCTGGCTCTGTCTACAACCACTCTTAGGTAGGCCTTTGGGTACTAATGACCACACCCCCACACTGCTTGTTGTAACTCAGACGTGAGTAAGTCTGGGCAGACCTCAGAGGGGCCTCCAATAAAGAGGCTCACAGTGAGGTTCCAGAAGGGTAAATAAAGTCCACTGAAATGGTAACAGCCTGGTGGAGAGGTGCTCTGTAAAGTTTTTGTTTGTTTCTTTGTTTGTTTTTGGAGTCTTGAGGATGAAGAGAATTTTGAATGCCTGAATACCAAAGGGTCCCCTGACACATATTTCCCACCCCTAGTCCTCATGGCTTAATTCCTGGGGCCCATCCTCCTCTCTGAGATCATGAGGCATTATGAGTTCAAATCACCAGGGTACCCTGCCCACCTCTTCCCCACACCTGTCTCCCCACCGAAACACAAGCCCTGACCCTGCTCTGGCTGAGATCCAAAGGCTACTGATGTGATATTCAGACCCCAGCCCCTCATCCCATAAATACTCTTCAGTATAAGTGCCATTTTTCCCCCATTCACAGATAATCAAGGTTCCCAGAGGAGTTTTGAACCTCTAGTTAATGAAAGTACCAGACTATATAAAGAACAAGGTGGTTTTATCTACATGCTCATCAAGAACAGCTGTGGTGACTTTATGACGAGAGATTCCCCTTTAGGAATCCCTCATCATGGGTCAGCCAGCCTGTCTCCACTTTGTATGGACTCCTTATCTTCAGGCCTCCCTCTGCCCCAGCCTTGGAACAAAGTGTCCCCTCCCTGGGGCACTCTCCCACAAGGTGCCACCCAACCCAAGATACTGTGTTTCCCAATTTCAGGCAACCACAGCACATTCTGTTCCTGACCTCTAGTGTCCTGAATCTTTTGGACTCACTACTTGGGAAAGTCATAGTCTGTCCTAACCAAGGAACATCTGGTCACACTTTAATGATCATCAGGGGATGGCTTTGTCCTTTCTAGACTCCTTGAATGATGGAAACTTGCATTTCAGGGAATGAGTGGTGTATCTTTGGAAGTAGCTCAGGGAGGAACATATTAGGGAGGCTTCATGAATATGTACAGGAAAGAATGCCACTGGGCTTTGAGTGTGCCCTTTAGGTATGTCTGCAGCCACAGCGCCAGCTCTCTCCCTTTTTTTCTGCTCCCTGCTCCTGTTTGCCAGTCCCCATTTCCTTTCCTTGTCTCCTGCTCCTTCGCCCTGCCCTCTACTCCTTCTCCATGTTCCATATCGCTTTCTCTCATCCTTCTCCCCATCCTTGTTGTCATTCCTCCCTGCTCCCCACTCACAATTTGCTACTTTTGTTCATTGTTCCCTGATCCTTCTGCCTATCTTTAGTCCCTACTGCCCTTTTCTTCTAGGAGCAGAAACTATGAGAAGAGTGTGGAATGGTGCTCTGCCCAACTACTAGGTGCTTCCCTGACATCCCTGCAAGCCACATACCTGAATCCCAATCTTGCAGTGTCCATGAAGGGACATTTGCTTGGCTGAGCACTGGCAATAAGAACATGAAACCATCAACTTGTTTGCCTTCCTTGGTGATATTTTGAACCTTTAGATACAATAGCCTCCTGCCTTAGATGCAGACTTCTACTCAACCACGGTGAGTTGAGAACTCTCCACCTTCTTGAAACTTCTAAACCTCCCTAAGTCCACCAATCTCCCAAAGAATATCAACTTCTAACTGTGATAGGGATCCATCTTGTCATGTTGTTTATTGACCTGGGTGCAGGTGACAGGAGTGTGTTTGCTTTGTGAAAATTCAATGAACTACCCATTTATGATATGTTCCCTTTTCTGGGCTGATTATATTTCAATGAAATTAGCCCCTCAAAAGAAAACATTTCACCCTATGACATATCTCCCTGCTCCTTCCTTCACTTCCTCACTCCCTCCTGATCTCTCTTTTTCACACATACCTGACCCTGTTGATTCCTATCCTAAAGCACCCTCTCATTCCTCACTGCATAAGAAGCATGAATCCTGAGCCCAGAGAAAAGATTGAATCCAGAGAGACCTTGGGATTGGACTCCACCTGTAGTATTGTGAACCCTCTTTAAATATTTGTTGAGCCATAAATAACCTGGAATGTAGGTAGCAAGGGAGGTGAAGTTCCTATTCCCATAGCACCCCCTACACCTAGGTCTATATGACCAGGTTTATGTAAGCAGATCACCAGGCTAGAAAAGCTAGGGGGACAGAGAAGTCAAACTGTGCTTAACAGGGTCCTCCCATGAACCCTACCCTTGACAGGTGACTACTTAGACACACTGAGCTGAGAGGTTTTGAAGTTTCCTAGTGGTCTGCAACACTCAATCAGAATGGCAAGAAAAAAGATGATGAGACTATAAAAATAATTTAAGGAGAATATGGAACACTATTAAGGCTCAAAATATTCATTTGATTGGTGTATCAAGATGTTGAACAGCTGTTTGAAGAAATAATGATGGAAAACTTCCCTAACCTGGTGAAGGGAAATGGACATAAAACCCCAGGAAGCTCAGAGAATTTCAAAAATCAGGGATCCAAAGAGGCCCACACCAAGATACTTCATAATTAAAATGCCCAAGGTTAAAATACAAAGAAAGAATATTAAAAGCATCAAGAGAAAATCATATAATTACATATAAGGGAACACCCATAGACTGGCAGCTGATTTTTCAAAAGAAACTATGCAGGACAGAAGGGCTTGGCAAAAAATATTCAACAGGATAAAGACCCAGGATATACAACCAAGAATAATTTATTCAGCAAAGCTATCATTTAGAGCTGAAGGACAGATAAAGAGCTTCCCAGACAAAAATAAGCTAAAGTAATTTATCACCACCAAGCCAGTATTACAGGAAATGTTGGAGGGGCTTCTTTAAGAAGAAAAAATATAAGACTCACTGCACATTAAAAGACACACAGACTAAAAGGAAGGGGATGGAAAAAGATATTAGTTGGATAGACCTAGAAGGTATTTAAGTCATACAGGAAAAGATAAACACTATATGATTTTACTTAATCTAAAGAATAAAAAGAACAAACTAATAAAAAACAGACTCACAAGTATAGTGGGCAATTTGATGACAGAGAGGAGGGAGGCTTGGGGGCCTGGGAGAATGGAGTGAAGGGTTAAACAAGTACAAATTAGTAGCTGTCGAATGGTCATGGGTATTGGGGTCACAGCATAGGCAATGCAGTTAGAATTAATATGTTGGCTAGGTGGAGGGTCAGGGGAGGGAGAGAATAATTGGGGGAATTGTTTTGACAAAATATATAGATGTCTAACCAATGTACTATATACTTGAAACTAATTTAAATAAAAAAAATTAAAAAGGACAAATTTTAAGCTTTATCTTACTAGGATTATTTTTCAGTGGTATGGGTGTTGAAATTCTAAAACTATTTCTGTGTATTGTGGGATTAAACAAATGAGTTAATATATTGATGATGTTGGAGGTTAAGGCTCTTACTATTAGAAAAGAGAAATATAAATATAGAATTGGGAAAAACTAGAAGAAATGCTGTGATGTGTTCAATTAATAGGAGGTATCAATATGAAATTATATATATATGTGTGTGTGTGTGTGTGTGTGTGTGTGTGTGTGTGTGTGTGTATATATATATATATATATATATATATATATTCATTTCCTGGCTCTGTATGAGGGAACCTAGAAGGAAAGGCACTCTAGTAATAATGAATACATCTAGCTGCCAGATCTTGGCTTTGAAATACCATTATCCTAGGGCTGAGGCTTAGGGAAAACAAGATATGCCTGGAAGTGATGTCAGCGGAAATGCCAGTGTAAGGGACTATAAAAATCCTCTCCTCCATAAAAACAATGATAATATTGGGGGGAAAATGTCAAAATCAATTTTTTTTAGAACTTTGAAAATTGACCAAAGGTTTATAACAATTTTAAAAAATGGCTGAATATCAGTTATAACAGTAAGCTTTGTGGCATTTGAAACTTTCCTGTTTGTATCTCCTTCTCCCCTTCTCCACAACAGCCTTGAAAATCAACAGCCTTGCAATCCTGATGAAAACCAGCAACCAGCAACCACAATAGGAGGTAGAACAAATTTGGAGTCCTTCCAAAGTTTCTTTCTCAGAGAATTATTTTTATTTGAACTGTCTGGCACATTCTTAAAAATTCCACTCACAGGATTTGTCTATTTGAACTGACTCAGAGTTCACCTGCTATGAACAGTTTTGCGTGGGGGTGCTTTTCAGAAACAATCAACAGCAATTGTTTAACAGAGCAGGTACACAAGACAGAGATTACAACTAGAACAAACAACAAGTTGAACAAAAATAAAAATAAAAAAACTAACAGGAAAAGTTGGGTGATGAGATCTCCATAGGAGGCTTTGAAAAACTCCAACATATCTCTAGAAATCTAGAAAGCCACAAATGTGCATAAGGCTGTGTGCATGCCAAAGATCTCTGGATAACATGGAAGTTCTGCTCATGGAAGAAGTAAAGGCTAAGACAATGTTGTGAATAGCCTGCCTGAGCATTGAAGGCTTACAACAACATACACACAGAGCCCATCAGCAAAGCCTTATAGACCTACTAGTTCTAGGTTGTTGAAGAAATGTCTGTCTAATCATTATCTGACCTAATGGAGCAGACACTTCAGTGGCAATATATGACATAGAATAGCACTTAATGAAATTAGTTTAGGAACATCACTAAAAAACAAAGAATAACAAAAACACCTGAAGAGCAGAGCAAAGAGATTGAAACCCTCAAAAAGAATAGATCTTCTGGAGATGAAGAACACACTGCAACAATTGAAAAATGAAATAGCAAGCTTGGGAAATAGAGTCGACCAAATGGAGGAAAGGATCAGAGATATCGAAGACAAAAATCTAGAAATAAATCAGAAGGAAGAAGAGAGAAACCGAAGAATAAAAAATACTGAAAGAGAAATTCAAGAACTAGTTAATAGCATCAGGAGAGGAAACATAAAAATAATGGGCATTTTCGAAGGGGAGGAAAAGGAGCAAGGACTAGAAAGCCTTTTCCGACAAATAGTGGACAAGAATTTCCCAAATCTAAGGAATGAGCTGTAGCTTGGAATTGAAGAAGTCAACAGAACACCCAATTATCTCAACCCATAGAGGCCTTCACCAAGACACATTTTATTAAAATTATCAAAAATCAACGACAAAGACAGAATTCTCAGGGCAGCCAGCGAGAAGAAAATGGTAACTTATAAAGGAAAATCCATTAGATTATCCTTGGACTTCTCAGAAAAGAATGGAATCATATATTTAAACTATTAAGTGAAAGGAACTACAAGCCTAGAATAATGTATCCAGGTAAACTCTCCTTTAGATATGAAGGAGAAATTAAGACCTTTCCAGACATGCAAAAATTGAGAGAATTCTCCACTATGAGGCCAGTACTACAGGAAATACTGAAAGGGGTCAGCTCACCTAAAACAAAATGACAAAAAAAATACATAATTAGGAGTAAAGTGACTATCAGGCAAATAGAAGCAGAGGAGTGCAACCCTTACAAAGAACAGGGCATTGTAAGGTTAAATCATAAGAAGAGATTGTTATAACAAGATAGTAATGAACGTTCAGCATACATAGGGACAAATTGAGATAACAATGACTGAAAAAGGGAGGATTCAAAGATCCAAATTCACAAAGGGGAATGGAGATAAGGCACACACAGAAGAAAATGGACGACTGCAAATATATAATTATCCTTTACATATTCATAATGGTAACCACACACCAAAGATTCAGAACTGAAGTATATAATGTAAAACAAAAAGAACTGGAGGCAAAGCCCACAAAAGCCAACCAAAATAAAGAAAACAGAAACGCAAGGACAAGGAAGCAATGGAAACACTGAGCTACCAGAAACAAAAGATAAAATGGCTATAAGAAGACCTCATATTTCAATAATCACCCTAGATGTAAAAGAACTGAACTACCCAATAAGAAGGCACAGAGTTGCAGAATGGATAAAAAATCAAAACCCTACCATATGCTGCCTCCAGGAGACACATCTCAGCTCCAAAGACAAATATAGACTCAAAGTGAAAGGGTGGAAAATGACATTTCAAGCAAATGGTATTCAGAGAAAAGCAAGAGTAGCAGTACTAATATCAGACAAACTAGACTTCAAAATAAAAAAGGTAAAGAATAATACTGAGGGACACTTCAAAATGATAAAGGGAATCATGCACCAAGAAGACATAATACTTATTAATATCTATGCTCCCAATCAGGGAGCCCGAAATATGTAAAGCAATTACTAGCAGAACCAAAGAGAGAAACAGACCAAAACACTATCATAGTAGGGGACCTAACTACTCCACTATAAGATATGGACAGATCATACAAACAGAAAATCAATAAGGAAATAGCATCCTTAGATGATGCATTAGACCAACTGAACATAATTGACATTTACAGAGCCTTCCATCCCAAAACAGCTGCTTATACATTCTTCTCTAGTGCACATGGAACATTCTCAGGAATTGACTACTTACTGGGACACAGAGATAGCCTGAACAAATATAAGAGGGTTGAAATCATCCCGACCATATTCACTGATCATAATGCTTTGAAACTTGAGATCAACTGTAAAAAGAAATCAGGAAGAAATACAAATACATGGAGATTAAACAACATGCTACTGAAGAATAACTGTGTCAAATAAGAAATAAAAAGAGAGATCAAGAGATACATAGAAACAAATAGTGATAGTAAAACATATCAAAACTTTTGGGACACAGCAAAAGCAGTCATAAGAGGAAAGTTCACATCATTCAGGCCTATCTGCAAAAAAAAAAAAACTAGAAAAAGAAGAACAAATGAAGCCTAAAGTCAGCAGAAAGAAAGAAATAATCAAAATTAGAGCAGAAATAAATGAAATTGAAAACAAAACAAAACAGTGTTAAAAATAAATGCAACAAAGAGCTGGTTCTTTGAGAAGGTTAATAAAATTGACAAATCCCTGGTTAAAGTCACTAAAGAGAAAAGAGAAAGGACACAAATAAAAAAATAAGGGATGAAAGGGGGGAAATTATGACAGACATCACAGAAATACAAAGGATCATACAAGAATACTATGAAAAATTATATAACACCAAATTTAATAACCTAGAAGAAATGGACCAGTACTTAGAGAAATACCATCTTCCTAGACTGAATCAAGAACTGGGAAATCTAAATAGACCAATTAGCAGTGTGGAAATTGAAACAATCATAAAAAACCTATGAAAAAGTCAAAGTCCAGGACCAAATGGCTTCACCAGTGAATTCTACCAAACATCCAAGGAAGATTTAATACCTGTTCTCCTCAAACTCTTCCAAAATTGAAGGAGAGGCAAGACTTTCCAGCTCATTTTATGAAACCGATATTACTCTGATATCAAAACCTGGTAAAGATAACACAAAAAAAGAAAACTACAGACCAATGTCTCTCATGAACACAGATGCAAAAATCCTAAATACGATACTAGTGAACTGAATACAACAACACATTAAAAAAGATTATACACCACGATCAAGTGGACTTCATCCCAGAGGCACAAGGATGGTTCAACATACACAAATCAATTAAAGTGATATACCACATAAACAAATTAAAAATAAGAATCATATGATCGTATCAATAGATGCAGAAAAAGCCTTCGGCAAGGTACACCATCCATTTATGATCAAAACACTGAACAAAATTGGCATAGAAGGAAAGTACCTTACCATAATAAAGGCCATATATGACAAACCCTCAGCCAACATTATACTTCATGATAAAAAAACTAAAATCCTTCCCTTTAAGGTCAGGAACAAGGCAAGGCTGTCCACTATCGCCACTGTTATTCAATATAACACTGGAGGTCCTAGAGAGTGCAATTGGACAAGAGAAAGATATAAAAGGCGTTCATATTGAAAACAAAGAAGTCAAACTGTCACTATTTGTGGATGACATGATTCTTTATAT
Source organism: Macroglossus sobrinus (assembly GCA_004027375.1). Lineage (NCBI taxonomy): Eukaryota > Metazoa > Chordata > Mammalia > Chiroptera > Pteropodidae > Macroglossus > Macroglossus sobrinus. The sequence continues at coordinate 85,347 of PVKZ01001063.1, read as the reverse complement.
AGAAAACCCTAAAGACTCCACAAGAACACTACTAGAAACAATAAGCAAATACAGTAAAGTTTCTGGATACAAAATCAACGTTCAAAAATCCAGAGTATTTCTATACTCTAATAATGAAGTGTCAGAAAAACAAGTAGAAAAAAATCATTCCTTTTGCAATTGCAACAAAAAGAATAAAATACTTAGGAATAAATCTAATGAAACATGTGAAGGACTTCTATAATGAAAACCACAAGACCCTATTAAAAGAAATCAAAGAAGATACAAAGAAGTGGAGAGATATTCCGTGTTCTTGGATTGGAAGAATCAACATAGTTAACATGACCTTATTACCTAAAGCATTATACAGATTTACTGAAATCCCTATCAAAATACCATCAGAAATTTTAAAGAAATAGAACAAAAAAATCATCAGATTTGTATAGAAGTACAAAAGACCCCGAATTGCCAAAGCCATCCTGAGAAAAAAGAATGAGGCTGGAGGGATCACTCTGCCTAACTTCAAATTATACTAAAAAGCGACAGTAATCAAAACGGCATGGTGTCTATGGCCATGCCACCCTAAACACGTCTGATCCCGTTTTATCTCGGAAGCTAAGCAGGGTCTGCCTGGTTAGTACTTGGATGAGAGACCATCTAGGAAGACTGGGTGCTGTAGGTATAAATAAAAAAGGCATGGTATTGGCAGCAAAACAGACACACGGACCAGTGGAGCAGAATCGAGAGTCCAGAAGTAAACCCATATTTATATGGACAAATAATTTTCAATGAAACAGCCAAAAGCATACAGTGGAGAATGCAAAGCCTCTTCAATAAATGGTGCTGGGGCAACTGAAAAGCCACCTGCAAAAGAATGAAACTAGACTGTTGTCTATCAGCACACACCAAAATTAATTCAAAATGGATTAAGGACCTGAATTTAAGACTGTAAACAATAAAATGCATAGAAGAAAACATAGGAACTAAACTCAAGGACTTGGACTTAAAGAGGATTTTATAATTTGACCTCAAAAACGTGAAGTAAAAACTAAAATAAATGATTGGGACTACATCAAACTAAAATGTTTCTGCACAGCAAAAGAAATCATCAACAAGGTGAAGAGACAGCCATCTGAATGAAAAAATATATTTGCGAGCAATGCCTCTGATAAGGGTCTAATATCCAAAATATACAAAGAACTCATGCGCCTCAATAATAAGAAAAAAACAAGTAATCCAATCAAAAAACGGGCAGAGGATCTGAACAGACATTATCCCTAGAAGACATACAAATAGCCAACAAATACATTAATTAAAAGATGTTCAACATCTCTAGCTATTGGGGAAATGCAAATCAAAAACACAATGTCATGCCATCTCACACCTGTTAGAATAGCTATAATCAACAGGACTAGTAATAACAAATGCTGGAGAGGATGTGGAGAGAAAGGAACCATCATACACTGCTGGTGGGACTGCAAATTGGTACCACCACTATGGAAAAGTTTGGAGGTTCTTCAATAAACTAAAAATTGATCTACCATATGATCCATCAATCCCTCTACTGGGTATTTACCCCAAAGACTTGAAAACCCTTATCCGAAAAGATATTTGCACACCGATGTCTATATTGGCATTATTCACAGTAGCCAGGACATGGAAGCAACCAAAGTGTCCTACGATAGATGATTGGCTAAAGAAGCAATGGTACATATATACAATGGAATATTACTCAGCCATAAGAAGAGATGAAATACTGCCATGTGCAACAACATGGATGGACCTCGAGATAATCATGCTAAGCGAAATAAGCCAGACAGAAAAGGTTGAAAATCACATGATATCACTTGTATGTGGGATATAAACCTAAAAGCAACAAATGAACAGGACGAACAAACAGAGACTCATGGGCATGGACTATAGTCTAACGGTTACCAGAGGGTAGGGGGGTGACAGAGGAGGAAGGAGGTAAATGGGTAAAAGGGGTCAAATATAGAGGAGTAGGGCGAGTGTGGATTTTGGTAAAGGAGATCAAATATATGGTAGCTGAAGGAAACTGGACTTTGCGTGGTAATCACACAAAAGAATATAAGATGTCAAATTATAATGTACAGCTGAAAATTATATAATTGTATTAACAACCAATGTTACCCCAATAAATTTAATTTAAAAAAAGAAAGAAAAATACAGTAAATAAAATTTAAAAATTAACTAGAGAGTGTCAACACTAGATTTGAGCTGGAGGAATAAAGAATTAGTGAATTTTTAGATAAGTCAACTGAGATCATGCCATCCAAGGAATAGAAAAAAATGAAGAGACTCAGATGTCTGTGGAGCTCCATTAAACATAGTAATACACACATAATGGGAGTCCCCAAAGGAGAGAAAGTTGCAATAAATAAAACTTGATGGATAATGGCTGAAAACCTTCCAAATTAGATGAATAATATTTATCTACACATCTAAGCAGCTCACTGAACTTCAAGTAGGATGAACTCATAGAGATCTACATTTAGATGCACCATAAATAAACTTATAAAAGATAAAGACAAAGAGAAAATCTTTAAAGTAGTAAGAGAGAAGTGACTCATCATATTAAAGGGATCCACAGTAAGATTAATAGCTGATTTCTCATTAGAATCCTTGGAAGGCCAGAAGGCAGCGGTACATATTCAAAGTGCTAATAGAAAAGAAAGTCAGCTAAGAATTCTATATCCTTTAAAACTATATTTCAAAAATGAAGGAGAAATTAAGAGATTCACAGATAAACAATAACTGAGATAATTCATCACTATCACACTTCTACAAGAAATACTAAAAGAGTTCTTCAGGCTAAAATGAAATGACACCAGACAATAACTCAAGTACATATGAAGAAATAAAGAACACCTGTAAAGGTAACCACATAGGTAAATATAAAAGATATTATAAATACATTTTTTGTTTGTAACACTTTTGCCCTCTCATTTAAAAGGCAACTGCATCAAGCAATAATTATAAGTCTATGTTCATGGGTACACAATATATAAAGATGAAATTTGTATGATAATAATAGCACAAAGGGGGGTGAGGAAATAAAGCTATACAAATAAGAGTGTGACAAATTAATATGTTGATTGCAATCCCTAGGGAAACTACTAAGAATATATATTTAAATAAAAAACATGGAAAGGAAACAAAAGAATTAAAATGGCACATTAGAAAATACCTACTTAACAAAAAGTATACATTAATGGAGGAATACAGAGAAGAAAAGACATACGAAATAGAGAAAACAAATAGTAAATTAAAAAAACATAAATTCTACCTTAGCACTAATTACATTAAGTGTAAATGAATTAGACAATCCAATTAAAAGGCAGAAATAGGCAGAATGGATGAAAAATATGACCCAATTATATGCTATCTACAAGAGACACACTTTAAATTCAAAGACACAAATAAGTTGAAAATAAGTAGATTAAAAAAAAAAGATTTACCAAACAAAGGTAACCAAAAGAGAGCTGGAGAGGTTATACTAACATCAGGTAAAATATATTTTAAAACAGAAATTGTTACTAGAAATAAAGAAGGCCAATTTATACTAATATAAGTGTTAATCTATCAAGAAGATATAAAAATGGAAACACATATGCACCTAACAAGAAAGTCCTAAAATACAAAAAACAAAAACAGGCAGAACTGAAGGGAGAAATAAACAATTCATCCATAATGGTTGGAGACTTCAATACCTCACTTTAAATAATGGGTAAAACAACTAGACAGAGGATCAACAAAGAAAGAAAAACTTGAACCATACTATACATCAACTAGACATAACAGATATCTATGGAACACTCCACCCTACAATAGCAGAATATACATTCTCCCCAAGTGCACATGGAACAATCTCCAGGACAGATTATATGTTAAGCCACAAAATAAATTTAAATAAAGTAAAAGGACTGAAATCAGACAATGTATGTTCTCTGACTGCAATTGAATGAAATTAAAAACCAATAACAGAAGGAAATTTGGAAAGTAAATTTACTTTCCACAGAAGGAAATGTGGAAAATAAACAGCATGCTCCTAAATAACCAATGGGTCAAAGAAGAAATCACCAGGGAAATTAGAAGAGACTTTGAGATGAATGAAAAAGAAAACACAACATACAAAAACTTAAGAGATGCAGGTAAAGTGGTATTTATAGATAAATTTATAGTTGTAAATGTGACTATTTAAAAAGAAGAGAGATATCAAATCAATAACCTAATCTTCCATCTTAAGAAATTAGAAAAATAAGAGCAAACTAAGTCCAGAACAAGGAGGAAAGAAGTAATAAAGATTAGGGTGGAAATAGATAAAATAGAAAATAGAAAAACAATAGAGAAAAATCAATAAAACTAAAAGTTGGCTTTTGAAAAGACCAACAAAATGGACAAACCTTTAAATTAAGAAAAAAAGAGAGAAAATCCATTATTAAAATTACAAATGAAAGAGGAGACATTACTAACCTTATAGAAATAAAAAGAAATATAAGACAGTACTATGAACAATTGTATGCCAATGAATTAGAAAACCTAGATAAAATGGACAAATTCCTAAAAAGACACAAACTACCAAAACTGACTCAAAAAAGAAACAGAAACTGAATAGACTTATAATAAATGAGGAGACTGAATTAGTAATAATAATGAAGAACTTCCTACAAAGAAAGGCCCAGGACCAGATGTCTTCACTGGTGAATTCTAACAAACATTTAAAAAGAATTAACACCCATCTTTCACAAACTTTTTCGAAAAATGGAAGACAAGGGGACACTGCCCATCTCATTCTATGAGGCTATGGTTACCCTGATATCAAAACCAAATAGACATTGTAACAAAACTGTAGACCAATATCCTTTATGATTATAGATGCCATAATTCTCAACAAAATACTAACAAACTGAATCCCACAACATATTAAAAAGATTATACATCAGACCAAGTGGGATTTGACTCAGGAATGCAAGTGTGTCTCAACTTGTATGAAAATCAATTAATATAATACAACATATTCATGGAATAAAGGACAATTCCTACATGATCATGTCAATAAACATAGAAAAAGCATTTAACAAAGCCCAACATCCTTTCATGATAAAAACATTCAACGAACTAGGAATAACAGGAAACTTTGTTAACACTTAGGTTAGTTATATAGTTATATAGCAGTTAATATATTCTAGATGCACTGTTCTAATCACATTTGTTCATTAAATAATTTAATTCTCACACCGACTCTATGAGGCAGGAATTATTATTACCCACATTTTGCATATGGGTAAACTGAGCCACAAAGCATTTAAATGATGTTTCCTATATTAATAAGTTGTGGAGCTAGGATTCCAATACAGAAATTCTGGCTATGGAGTCCACATCTTAATCACAGTCAGCTATACTGTCTCTCAAAGAATGTGTAATAATAATAATGATAAACAAATTGGGTTTCCTAAGAACTAATGATTTGACCTTCATCTGTAAGCAAACATAATTCATAATACTTTTGAATTATGAATTTATATCAGTGACCATTATTTGCAATACTGGTAAACATTTTTCATATTAGTACCAATGTTATTTAACCAAGTTGGTAATGTTGGGTCAATATTAATATTTAATTATAATTTAATTCATAAAATGATGATTATTTATATAAATAAATATAATTTACAACATTGTTAAATTTTTAAAAAATTAGTTGCAAAATTTTATAACATTAGTAATGGTAATTCGATTTCTATTTGTAAGTAAAATTTGATTCATAACTGTGGTATTCATAATTTATATTAGCAATCATAACTTTAATATTAGTAATTATGTATAGTAATAATTAGAGTGTTAGCCATACTAATAATGATTTCTATTAGTAACTACAAGATAATTCAAAACATATATACTCTACTCATAATTTATATTAATAACCTTAATTTGTAACATTGACAATTTATAACAATATTTTATATTTTACTAATAGTTTACTTTCTTTTAGTAATTACAACTTAATTCACAACATAGTTTTGAATCACTTATATTGATAATCTTAATTTGTAATACTGGTAATAAATTGTAATGTTAGTTATAATATTTGATGATAAGTAATGATAACACAATTCCTATTAAGTATAATTCAAAACAGGGACTTATAATTTATATTAGAGCATAATTTGTTCTATTTATAGTCATTTGTAATAATAGTTATAATATTTGATGATACTAGTAATGATTATTCAATTTCTATTAGAAACTATAATTTAATTCATAACGTTGGTACTCATAATTTACATCAATAACAACAATTTGCAGTATTGGTGATAATTTGTAATATTAGTGATTATATTTTATGATAATAATAACCAACAATTATATTGCTTTTAGAAGCAATTTAATTTATAACATTGCTACTGATAATTTTTATTCCCAATCCTAACTTGAAACACTGGTAAGCTTTCTATCAAGAGGAATATTTGATAATGTTAGTAACAATAACTTGATTTCTATATGTAATATAATCTGATTTATTATCATAATTCTGTTAATTTACATTAGAGATCAATTTTTAATATGGATGGGAATAGATACTATATGTAACAGGATCAATAATTTAAATCACACTTGTAACCACATAGGTAAATTCACAGTATTAATAAAACCTTCCTGAAGCAACTTCACCCTCCACAAGCACATGCTGACTGTATTCTCTGATAGTGTACCATTGGTAACACATTCATTGGCAATACCATTGCAGTAAGCACAACACTTTTTCCTTCTGCCCACTCTACTTCCCCCAGACTCACCATTTCTTTGTGATTGGGGTAGAAGGTCTGATCGATTAGAGGGAATTCTTCCGTTCCCAGTTTCTTGTGCAATCGAACCATCTGGGCAAACTATGAGAGCCAGAAGAGACAGGTCAGCAAGTTCTTCACCTGGATGGAGTCTCCAAGCTAGGACTCCAAGCTTCCAAACTTCCTCAGTTCCCCCAAACCACAGTGATTTCAAGCTCCTACATGCATACATGACATATTCCCTCTGCCAATAGCACACTTCCTGTCACTTACCACCCAGGGCTTGTCACAAAAGTTGTAGACAGAATGTAAAGAGTTAACGCTGGGGATTCCGGCATACTGCAGCCCAATGACCAAACTGCGGTAATCTCCATTTCGTGCCATGCTGAAGGCATGCTGACGAATCAGCACAAAGTCCGGCTTCAGAGACCTGGGGTGCAGGGGTAGGAGTGTTGAGGGTCCCTTCAGAAGCTTCTCACCGCCCTTAGAACAAAGCCTAAGTTTCTAAATCTCCAGAGCCCTTAGAAATTGCAAAGTGGCTTCTTACCTCAGCACACATGCACAAGCATGTTCCCTCCCCGACAAGCACCCTTTCTACTCTTTCTCCATCTGGTGACTCCCTTAAGCCCTTCCTACCTGCTCCTCTCCTCATCAATGTCAGCTTGCAGCTTACCTACTCAGCTCTGACAGAGCTGAGTCACAGTCTCTCAGATTACTAGCTGTCCTCAAAAGATGCTGCCCAGAATAAATTATAGCCTCAGGGCCTCTACACAGTCTGTTCCCTCTGCTTGAAACATTTTTTCCCCCTAGATATCTACCATGTAGTTCTCTTTTACCTCCTTCAGGTCTTTCCTCAATGTCTCATACTACAGGTCTACTCAATCCAAAATTGCAGACCCTTCCACCAGCCAACAATACCTACATCCTTTTATTGCTACATATTTTTTCTTAGCACTTTTGCATTTTCTTATTTGTTTATTGTGTATATCCCATGGTAAACTTCATGAAGACAGAGGGTTTGTGAGTGTTTTGGTTTTTTGGGGAGCCTGTTTTGTTCATTGCCAGGTCCTTAGCATATAGGACAGCTCCTGGTGCCCAACAGGTGCTCAAGAAATGTTTGTTGAATGTAAAATGCTGAGAGCAGCACTTGGCATACAATAAATGCTCAAGAAATGTTTGTTGAATTAATAGCTGAAAAGTTTAGATTGTAGTCTGCTGGGATCCTTGGATCTTCTTCAGAAGATAAGCTATCTCTCACATTCTGTACTGAAGTTTTTTTGTAAACTAAAATATATTTTACAGATAACATTGTGTAAGTTTAAGATGTATGATATGTTGATTTGATTCATTTATATATTATAATGTGATTGCAATTGTAGCATTAGTTAGCACCACCTAGTATATCACATAATTATCATTTCTGTTTTGCAGCAGGAATAATTGAGATCTAGTTTCAGCAAGTTTGATGGTAATGATACAATATTGCTGTCTATATTCATTATACTATGCATTAGATCTCCAGGATTATTAATCTACCAGTTGCAAGTTTTTGCCTTTAAACAACATTTCTCCTAATCTCCCCCTACCCCTCCAGCCCCTGTTAACTACCATTCTACTCTCTGTTTTCATGAGTTTGGCTTTTTTAGATTTCATATTTAAGTGAGATCATGCAGTATTTGTCTTTCTCTGTCTGATTTATCTGAATTAGCATAATGTCCCCAAGGTCCATCCATGTTGTCACAAATAACAAGATTTCCTTTTTTCTTATGGCTGAATAATATTATATATATATATATATATATATATATATATATATATATATATATAATATATCATATATTTATTTATCCATCAATGGACACTTAGGTTGTTTCCATATATTGGCTATTGTGATATGCCTAAATTTGTGTTCACAGGATGGGTGGGAATGTGGGTACTCTCTCAGCTCTAAGGGAGTCCTTATGCCTTTCCCATAACACTCAAATATCCTTTTTATACTCACCGCACAACCTTCACCCCATTCCGAAGAACTTCCATATCCACAGAAAATCCACCATTGGCATGAGCCACAAGGTTAAGATCAGAGAATTCAGCCTAGAAAAGGAAAAAAAAATAAGTGATTCACTCACATTACACAATAATAAACTCAGTTTATAATCTGGACAATTGATAGGTCCATCTGCCCCAACTAACCTGTTCTACTTTGATGTCAATTTCTCCATGGATCTTTTTCCCTTTGAAGTATTTTGCCCTGGAAAAGAAAAGCAGAGCACATCCATCAATGCTCAAATCTCAGGAAGACAGAACTCAGGCCAGTCTTTTGACTTCTTTGCCCCTGCAGTGCCACTAGAGAAACCATAAAGTGATTTATGATTGTCGAAATACTTTGAAACATTCAAACAATGCTTTGTGAACAATAAAGAAACAAAGTAATCCTCATGGAGTTGTGTGTCAAAGACCATTGAAAACTTTAAAATAAGACCTCAAATCTCAGAAATCAGTCATTTTCCAAAGTGTGCCCTGCTCATCACACTGCTATTGTAATGTTTTTGGAAAGCTTCAGAAAATGAGGGATGCTTTATGAACTGTAACATACTTTAAAATTGCATGGGGGTTTGTAAATGGCAAAGAACCTTAGAAAATACATATATATGAAGTGTGCATGAGTATATCTCAGTTCTTATTTGGCTTGAAGCATCTCTCTGCTCTCTGGCCCTTTCCCAAGGAAGAGCACATTTGTCATATGTGGTTGTGTGCCATGAGGGGACACAACAGCCATGGTTGGGTATGGATACAGAAAAGGAGTAGATTGAAGGGTGCTGGCTGGTGGTGGTTCTACAGAAGCTGGAGCCAGCAATGATGTGGGTGGGGAGGAATGTAGCTGAGGATGAGGGGAAGCCACAGGAAGGAGAGGGGTAGGAGTAGCAGTAGGCACATCATGAACTGCTATGTCTGTCTCTGGGCCCATCCTCAGCTAGGCTAGGTTTCCAGTGGCCTCTTCTCCCAGGCCCAGGATTCCTATCTGACAGGTTTCTCCACAGACAGAAGCTCATCATGAATCAGTTTTCTCATAGGAGGGGGATAAGAGTAGAAGCCACTTCTGGGGTCACCTTCATGTACACAGTCAGGGTCTCTGACACATAGACATGGCACAAAGGGACCCTAGTAACTTGACTGACATACCCTAAGACCCCAAGCACAGTTATTTTCTTCTCTCTTCCTCACAATCTCTCTCTCTCTCTCTCTCTCTCTCTCTCTCTCTCCCTCCCTCCCTCCCTCCATTTCACACACACACACACACACACACACACACACACACACACACACACAAATACAAACACACACTCCACTACTGACAATGACCCTTTACAAGCGTTGGAAGATAATCTTTTTTAGACCTGTGCATTTTTCATTTATAAAATGAAGATGACTGTGGACGGAATCACTATTTTTAAAAAACTTTTTTGACTGTAAGTGGGTACTGTGGTGCTCTGTTCAGATCTTCTCTTCAGGGCGAATGCACCCTGAGTATCAGTTGTTGACAGCTCATAGCTGTGTCCCACTGGGAACTGTCTTCTGTCACAGAGAACTGCCTTGGTCAAGGTTACACCTACTTTGGGCAACCCATGGCTTGTATCTGGTCTGAATGAGTATAAATGCCAGCCTTTTTGCTTCAATATAGGCTTGATTCTGAAAGACCAACCCAGCCCAAGAGCTCCCTCTAGGATAGCTGAGGCCTCTGAGATCCATGTTGCAGACCAGCTTCTCCCTCTGCTCAACCCTGCCCTCCTTACAGATGTTAATCCCAAAGGCACTCCCCAATAAAACTCCTACATGCAACTTTCTGTTTCAAAACCTGTTTTCAGATAACCCAACCTAAAACCAGGCCAGAGAAGTCAAACTACAAAGAAGACTCTAATGCCATTCTGATGCTGAGTCACCCATAGACAATGAGGAACCATCATTTGTGGGGGGTGTAACACAGATATCTCCTGATATGCTGTGGCAACACAAAGCACTCTGCAGTAGGCCTGGACTGTGATACAAGCAGAATGTCACTTGAACTATATGATCTGACAGATACTATGATACTGGAGGTGTCCATAGTGGGAAAAGAAGCAACGTGAAATTTATTCTCCTGAGTAGGAAAATTACAGTGCAGGTCCCTGTAGTTTTCAAGCAGCAATAACTTTTACTGATGATGGACTGTAGTGAGATATTGATGAAGGGAATGCACTAGTTGGTGGAATATCCATGGTACTTGAAAGGTGTGAAGGAAATGGTAACTAGACTTGGATGACTATTCACTAAACACTATTGATTAGCTGAAGAAAGATCTGATGTGCTCAGGGTAAACAATACTGACTCAAAGCAAGAGGACCTCCTTTGGCTGTATTGAAGAAAACCCCAAACTTCTGCAACCAGAGGGAAGACAGAGGGAAGGAACAGGCTTAGAGTTTAATTTTAAATGTAGTAGAATTTCAGAGAAGGTTGAATTCTCAGGCCTAGGACATCTTCTATGTCATGTGCAGAACCCTAATAGGACAGGAGTGGGGCCATAAGACTTGGGATGGGGATATTTGGGAAGATTCATATAACACCTTGAACTTACAGATTCACCTGCAGAAGTAGCTCATTCTTCCTTGAGTATAATGCAGAGGTCTTGAATTAAGTAGGTGTCTTATAAAACAATGCTTGCCCCTTTCAGAATATACTCTTTCCCCTCTCAGCAACTAGATCAATAACCAGCGTCAAATCCTAGCACAACTTTATTGGAAAACTTCTAAGCTTGCAAAGGAAGGACAAGAATACTATACAAAAACTGAAGAATTTGGCTAATGTGTATTGACAGAAGCTGGGAAAGTATGCATGGGGCTGGATCCTGAGGATGATGGATCACAGCGGGTAGAACATGAAGTTGGAGCACTCTCTCAGGACACAGAACTTAAAACCCTGGCAAAGACTCTAGAAGTTGTTGCTGATGACTTGTGAAAACTTGGAGAAAACAATGGCTCACACCAAGTGTAACAGAAATGCCAGAACTTGCATGGCAGATTGTAGAGGAAAGGATCAAAGGGCTCAGAGAAGTAGACATGTTAGAGTAGGTATTCTACGTAAGTCTAGAAAACCCATCAGTTGGCTATGTTCTATGGGAGGGCCTGTTGCAAAATCAATAAAGAATATTGATGTGAGTGGCACCAGCTATGTGGAGAAGCACAGTAGTGGTAATAAATGGAGTCCTATCCCAGATCCTGCTCACAGAGGATCCCATTAGGTCCACAGGCTCATCCAGAGGTCACCTCCCCAGTTCACAAATGCATAATTGTAATAGATATATCTGTACTTGGCCTGTGGGTTAAGAGCTATTGTAGTAGGAAAGTCCAATCCTCCAATCAAAACAGTAAATCAAAGACAATATTGTGTCTATCTTAGGGGTAATGGTAGAACTTAGTGCCACTCTGAAATATCTAGAGGATGCAGGGGTGTTTGTCACATCATAGCTCCAATGAATTAATCAATTGGGTCCCTAAGGAGGTTGGGTGAATCCTGGAGAATGTTTGTAGAGTACTGAAGGCTCAATCAAGTACTAGTCCTGATTGAAGCTGCTGTACTAGACATACTGCCATTGCTAGAAGAGATTAAGAAGACCTCAGGCACAAAAGGTGGTCACTGATTTAGTGAATGAATTCTTTTCCATTGATCTGGAAGATTCTATGATACTGGAGGTGTCAATAGTGGGAAAATATGTAGTGTGGAGCTTATGAGAAGCTCAAGGGGAGACCCCTGGGGTTCTTGAGCAAGGCCATGACATCTGCAAGAGAATTTGCATGCCTTTTGAGAAAAAAATCTTGGTGCAGTACTGGGCCCTGATAGAGACAGAATGTTTGATCATGGGACACCAAGTGACTATGCATCCAGAAGTGCCTATTATAAGCTAGGTCCTACCAGCCCTGCCAAGTAATAGAGTCAGACAGGATTGAGTCCAAGTAGGACAAACAAAGCTACCTAAGCAGGTAACCCAGAGGCCCATATCATCTATACTGTCATGCTAGTGCCTCCTTCAGCTCACTAAGGGGACTCCTTACAACTAACAGATAAAGGAGGAAAAAACCTAAGTATGATTCACAAATGGGTTGGCTTGGTATGTGGGTGGAAACCAAAAGCAGACAGTGGCTGCACTATAGCCCTGCTTGGAATAGCCTTGAAAACAGTAGCAGAGCTCCCAATGAGCAAAGCTTTAGGTTGTACACCCAGTCACCTACTTTGTGGGGAAAGATAAGTGGTCCAAAATTAGAATACTTATTCACTAAAATGCAATAGCCAATGGCTTGGCTGATTAGTCAGAGGCCTTGAAAAAAATATTGGACGATTGGAACAAGGAGGTCTGGGACACAAAAATGTGGGTGGACATATGGGAATTGAGAAGAAGTGAAGTGAGGAGCAAAGATCTTTGTATTGTAGGTTAACACCCACCAGACAGCATCCACCATGGAAGTGGCACTAAGCAACCAGGTAGACAGAATGAGTCAGCCAGATGATGTCAGCCAGTCTCTTGAATCAGTCACCCCAGTGCCGGCAGATGGGCACATGTATGAAGCAGCAAGAGTAACAGATGGAGGCTATATGTGGAGCCTACAGCATTATTGCTGAATGTCCAATCTGCCAGCAATAGAGACCAGTATTGACTCTCTGACATGGCGTGATTCCTCAAGAAGACCAACCAGCTACTTTGTGGCAAGCTGACTACATTGAGCCTCTTCTACCCTGGAAGGAGTAATTATTAATTTTGACTGGAATATTCTATATATGGGTTTGCCTTTCCTGACTGCAGGACCTTAGCCAGCATCACTATCCAAGGGCTTACAGAGTGTTTGTTCAACCAGCAAAGGAGGTGCAACAGTGGGCCCATGACCATGGAATAAGCTGATGACATTATATACTATACCACCTAAAAGCTGCTGGCCTGATAGAGTGATGTAACAACTTCTTGTAACTACAGCTAAGACCCCAGCTTGGAAGTAATAGTATGCAAGAATTGGGCACCATTCTCCAAAACCCATTGTACACCCTAAATCAATAACCATCATTTGTGCTGTGTTTCTAATTGGTAGAATACATGGGTCTGGGAACCCAGAGGTGAAAGGAGTGACCCAGTTTATCATCAATCCCAGTGATCCATTTTTGGAATGTGTGCTTTCTGTTTCCTCAGGCATCTGCAAGGTTAGAGGTCCTGGTTCTCCAAGGGGGAACACTGCTACCAGGGGACACAGCAAGAATCCCATCATATTCTAAGCTTTGACTCCTATCTGGACACTTCAGGTTTTGCATGCCAACAGATATGAAGGGAGTCACTGTCTCGGCAGGGAGACATTACACTGATCATCAAGAGGAGGCAGGGCTGCTGTCACACAATGGGAGCAGGGCAGCACCCAGGTGATGTGCTTGGGCATCTGTTGGTAAACCTAGCTCACCTCTGATTGCAAATGAATAAGTACAGCAACCACAGTCTGAGGAGAGCATAGGGACCAAGAGCTCAGGGATCTCTCAAGGATGAGTGGATGAATCATGTACTAAGTAAGCCCCCAAGACCAAGAAAGGTACTAGCTGAGGGTGAGAGGAATCTATAATGCAAAGTAGAAGGAGACAACACATATCACTTATTTATGTCATATTTATCAACTGAGGCAGTGGCGGCTCTAGTTCATCTCACTAACAACGCTCTTTCAAGTCTCTCCCAGAAAACAAGGCCAGTTACAGTCCTGGAAATGCTGTTCCAAGATAAAGTAAACTTACTCTAAGAAGCAAGTGAACATGAGCAATACAAGGGGCAGGCTGTGGGCTCCACCCAGATCCTCCGTCTGCAGGCCTTCATATTTATTCTCCAGATTCTGGGAACAGTTGCTGCTGAAGGTTCACAGTGCTGTCCCTCCCAAAGAATTGCCCTCTGCAGCATGAATTTGTCTTCCTTAAAATTGTTCCTCCTCCCAGGGGGCAGCTTGTGGTCAATGACTGACTGATGCAGGAATTTAAAAGCCTGGCCATCCCACCTCCATTGTGAGAACTCTAGGGGGTCATCACAGCTCTAGAACTTCCCAGAGGATTGCTTGAGGCCTCTGTTGTAGCTGCAGCAAAGATTAACTTTTCCCTCTGCCAATTCTTGCTTCCTCTCCCCCTCCCAGACAACAGGTGTTCCCCAGAGCTCTCCCTAAGGAATCTGTACACAAATATCAGAGTCTCAGGGTTTGTTTCCAGGGAAGTCTCAGAAAAGAAGCCACAATAAGAAATATAAAGGAAATTTAACTTTAGGTGGTAAATGCACAATGCAATATGTATATGACATATTATTGAATTGTGCACTTGAAACCTATTTGATTTTATTAACCAATATCACCCCAATAATTTTAATAAAAAAATAAAAAAGAAACAAAGTTTATATAACCCATCATATATATATTCACATAAAAACACACCCTACAGATATAATATATATATATGTGTATATATATATATATATATATATATATATATGACACACACAATACATTATACAGCAAATATAATATGTCTTATACAATATATAACATACAATATATTGTACATTACATATTATGTGTAGACATATCTAGAGTGTATAGTAGAATATATTTAAATATACATATATAATTAGAATGAAAGTTTCAGTAAATAATTACTCTTACTATGTGCAATAGTCTAAAATTTCCTCTACATTTCATAAAGCAAAACATACATGTATATATGTATTAAATACTGAAAATCCATTATATAATAAATGTATTATATAGTATATGTCATATATAATATATGGCATATACATTAATAATTATGTTTTTTATTGGAGTGACAGTTTTGCTAAATAATAATTCCACTTACTGTGTGCAATATACTTGGTTATTTTCTATTTTCATTCATCGGACTTCATAAAGAAAATAAAATGTTGTTCACAAGCTAATAGATGGCCCACCATTTGAAAAATAATGGGAGATGAGTCTCAACTCAAAGTTTGCAACTTTAAATCACAGAGGACTCCAGACCCAGAAAGGAATGAGAGTGGTGAGGTTTGGTAGGAAAGGTGTCAGGGTTTAGGTGTACAAGCCATTAGAGTTTGCACCACTCCTCTTTTATTCCAGGCTGAGATCCCTAAAACTTGCATAGTTCTGAATGTCTGCAAGTTGATGATGCATAGGTCTCTGTTCACCACACTGAGCCAGGTGTACATAGGCTCTCTCCCTGTATCCATCCTACCCCACCTATAGTGACACTAAATAAATATTTGCAAAGATAAATAGATAAATATTTGCTAGAATGACTGAAAGAAAATATGGGAGCAGCTACTGAGATAATGGGGGAGGCTTCTGTGATGCAGAAGGAAAGAGAAGACTCTCACTGAATTCAGCAAGTTCTCAATAAATGCTTGCTGGACAAATTAGAAGGGAAAGTGGAAAACACTGGAGTTATTATGAAAAGGGGAAAGGCTTTTTCAGTATGGGGAGATAATTAATATATGTATAATGGAATAAAGGAAAAAGCAGCAAAGAACCTACCTAGAGGGTCCTAGTGGAGAAGAGAAGTCTCCAGAAGGGTGGTTACTAATATTCAGAAGGGGCCTCATAAAAATTTGGTGACTTCAGTGGAACAAATTTATTCAGGAAGATGGCATCTATGTAAGTGGGTGCTGGTGAAGGAATTATAGCATATATTCAATAAATGCTTTATGTAATAGTGGAGAAAGGACTGAAGGAGCCTGGTGCAGGGATGGGAATGTGGTAGTTTGAACAGGATACACTAAGATTAATAAATGCTCTTCAGATTAATTGGGGGAAAGGGGTAGTTGGGAAGATGGCTACTAAGTGGGGGAGGGGACATAGCCAGAATACGGTAGGTGCACATTATGAGCTTTCGGGACTGTGTAATGTGGAAGGCAGGATGAAGATTGTTGAAGGGGGAATTAGGGCTACAAGAGAGGAAGGAGAAGAGGCATTGAATATGGGGTTCTTAGTAGTATACAATAAGTGCTTATTAAACAACTGTGGCATTGAATGGAGGAAAAGGTATAGAGAATCTAGCTGGTGGTTAGGACTAGAAGGAAGAATTGAAGGAGGGGTCTTCCTAGTACATAGCAGTGCTTAATAAATGTCTCTCACACTCTCACACATGAAAAGTATGAAATTTATCTATTAAATGAATAAATGGCTCCAAATAGAAAGAAAGGCTGCTAGATAAGGGTTCCTGGGGGCAGAAGTTATCTAACCAGTAAAGAGCTGGCACTCAATAAATTTAGACTGAAATAGATCCCTGGGGAGAGAGCTCTTGAAACAGGGGCAAAACTTCCAGACTTGGAATGGCTCTTAGTAGGTGATCGATAAGTGTTTAGTGGCTTAAATAGAAGGCCCTTTGAGGTATGAACTTAAGATTGGGAGAGGGAATCCTATGGACACTGAAGGGAGTGGAAAAGGGGTAACTCTTATAACTTGGGCTCTGGACTTATCAAGGTGACTAGGGATGGGCATAAAATCACTGAATCCATTGGGGAAAAAGTTTTGGGGGGAAGGGGAGTGGGGATACAGAAACTTGATCTATGTAAGCTTGAGCCTCCATTCATGAGAGGAAAGGCTTTTGTGGAGAAGGCACAGAATCAGGCACATAGCAGGTGCTCCACAAATGCTCCAAGGAGTTATTAAAAAGAAAAGGTCTTAAGAAAAAGGAAATGCTGTATGCAGCAAGTGCTAGATATCTGATTATTGTATTAATTGGAGGCAAAGGCCTTTATGGAGAGAGTCTAAGTTTGGATCATGCAGAATGTACTCAATACACGCAGACTGGAGCCACTGGAGGAAAAGGCAAGGGGAAAGAGTTTGGGGATGGGGTAAACGCAGGCATTCAATGTTTGCTGAATACTCTGGAAGAAAGAATTTTTAGTGAAGGCTCACACAGTAGGCAATTGAAGAGTGTTAGGTGGGTCCACCAAAGGCAAGATCTTTGAAGTAGTTTGAGAATAGGGGATAAAAGAGGCACTCAATAAATGCCTTCTAGATTAATTGTAGAAAAATTATTTTGGGGAGAGGATGAGTCTCACACAGAAGGTTAAAAAATTCTCACAGAACTCATTTGAGAAAGTGTTTTGGGGATGGGTCATACATCAAGCCCTTAATAAATTCTTTCCAGATTCTTTGGAGAAACAGGCCCTTGAAGAAGGGACCTGGAGTTGGTGCATGCAGAAGGCATTCAATGAAGGCTCACAGGATTCATTAAAGGTGACATTTTGGGTGAGAAGCTGGGGTGGGATACATAGCAGGCACTCAATTAATGTTCACTTAGTTGTTTTAAAGGTCTTTAAGGGGAGGATTGGAGTGGGTCACATAGCCCAATCTAGAGATACATGCTCACAAGATTAGAAAGAAGGCCTTAGGGCAAGGGTTGAAGGGAACAAGACATGTCGAGCTCTCAATGAATATTCACAAAATTCATGGAAGCAAAAGGCCTTTGGGAAGGGCTCCGGTTGAGGCACATTGCAGATACTTGATAAATGCTCACGAGATCCATTAGAGGACAAGGCCTTTGGCGTGAGGGTTGGGAAGGCAGGGCACATTAGGCTCTCAAATGTTCACAGCATACACTGAAGCCAAGGTTTTGGGGAAGGAGATATATACAGTAGGCGCCCGATAACTGCTCCCTATATAGATCAAGGAAACCTGGGGTGGGGGCGGTAAGGGCGGGGAGCACAGGAAGTGCCCAGCATAAAAATGTAGAGAAAAAGGGTTTGGGCGAGGGGGTCAGGTGCTAGGCACACAAGTGGTGCTCGATAACTAACTGCGTGTCCCAGAACCAACCAGGGATCCAGGCCTACGGGGAGACTTCGGGGCAGTGGCTTACCAGTCGGTGTGGGGCTCGTCGATGACCAGCAGCACCCTGGCAGCGGCGCCCCCACGGCCTGCGCCTCCAGAGCCGCCGCCCACCTGCTCACTGAAGGTGGCGGCCGCAGCCGCAGTGGTCTGCTTGACCGCATTGGACAGTGACGAGAAGAAGCCACCGCCCCCTGAGGATCCCGGGCTAGGGGCGGCCGGAGAGGCCATAGGGGCAACCGCAGAAGCCCTCTCAGCAGTGGCGGTCGCGGGACCGGGCGTGGCTCCAGGACTGGGGGCAGCAGGTGGTGGTGGGGGCGGCTGCGGGCGCTGCAGGTCTGTCATGTACCCATTTGGCAGATTGGCCATGAAGTTGCTGTCCGACAGGCGGCGCCGCAGGTAGTTCATGGCTGCGGCGCGGGGCAGGGGTTCTTAGGAGCAGTCTGATCAGGAGCCGTGGGGGCGGACCGCGCGGGGCCCAGGAGCACAGCTACGCTCTCAGGCACGACGCGACTCTTCCGCTGCCCGTTGCAGACTGAGGCTTCGCTGAGTCGCCGCCGTCGCAGCGCGGATGGTCGCGCCTGTGCCCCCTATCTTGTGCCCCTCATGGTGCAGTCCAGCTCAGCTGGCGGCAGCGTGGACGCGACCAAGGCGACAGGGTAGGGGAGTTTGTGGAGGAAAGACAAGTGACGTCAGCGCGCCTTCAATGTTGGGGCGGCGGTGGCGCGCGCCGGTGAGAGGGGGCGAAGGCGCTGTCCGCGGTACTGAGGGAGGCAGTGCGCACGCGCCACGCCGCATCCTGTTCCCCTCCCCCCTCCCCGATTGGGGATGCGCAATTTGGGGAGTGGGGGTGGGGTGGGTGCTTGTCTAAAGGGTCGAAGTGGGTGATCAGGAAAACTCCCCACCCTGCTTCATCCTGGTCTTCAAACCCAATCTCACCCACACGCAGGACCCTCCACAGATACTCTCCAGTGTTGATATTCACCACAAAAGGCAGGTGGGGGCTGGGAATGGAAGCACACCCAGAGACACAAAAGTAGAGAAATAACCCCATCATGGTGAGGCGTGGTGGCCACACGCAGTATCCCGCGGGAAGATCAGTTTCCCACGTCCACACAGGCTCAGCGAGGCAGAGAGGCATTTGGTAGTGGCATAGACAGCATCAGACAGACGGAGGTGGACACTTGGGTGGGGTATACGCCCTTGCCCTGAGGGGCTGGAGGCGCACAGGAAATGACACACACAGAGACTCATACAGGTACACACAAAAGTAAGAAAACACACGAGGCATGTACAGAGATCACACACTAACCTAGGTATCTATATACACACAGCCCAGGGTAACACACATGGACATACACATGCATATATGCAGGTGTATATGCCTACATGTATACAGGCACCACACCAAAGTACAGAACTCATGAGTATGCACACACAGACAAAATATATACCCATAGACAATGACAGACAAGCCTAGATCAGCCACACAGACACATTCCCTGAAGCTCTAGCCCTGATGTGTGTCCATCTATCCCCCTCTACACACACACACTCATTTCATAGGCCCTCATCTATCTGCCCTGGACACAGCCAAAAATCATTGATAACATCCTCGTATTATCAGCCCATGGCTGTCTCCCCCTGCACCAGAGAACTTTCCGCAGACAGAAGCAGATCCTTCCTAGGGTATGCACACAGTAGGTGCCAAATAATGTTTGCCATATGAGCAAATGACTTTATAGTTTGGGCAGAAGTGGGCTGTGAAAGCCATTCTTTCAGCTCCAATAAGATCCTGAGCACAATGAAAGCACGAATCCACTTAAAAAATAATCATCTGTTGACTGATTGTACCCAATGTTTAACTGAGCTGTTTACATGTATTGTCTCCTCTAATCCTCACAATACTATGGGTGGGTAATATCATTTCCATTTTATAGATGAAGAAACTTGAGAATTCCAATTCATTCCCAAAGAGTCATATTTATTTGGTGATCCATCCATTTTTTTTTTAAGATTACGCCAGAAAGAGGTGCCAGTGTGGCTGGAACAAATTGAGAGATGGGGATTGTGGCAGGAGATGGTGTCAGAGAGGTTAACAGAGACTGGATTGAGCAGACCCTTGTGGACCATAGTGAATGATGATGGTGGACCAACTGAAGTGTAAGAAGATATGGCAAGTAGTTGGATTTGGAGTCTCTTCTGCCTGCAGGATTTTAAGGTGAATCATCCATTTATTCCTGTGTTCATTCTTTATGCATTAAATAATTGGCCTGTTTAAAGTTAATAATGGTGTGGGGTCTGGAGTCAGAGTGCCTGATTTCAAACTAAAAATGATCACCTGACTCATCTCTATGGGCAGGGGTTGGGGGAGGGGTCAGAGAGACACAGCTTTTATCTTTGCATGTGCTGTGACTTCTGTCAGGAATGTCCTCTCTCCCTCCTCCCCCTCTTGGATCATGTTTGACCAAGGTCTTCAGGAAGTCCCCTCCCTTGGGGTTCAGATTCAATCCCCTTTCCCTAGGCTCCCACGGTGAAGTCAAATACTTCCAAACCATCCTCTACTCCCTCTTCCATCCCAGCCAGCTTCAGTTGCACTCACAGGCCTTTGCTTTGGTCATTCCTTCCCCCTCTCTCCTGGATGCCCTTTCGGCATTCTATATCCCAGTGTTTCTAACATAGGGAATTCTCCATGAATCAGGTATTTCCCAACACTTAGAAGTATGTGTATCCCAACTTTTTGCTCAATAACTGAAGCAAACAAACTGTGCCAGATCCATGATGCCCTCTCTGAGGGACAGGAGCAGCTGCAAGTCTATAGACCTTTTTGGCTCCTCAGGAATCTTACCAGACTGCCTCTTCACAGGGGCCCTATTTCCAGGTTCCTAGTACTTGTGAACCCCAGTGTCACTTCTTTTCTTCAGGTGGCTCAATTTTCAGAAATTAATTTTTTTTGTAGATTATTTTTCAGAAGAATGAGGATTCTCCCCAGGAGTGTCTCAACTCCTTGAGGCAGTGGTAAGACTTCTCTGTTCTTTTTCCACCTTCTCCAGCCGGTGGGGCTCCAAGAATGCTTTTCCTTGTTGTACATTGGTGAGCAACAACTCTGAAATCCACATCCCTGACACGTTTGTAATCAATATGGTACCTACATTTATAACACACACACACACACACACACACACACACACACATACACACATATCCATGTTGCCTTAATGTGCACACATGCACAAATACCCTTATAATTCACACATTATGGTATACACACTGTTGTAGCTTCACACTCACTGCACATACACTTAATACATCCTTAATTCTTGCACAGATCCATAAATCTGCATACCACAGACACAAAAAATATATGCCTCACAATGCACACAAACTTTCACTTTCTTGCAAACATGTACCTCTCTCATACCCTGTAGTAGCAACCAGAACCCCTTACTTCAGCTTATTCCTCCCAAGATGACCAAATATTCATCACCTTCATCTTCATCTCAACCCATCAACTAGCCCCTCTTACATAAGGGGGGATCAACCCAGAGAAGTGAACACTCTGACAGATTTGGTGTCACATATCTCCCATCTGAAACTACCCACACAGAGGTGCCCCTCTATTCACAGCACTAAGTTCTAAACTCTGCTCTTGACATGGTGCTTCAGAAATGTCCAGCCTACTACCTTTTGTGTCTGTTTCTCTCTGGGTAAATGGGGATAATAATACTGATCCTTATCATTTTATTGTGGATTCAATGAATTCATGCTATGGAGGCCTGAAACACTACCAGGCACATAGCGAGTAGTCTCGAATTATTAGCTATTACCATAATTATGATGATTTTTATGTGTTGTCTAATAACATGGAGCCCAGAATGTAAGTGCTGAATGAGCAAGCAGACACTAAGAGCAGTCCTGTCTGGGTTTGTTCCCTTCACTGTGAAGACACATACCACTCTGACTTCTCTACTTCTTTATTCCCCATGATATCCAGGACCATTGCTAATATATGGTAGGCGTTGGTAAGTGTTGAATAAATATTTAAAATAAAGTATCACCTACTCTGAATCTGTTCCCTCTCTCAGATGGCCTCTCCTTCTACCAGCCCTCCTCCAGCCCGGACTTAGCTCTAGTATACAGCAGACGCTAATAAGTGTTGAATGAATGAATAAATACTGACAGGAATCTGTGTCTGGGCTCTTTCTAGCAGATGCTGACTCTAGTTTCTCTTTGCCTCTGCTCCAGTTTAGGGCACCTCATAGGCATTTCCTTGGCCCGCCCTCATGAAGCTATTTGTCCCTACTAATTGCGGCACTGGTGCTGGGTTGTTAAGACTGGGTGGGTGCAGGAGCTCACACAGCAGGGTGCCCATCCTAGCCTGGCCTCTGCTGCCATTCACCTCGGGATTGACGTGGAATCTGCTGGTGGACAGGCTCTGGTGGGTGGGAACTTACAGATCTTTAGAAAGAGGGGAGATGGATAAGCACGCCAGCCAATCAGAAAGTGTATGCCTGGGTGAGTAGCCAAACAGGAAACCCATAATGCAGAGTTCTGCATAGGGACATGCTGGGTGGCCCCAGGCATTGCGGGGTGAGGTGGGGTAGGGGTTGGGGGCAGACACTGGGGCTCCTGCAGCGGCAAAGGGATGAATACTCGATTTCACTCCTGCCAAACTGTGGCCACAGTGGAAAATATTATTTCCCACAACGAGCTACTGCTACTTTGCCCATGCTGTGCCCTTTGGCCTAGAAGATGCTATGGCCCCACTCTTAGGGAAGAGGCTGGTTTATTGAGGTCTGGGAAGTCAG
This sequence comes from Macroglossus sobrinus, assembly GCA_004027375.1. Classification (NCBI taxonomy): domain Eukaryota; kingdom Metazoa; phylum Chordata; class Mammalia; order Chiroptera; family Pteropodidae; genus Macroglossus; species Macroglossus sobrinus. Next base: position 61,893 of record PVKZ01001063.1, on the reverse strand, counting down.
AGGGTCACAGTAGAAGACAGATGTTAGAGCTCCTCATCCTCAGGGTCTTTGCAGTCAGGTACGTGTAGACATGGCCGCTTCTCTTCCACCATCAACTTTTGCCCCTGCAGCATCTCGCATACTGAGGATGGTTTCCCCCAGAAGGTCACTTTCTTCTCACCCTGACCTTCGACCACGGAGATAGTGGGCCTGAGGCAGTGTGGGGGTAGGTGAAATGGAGGGGAGAAGCTCAGGTAAGGCAAAAATGCATTCAACATTCTCATTCATTGAGTGTCTACTGTGTGCCCAACACTATTTTCAGCTGTGAGGCATTAGGCAATTTCTTTATATTCCCTGTGCCTCACTTTCCCTCACCTGAAAAAAATGGAAATTAGTTAATTCAGGTAAAGTGCTCATTAATTGACATGAGCTGCCTTCTCTTACACCTTTCCCCACTGCCCACTGTAAAAAAAAAAAAGTTCTGTCCTGGCATTCAAGGCCTTGTTGTTGGGCTCAAATACCTGCCCCAAGGCAATTTCTATCTTTCTCTTCCACTTTATCCAGATTCAGTCCCATGCCCAAAATGGTCTTTTCCTGGGTTATTTCTCCCACTGGGCAAGCCTTCCATTCACTCCCATCCCGATCTTCTCAATAAGCCCTTTCTCCTGTCATTACCTTACTTTGTCAAGTCCTTCATGTCTCCACTCAATACCCCTAACTCATCTTCAGGACCCACTCTAAACTCCAGATAGAGACCACTTTCCAGATGGCAGGCTTTCCACAAAGATGGGAACAGGCCCCTTAATCTAGTAGCTTGATGCATGTGGAAATAAGGAAGAGACAGTGAGTGTTTTAAGCCTCTCCAACACCTGGGCCACCCTGGCCACCAGGAAATACTTCAGATGGCTCATCATTTGTGCTCAGGACTCTGCTCATAGTCTTTATCCATTCCTGCCAGGAGAGGCCCAATTAGCTTCCTAGACTCAGGTTGAAGTGACAGTCCCTTTTCCACATACCAACCATTCCTCATATGCCTTCTGTCAAGGCCCTGCCAACCTGGATCCCTTGGGAGATCCAGGTTGCAACTGTTGCCGAAAAGGCCTTAGAATCCTGGGGGCAGTAAGACGTTGAGTGAGACATCCAGTCACCCATGGAGGCATGGGTGACTGACTGACTTAACAAACAAATCAAAACATGGGTAACTGAGAGAGCAGAACAAATGGACACATGAAGGACTGAGTGAATGGGAGAATGGCAGAGTAACTGACTGATTGTTGGGCATAGAGGCTACTAACTCTCCCCTCAGAATCTTCTTTCTCAGCTTCTTCTTTAGTTTCTCCCATTCCTGCCATTGGGAAATGGCACTTGGCAAAGCAGGCACCTTAGGCCCAGTGATGGAAGCCCTGGTTGTAGTAGCTGACTCTCCCACCCTGACTGCTGACATAGCAATATCATGACCCCTTCATCGGCACTCTCTGCCTCCTCACTCACAAGAACTTGGGGAGCGGAGCTGTGCAGAGGCGGTGGCGGGTACGGATGGGATTGGGTCCACATGGGGGCATGCACAGCCCCCAGGTACTCCACTCTGACCATGAGCCTTTCCCTGTAATGAGAAGAGAGGGTTACTGAGCCAGAATTAGTGGTCTAAGGGGGGCAGTAAGAGAGAAGCTATAGGGGCATGGAGTCCATAGCAGAGTCAGAAAACTCCTGTTCCTACACAGGTTGCCTGCCCTCACAGCATAGTCTGGGGGGCACTCACAGAGACAGCGCTGGATGTTGTAGCAATGCCGGATATCCTGTTGTTGCCCAGCACATCGCTGTCCATCAAACTTGCGTTCCTTGCAACTCCTCCAGCGGATCTGCTGGCCTGGGATCTCCTCACAGCTGATGTTTTTCATCTTTGGGCGAGCACAGGTGCTCCATTCCTCCCATGGCCCCCATTCTCCGTTCACTGCAGAGATAGAGAGCAGGGCTCACACCAACAAAGGGAGCCAGCAAGGGCATTTGGAAGAAGGAATAAGGGCTGAGGAAGGGTGTGGGGGTGATCAGATGTGGGAATGAGGGATCAGAAGTGGAATCAAGGTATCAAGGCCAAGAATGAGGAATTTGAGGCAGGAACAATGCATTAGTGGTAGGCACTAGGCAACAAAGATGGGTGAGGGGCTGGGGCATGGAAATGGTACATCTTGAGATGCTGACCAGGGCAGGGCACAGCTGTGTTGCAGATGTGGATCCGGGTGGCTTCACCGGCGCAGAAGGGTCCCCCGTGCTGGGGCACAGGGTGATCACATGTCCGTCGTTCCACGGTCTGGCCAAGGCCACAGGTCACAGGACAGGGGCTCACAGGGCCCCAGGGCCCCCAGCCCCCAGCCACTGTTGGGGGGATAGGAGTGAGGAGAAAGGCCATATCAGTCTCCCCCGCCTCCAGCTCCTAGACCCTCAAGGCAGATTGACCCCAAAGAAGAGCTCCATGGTCACATGACCTAAGATTTCTATCCTTAGAAATGATAGAGCATCTGTGCCTGGATCAAGAGCAGAGTGTCAGAGGCCTCATCCCTGTGTACCTGGGCAGGGTGGCAGGCCACTGCAGCCCTGCTGCTCATAGGCTGGCCCTAGGCATGGCTTCCCAGGAGGATTCGTGGAGGGCTCAGGTGCAGAACACGTGCGGCTTCGTCTCTCCACAGGTGCACTGGGTCCACCATGGCAGGAGCCTGAGCAGGAGCCCCAGGGACTCCACGCAGCCCAGGCCCCATGTGCTATGATGGGATGGGATGAAGGGAAACCAAGTGTAGTCATGTATGAAGTCCTTCCACCCTGGCAGTTCCCTGCTGCAACCCTCAGATCCACTCTGGGTGTCTGCATCAGTGCCCTGTGGTTGTCCTCACTTACTGGGGCAGACCTGCATTGTATAGCAGGCTTCTGACTCCTGTGCCTCTCCTGGGCAGTGGCCCCCACACTTGGGGGTAGGGTGATCACATGTTCGATGACGGGTCCGGGTCCCTTTGGAGCAGGTGACAGAGCAAGGTGCCCAGGGACCCCAGTTGGACCAGCCCCCTATCTCTGTGGGAGAGAAATGAGGGGGAGAGGATAGAAGTGAGAGTGTTATTCAGGGGTCCTCACTTCTTCATATCAACTACTCCTTTCCCCACATCCTCTGTCATACTTGGTATGCTATCATTGCTCATCTGGACTATTGTAGTAACCGTCACACTGGTCCCTCTGCTTCACTCCATACCACATAGTTTGTCCTTCTCCTGACAGTAAGGAGGTCACAACCCAAGTCAGATCACTTTTCTCCTCTGCCCATACCCCATATCACTCAGAATAAAAGCCAACCAACATCCTCACTGTGGCCCACAAGGATCAGGACACTTCTGACCTCACCTCTCACCACTATCCTCCAGCCACACTTGCCTCTTCCTTAGAGCTTCATAAATATCAGGCACAGTCCCACCCTGAGGCCTCTGTCCCGACTGTTCCCAGTGCCAGATAGCAAGCAATGTACTTCTGCCTTGGCAATTCTCCTCACCAGGACAGCATGGCTGGTCCTCACAGGCCTGCAGCTGCCACTCAAGGGTCCCAGTCTTCACCTTCTCTGAGCACTGCCCGCCCCAGCCTACACAGCGTCGGTACCGCAGCTGGGAGCCCTCAGTGCAGGTCACTGAGCAGGGAGTCCACTTGGACCACGGTGACCATCGTGGGGACCTGTAGAGAAGAACACATATCCAGTCCTTGCATGAGCTGGCAAGGGTGGTGTACGGGACTACAAAGCATGAACAGGTACAGGCTGAGGTGTGGGATAAATATGTATGGAATGGATTGAAGAGAGTACCTACCCCTTAGGGATGTTAGGGGACAAAGTGGGAAGAGGTAGACACACAGTAAATACTTAATAAATATCATTTACCTTCATGATCAGGGACCTGGAGCTATCCTTTGAAGTCCCCCTAAGGACAGTGCAGGCATGCAGTAAGCAAATATAAGGACTAGGGGCCCAGAACTGTTGTTGGGTCACTGCCATGCAAATAGGAAGTGCTTAACAAATAGAAACCATCATCCCAATGAGCTCAGAGACCCCATCGGAAATACCCCAGATCTATCCCCACCCCCCATGCAGCATCACGCTAAATAGATGTGAACTATTGATATGACTAGGGGCCCAGAGCTGCCTTCAAAAAATCTCCAAGTTCCCCATCCCCATGGTGTTTCTGGGATATATAGTAAACAATTAGAAAATGTTTGGCATACAGTAAGTGCTCAATCCATGTAAGCTCGCATCATGATTAGGAGACTAGAGCTACCCTCATAAATTCTCCAGCTGCCCCCGACCTCTGTCATGCACCCAGTATGCTGAGGTGCTCAATGGATATGAAGTGTCATCATAATTAGGGGTCTGGAATTCCCCAAACTCTCCTACTTCCACAATGTGTCTGTGTACAGTAAGCACTCAATATGACCTGTCATCACAATTAGGGGATGTGAGCCACCTTCAGAAATGCCTGAGCTGCACCCCACCCACAATGCTTCCAGTATGCAGGAAGTGCTCAATATAAATAAGCTATGGCAGTGGTTCTCAACCAGGAATGATTCTGTACCCCAGGGGACATTTGGCAATATCTGGAGACATTTTGTTTGCTGCAACTGGTGTGAGGAGTTGCTACTAGCATCTAGTGGGAGGCCAGAGATGCTAAAAAACACCCTGCAATGCACAAGTCAGCCCCCACAATAATAATTTTCTGGTTCCAAATGTCAATAGCGCTGAGGCTGAAAAACCCTGAGCTATGGTCATGATCAGGGCCTTGAAGCCACCCTTGGGAATCCAAGAGAAGGAAAGAGTCCAGTTCTGGGTTGCCTCACAATCTTTTCTGCCTCCCCCTAACCCAAGGCTCCCCCTAACCTGCATGCCTGACAAAGCTTGCTACCAGGCTCCTGAAAGGCATAGGCAGTGTTGAGACAGCAGTCTTCCACACGGACACCTTCCCCTAGGAGGCCTTTGCACTTGCTGGAGGATTCCTCATACTGGGTAAAGCAGAGTACAGGGTCTGAGCCTGTAACAGGGTAGGGAAGTGGGGCACAGTCAGGATTGTGGTGGGCCCAGGCACCCCTGGGGGCCAGTTGGGCCTCACCTACTCACCTGTGGCTGGCAGGGTGAGCAGCAGTTGTAGTGGCAGCAGCAGCAACCAAGAAGCCTGTGTTGGAGCAGGCATGTTGAGCACTGCACCTCTGCAGCACCGTCAGAAAGGAGGCCTGGCTTTATGAGCTGAACTGCTCTGGGAGTCAGTGGGAAACAGGAACTGGAACAGGAGGAACTGGGAGGGCAAAGGGCAGCAGCGGGGAGGGGAGGGCATTGGGCAGGTCTCTTCAGCTCCCACCTCTCTTTTGTCACCTCTGCCTCTGAGCCACCTCCTCTACCCTCCCCTCGTTACTTCCTATCTCACTCTTGGTACTGTTTTATCATTATATCCCCAGCACCCCACGCCCTACCCAGCAACCCTTCAGCATTCAATCAATGCTTTGTACACATTCTTACTGAGGGAAAATGGAGTATAGAAGTTTGGAGCAAGACGAACTTCCTAGCTGTGTGATCTTGGAAAAGTGACTTGAACCTGAGGCTGTTTCTTCATCTGCAAAATGCATACTCTCTACCATGATGGAGTCAACCTCATGGGCATGTTGAACAAGGGTGAAAAAAGTGTGGCATACTCAGTGTGTCCCTCCTTATGGGGTGAAGCAAGCATTAAGATAATTGCTTCATCTTCCATCCTGACTTAACACACCCTCCTCTTTCCTGAAAGGGAGGTCCCCTGTGGTCAGCATGGGGAAGGGAGGTCAGCACAAGGGAAGTGAGAAGGGGAAGTGATAAGACAGTAGACAGGATTCAAGAGTGAATTGGGGATATCCAGTCCAAGGGGCCAACTGGGGACATATTCAGGGCCTGGGGAAGGGGTGGTTAGGAGGGAACGGGCCTCCTCCTCATCATCAGAGTAATTTGGGTAGGTGACAACCCTTGAGCCTACTTCAAGAGGGTGTGTTGTGAAGATTGGGAGTTAAGAGTTTTTAAAGTTCTTAGCATAGTGCCTGTTATTTAGTATATGCTCTGTTAAATGAATTTATTCAACATTTATTGAGCACCTATTGGATGCTGTTCTAGGCCTTGGATAGAGCAGAGAACAAGACAGCCCCAAATCCTGGCCCTCAAGAGGCTTATGCTCTAAAAGAGGAGGCAAATAATAAATGTCACCTGTATCACAGAGGCCTTACACAGCTACCCATTTTGCATGGGACCCCTGTCAACCTCTAACCCAGTGGCTCTCAAACCTTAGTGTGCATCAGAATCATCTGGAAAGTTGGTTAAATCACATATTGCTAGGCCATATCCCCGTTTCTGATTTCTGATTTTGTAGGTCTGGAAGGTGCATTTCTAACAGGCTCCCAGGTGAAAATGCCGCTGCTGGTCTGGAGACCACACTCTAAGAACCATCATTCTAGTTCCTGACCCCACTCTATAAGTCTCATCTCGAAAAACTATTCCATATACTCCTTATTTTACTGTTAATTATTAATTCCCCTTCGACCCACTTTCCATACAGGTAAAACTGAGTTCCACAAACCTGCTAATTTTTTTTTACAAGCCCTAACGAGTGAAACTCCAGAGCTGCTTTAAAAACAAGAAATCTTTAAAAACAACAATAAGGAGTCTAAGAAAGGTAGGGAGACAAATGTTATTTCCCTGCATTCACAGAGGGAGAAATACTATTCTGCAAATTAAAACAAAGTAAAAGAATTTGATTTGGTCAGCTGCAATGGTAAAACAGAACTTTCTCAAGAATATTAATCTTGTTTTATGAGAAATAAAATGTGTTGACATTCAGATATACTGTTTCCTGATAATGTAAGCCTGTTTCAGAAGTGTGCTTTAAACAGAGGTCTTGTTAGCATTCTAAGACTTCAGACATCAGTGCTATGTTAACCTGTGAAAACAAACTCAAGAAACCTGTACTTCTGGTTGGCTGTTTTACCTAATCACCTGTTGCCTTGGTAATAATGTTATAACTGATATTTTCTTTGTTCCTAAACTGTATATTCAATAGGAGTTCCTGTAAAAGAGGATTGTCGGTGCTTTCATCTCCTCCCACATTTGGGCAATAAAATAATTCTGCAGATTTCTTATTTAAACAGAGTGATAGTCTTGTCTCATTAATCTTTGTTCATTGCCTTCACTCAAATACCAGCTCCACAAAGGCAGGGATTTTTGTCTGGTTTGTTGACCACTGTGTCTGCAGGGATTAATAAACATCTGTTGAATGCAGAAATAAATAAAATAAAACTAGAGACTCTGTGAGGTGCCAAGAGGAAGAGTCTGGGTTGGAGGTAAGAATGTGGGTTTCATGGGGCAGGGATCAATAATGTCTCAAGTGCCTGGACTTGACCAGAGATCATGAGAAGAGGGAAGGTAACCCATGCAAAGCCCCGAAGTCCGGCATTTCCAGTTTTGGAGGACTGAGGGGAAATGGAGTATAGGGGCTGAGGAGGGACCTACAGAGAAAGAAGACAAACAGAAGAGGACTTTCTCATAGGCCTGGCACATTTGATTTGTAGTATCTCATGCAGTTTCATCCAGTTTGGATTATTCTCTATTTTTAAAACATAGTTACACAGTTCTGGATTTACAGCCTTTACTGCAGCCTATTACAAACAGGCTAACATACATACTCGATCACACAGCCTCTCGGACATTCTCTGTCACTCAAAGAGCCATTTTCTGTCATTGATTCCCAATTTGACAACTGTCTCCTAACAATTCACACACAGGATTATGTCTTTATAGCCTGTCTCATTTGACCAATATTATCAATATTTACTCTTGCCAGTTTTTCACATGTAGTCATGTAGTCAGTCAGTCAGTCAGACCTTCTGATGTTTCAACCACTCAGGCCATCATTCTCACAGTCACTGATTTACAACTATACTAGCTTCTCATGGTTTCTTGTACACACACAAAATCACCATTTCTTACCTCTTCGCACTCAAGCCCTCATTTCACATACCTACAGTCTGATTATAGCTAAGAGTTTCATATGCATACACAATCACACAGTATCTGACATTGTCTTAGTCATCTAGTCCCACATTTCTTAAGCAGCTTCCAAACAGTCCCTGATTTACAGGCTTTAATAGTCTCTTGCAAAGAGTTTTACACATACCCAGTTTCTCAGACACTGTCTCAGTCACCTGTTCAGTGTGATCATCACTCTCCCTGTTTCTGAGAAAATCACAATTGCTACTAGGCTCTCAGTAAGTCTTATACACGCAATCTCTCATGGCCTGCCTTAACTGCTTACACCATCATTTCCTTCATAGTCAGCTTATCATGTACACTCAAATTACAGCTTCTCCAGTTTCTCACACATCACATGGTCTCAGTCTCATATTCTGAGCTTTTCAAACATGTAGTCTGATTTAGTCTCTTATGAAATGTTTTGTAGACCCACTCTTACATACTGCTCAGTTGTCACATTTTTTACAAAGCCCTGACTTCATTACTGTTATTTATTGTCTCTTACTCAGTTATGTGGTCTCTCATACAGTTTTAGTCACTCAGTTTCACCATCAGTTTCAATCCCTGAACCTCTAGGGTTAGATTGTAGTAGTAGTACCCGTTAATCAATTCGCCACTAGTCTCAGGTACACACACAAATTACAACCTCATACTCTCCCAGCACAGCCCATTTTTTTCTCAGTTTCTATCTTTGCTAGTCTCACATGAACAGTTTTCATACAAACAATTATGCATTCTTCTATCTCGTGTCTCAGGCACCTATGGGCTTCACAGCCATTTGCTGTCAATTAACTTCTTGCATATGCTCTCATGACTTTAGTTGATATGACAGCCTTGCATAAAGTTTCACACACAATTTATCTCCCAACACTGAGTCACCTGCTTATATAAAGTGAAGTTTCTCACCCACACAGTCCCTGACAAGCTCAACCACACTTTCATGCCTACAGGCTCTTACACTTTGTTGATGTCTATCCTGCTCACCAATAGCCTGTCAAACAGTGACTGGTTTGCAGTCCTTACTACCTTCTCATAAACATTATTTCACACACACCACAAGTTTATTGTATAGTACCTTAATTACTCATTCATTCTTATAGCGATTTCCTGATGAAGAGCCACAATTTCTTACAGACACAATGTTAAATTTGTGGTTAAAACTTCCACTCTCTTACACATATTACACACATACACACAGACAACCATAGCTTTCCAGTTTCTTTTTCATACCTGGTTACCAATCTGTAGTCTCTACTACTGTTTTTGATACACACCATCATGCTCTCCCATAATCAATCTTATACCCTCACCACCTTTCACACACAGTCATGTCTGTCACATACAACTGACCCTCACAGCTTCAGGAAAAAAAATGCTAGCAGCCTCCAGCATCACCTTTAAAAATATATATTTACAGGAACAATTCCCCATTCTCTGGGACTCTTAGAAAAAAAGATCCATTTTGGGGGGAAATAAAACAAACAGTGGAGACAGGTATTGTACTGTCCCCCAAATCACCAACTCCCAGGTCCTCAGGCCTGGGCTGGGCTGGTACCTTTTGAAAGGAGGTGAGCCCAGGAGTCTTTTGAACCCACCCTCTCCAGCCTGGACTTCAGATAGGACAGGCTTTATGTCCCCTATTCCTCCCTCCCAACTCCAGGGACACTTAAAGGTCCTTTGTACCCGCCCGCAGGAAATTGGGGGGCTGGGAGGGAGGGAGCTGAAAATACACGTTTGGTATCAAAAATAAACACTTGAGGGCAGCAGGAAGAGTCCCACCCCCCCAAACCCCTTCCTTCCCACCCATCCCACCTCAGATATAGGAAGAGATGTCCCCCTCTCCCCTATTGAAAAGCCCTGTTTAAAAATAGATTATACTATCAAAATGGCAGGGGGTGCGGGGCAGGGAGACCTGGAGTTCTGGCTGGAGGGGCCCCCCAGACGGGGACCACTTCTCCCAAAAATGCTCCATTGGGAGGTAAGAGGCAGGACTCCAAGGAGTTTGGCAGATACAAGCATGGCTTCTCAGGGCGAGTAGAACAAAACGAGCATTCATCCCTGGCCAAAAAGATAGCTGACAAAGGACAGGCTGTCTGAAAGGCTGGGGTGGGTGGGAATTTTTATCTCAAGGGTGTGAGACTGCCTTGGCCAAGACTTCCAACTGTTAAACAGCACAAATTCTTCCTGGACCCTTAGGAATAGCCAGGAATAAGAAACCATGACAAACTAGCTCTTCTACCCACACCCTAAAATAGAGACAGGGCTCCCTCAGCTCCCCAAAGACAGACTGAGAAATAAATAAAGGTCTTTCTCAAGCCAGACCCTGATGGACTCATCTTGGGGGGAAAAATGTGGAGCTGGGGAAGATATCCTTACCACCCAGGGTTGGGCCAGGTTCCTCCCAGTGGCCTTCAAAAAATAAATAAATAAACCGTCCCCAGCACTGTGGTAGGAGACGTGTAAGGGCGGCCACTGGGGGATTGACCAAGAAAAGGTAAGTATGTTTTCTGCAGAAGAGTAATTGAGATTCTTCTTCCTAAGAATCCCCACCTAATGATGACAAGAGCATGTGTCTGTCAGTTGAACTATGTTTCTCCTTGAGACAGCTGACTGGAGAGAAGTTCATGGCGTGAATGAACCCAGAATGGGGTGGTGGTGGTAGTCATGGCTTCTGAGGCCCTGGGGAGAGCACCACGGGGGTTGAGAGGCCATCCACGCTGATGGAAGGGATGTGCACCTGGGCGCTGCCACTGGATGGAAACTGGGAACAGAAATAGGGAGAAGTCATGAATGGGGGTCATGCTAGTGTCTCTCACCCTCTCCAAGATGTGGGGAGGAGATCCTACCTGGAAAGAGAGCTTGGCAGGGCTACGGGGTGCAATGGGACTCAGGGTGCTCCAGAAGTGAATGCTGGGGGGCAGCGAGCTGGGCGTCAGCAGCACCGGAGTCTGTGAGGAAGGGGTGGTTAGAGCTCAAGTGAGCAGAGGGCAGGTGTGGGAAAACAGAATAAATTTGGTTCCATCCCCACCAGATTACCTAGGTCACTCCCTGAAAGTACAAAGGCCTAGACCATAACTACTAAGGCCACGCTGGCGACATCTCCTCCCAACTCCTGTTAAGATACCCCAGCCTCACTGGGCAAGAACACCTACAAGAACCCACCCACAAACTTCACAAGTTATAAAACCAATAGCTCAGGGTCAACCTCCAACTCTTGCATTCCACCCCTACAACTCATAGGAAGCCCGCTAAACCAATGCCAGACCAAAAAGCCTTGCTCAGGTTACTCATGCCATATGCCAATCCAGAAACAGTTCCCACACAGGGTCTCTCAGCCGTTCAGTCTCTACCCACAAAACTCACCAGACTTGCCCTTCATTATGACCACTGATCCCTCGGCCTCTGAGCCTCTCTCGCCCTTCATTAATCAAGTCCCACACTTCTAGCCCAACGGAGCCAATTGCACGTGAAGGCTGCACCATCAGTCACTCAGATAACCTCAGTCCCACCCCTGCACCAATCCCATTCCTTCTGGGAGCCAGCCCCGCCCCTCCACAGGCACTCACCAATGTGTGCGTAGGTAGCAGGGATGGTGTTAACGCTGGCCCTGGTGCCTGCATACTGGAGCCAGTTCCTGATCCTGGAGTCCGTTCGGGTCCTGGCCCACTCAGCAGGCTAGGGCTGAGTGGGAGCTCCAGGTCCCGGGGCTTCCGGCCTTTCTGAGGCTGGGTGATCTCCGTGCTGGAAGTTGTGGAAGCCCCGAGGCCACCCACCGGCTCTGCACCTTCCATAACAACTGTGGGCAGCCGGGCAGGCCGACTCTCCGCAGGAGGGACTTCCGGCTCGGCCTTAACGGCTTCTGGCACAAACCCTGCCTCCTCACTGGCTGCCGCGTCCAACTCCTCCTTGGGCCCTTCTACTTTTACTTCTGGGGGCAGTGGCCGGCCCAACCCCAGCTCCACCTTCAGCTCTTCTGACTTAGGGTTCGGGGCCTCTGGCGGGCTCAGAATGGCCTGGGAAAGGAGGGTGAGTGTGGTGTGTGTAAAGATTGCTGGAGCAGCAGAGCCAATGCCTTCTCTTGAAAAGTGGGACTTGGTACTAACTGTACATCAGGGCAGCTCCTCCAACAGGAGTGGGATTAGTCAAAGAAGTAGGGATTATTCTGGGGCAGCTTCTCATATCTGAGGGCAGCCTGCAACCTAGGGGCAGGACAGGACTCCAGGGGATAGCACTCTCAGTCAAGAAAGCAGAGGTTCTAAAATAATTGCTTTACAGACTGCAGCATCTGCCTCATCTGGAAGCTGGTTAAAAATGCAAATTCTCAGGCACATTCCTAGACCCACATAATCAGAAACTCTGGGGGTGCACCCCAGCAACCTGTGAGTTAAAAAGTCCTCCAGGCGATTCTAGTGAGTGAAGTGAGAGAACCAATACATTAAGCAAATGCATAAATTCAGTACTACAAGTTGGATGTACTATTAATTGTAGCTCAATCTCTCCTCAGTTGTAGCCCAGTTCATCTCTCCAACCCTTTCTCCAAGGAGACTTCCGTGTCTTTCCTTTCACCACATACCCTTTAATAAGACATTTATGTCCCATTCTCCTACCCCTCCCCATTTAGTAATTGCACATCCCTCCTGTTATTCAATTTCCATATTCCAGCCCTTACCTGGAGGGGCAGGCCAGCCTCCTCAGTCTCCAGGCAGGCCTCCAAGGGGCTAGGACTGGTGCTCTTGCTCCCTGAGTGGGGCACTGCTGCTCCTGCCAGGGCAGTGTTGGGAAGCACTGAAATGGGTCGCGGCTGCAGGGGTGGCTGTGGCTGCGGCTGCAGGGACTGGATGGTGAAGGTGGAATAGAGGCCCGAGCGCATGTACTCATTCCGGCTGCTTCGCGCCAAACCACCTGGGCCTGCCATTCCTGCACCCCTGAGTGTGCCTGGCTTCCCAGAGGCAGTGTCCCCAGGGACAGTATGTATAGCAGTGGGGGCCATATTTGCCATAGTGGAAGTGATAGACACCTCTGGCTGGGGTGGGCAGTCCTCAGTGGAACACCCTGCGACCTCAGGATAGGACACAAACTTGTAGACGAACTTCTGGCCACTCACTTTGCGGATGATGTTCTGGGAAGGGAGGAGACAGGATAGCGGGCCTTAGACGAAAGGGCCAGGGTAGGAGGAGGATGTGGATGAGGTGGGGTGGTAGAAGGATGTGTCTCCTAGTATCTTTCTTCCCTCGTGCCCTTCTTCCGTCTTTTTACATATGCACCATCCTGCTTCCATGTCTGCCTCTCAGCCCATTTCACATCTCACCCATCTCTCAATTTTTGTGCTCCTCTTTCCTTCTTCAGTTTCTCCCTCTTTCTGCCCCATTCTGATTCCCCTTTGTATTCTTCTCCAGTTTCTCCTTCTCTATTCTCCACTCCACAGTTCTTCCTTTAGTATACTGCCCTTCTCCCCTTTCTCTGTCCCCCTCCATGTCTGTCCCCAATCTCTCCCCTTCCAAATCTCTATATGTCACTTTTCATCTCCACCTGTCTGATTCCCTCACCCTTATCTCAAACACCCACCCCCCGCCACAGTGGCTTCTCTCTACAATGGGGTCCACCTAGGGGAGTTAGGTGTAGAAGCAGGCTTTTCTCCTGGCTTCAGGAACCAGAGGTGTCTTGGGTTAACAGGGTCAGGCCTTGGGGGTGGCTGCTAGGACACAGTTTTAGAGTCTAATGTAGTAAGACAGAAAAATGAAGTAATTGATATATAAAAGTTGGAAGAGACTAAATTAATGAAGAATATAGAAATAAATTACTAATATAGAGGATTGTTTAAAGCTATTGACACAGATGTGGAACAGGGGAAAGTCACTAAGTTGAGGAGTTGCATTCTTAATACATTTGTGAAGGTTTAAGCTAAGAAAATGAAGTAACTGATAGTAACTAGACAAGAATATTAAAATACTGATATAAATTTTGGGGAAAATCTCAAGGCTGGCTTGAGTAAGGCACAGAGCATATTTGGGATATTTCAGGTTAGGTCTGGAGGGTCTCAGGGATGTTCTGGTGGTCTCAGAGCAGTAAAGCAGCTTCATTATTAATACTGTTTTAGAGGTTTTAGCTAAAGGAATAAAATATTAAATGGAATATATGCTAAAAATGATTAAGGGTATGCAGCATAGCTCCAGGGATGTTCTGGGGGACAACAGGGATTTGCAGGGGCACTAGAATACTCTAGGGACATCTTAATACCAGTCAGGTACATCATAGGGTGGGTTTGTGTTTTGCAGAAAATAAATGAAACGGATATTAATATTGTTTTGGAAGTTTCAGGTAAAGAATTAGAAATTTAAATAAATGGTATAAATATTGGGTGGAGGAAGGGGAAATCCAGTGCTGGTATGGGAGTCTAAGAGGAAAATTTAAAATTTTAGCTATAGGAAAAAGATGATAAAATAAAATGATATAAATATTGGGGTGGACCAGTGTTGCTCTAAGAACTCAAGATGATTGGGTGTGGAGCTGGCATTATCTATGTTGCTTTGGAGGTTTTATCTAAAGGAATAACAGAAAATAACTGATGAAAGTGTTGAGGGTCCCAGAGGATGAGATAAACAAAGGTTAGTATATTATTATCATGGAGGTTTTGATTCTAGAAATAAGAATCTTTTGGAATTCTTATTCTAGAATAAAAGCAGATCATGAAATTACCGGGGGAGTCTAGGACTGGTCTGGGTTCCAGAGGACAGGATGAGGAAGAATCACTATTAATAGCATTTTCAAAAGTTTTGCCTATAGGAATAAGGCAAGAAAATGAAATGTTGTGCAGGGTGTGGTGGGACAGAATGACTTCGAAAATTTTAGCAAAACAGTAAGAAAAATAACAGATAAAATGTTTGGGCAGTGGGTGGGGTGGGGGGGGCAATATTGGTCTGAGAGTACCAGATGAGTAAGGACTGAAAAAGTTTAATGCTGGTTTCAGTTATAGCTATAGCTATTAAGACAAGAAAACAAAATAATTGACATAAATTTTTGAGTTCCCAGACCTGTTTTCAGTGGCCTTACCTTATCATAGTAGTACCGCAAAGCCCGACTGAGCTTGTCGTAATTCATGTTGGTCTTATTCTTGCGCAGCCCCCACAACCGGGCCACTTCCTCGGCATCCACCAGCTTGAACTCACCACCATCCCGTGAAGTCCAGGAGATGATGTGGCCATTGCCTTGTTCTCTCAGCAGTTGCAGCAGAAACTGCCACAGTGTCACAGAGGGGTCCATCGCTGGGGGAGTGCTCACGCCATCCCAGGGGTACCTGGAGGGCAGATGGCTCAGAGCCAAGAGGCTGTAGACACAGGACAGGATAGCAGTAAGCAGGAGGATTCTTTTCTTACCATCTTTCCTCTACGTCTGTCTCCAAACCCCATCAGCATTCCTTAAACACCCTCAGACCAAATTCAAAGCTCCTCAGCCTGGATTTGGATGAGCCCTGTATTGGGATAACATTCTGGGGGACATTAGGACAGAGTGAATGAATTTTGCATGTGGGACAAATGTGAATCTTTGGGGGCTAGAGGGCAGACTGTGGTAGGCAGTAATATCTCCTCAAAGATGTCTACATTCTAATCTCTGGAACCTGTGAGTATATTGTTGCATGTCAAAAGGAACTTTGCAGATGAATTTAAAGTTACAGACCTAAAGATAGGGAGATTATTCTGGATTATTCAAGTGAGCACAATATAATCATATGAACTCAATAAAAGCAGGAGAAAGAGGCAGAAAGGCAGCTCACAGATATGCAATGACAGAGAGGCAAGAGAAATCCAAAGCATGAGAAGGACTCAACCTGCCATTACTGGCTTTGATGATGGAAGGGGGCTGAGCTCAAGAATGTGGTGGCCTCTTAAAGTTGGGAATGGCTCTCAGCTGACAGCCAGTAAGGAAACAGGTATCTTACTTACTCCTACAACCTCATGGAACTGAATTCTGTCAGTGACCTGAATGAGTAGGAAGTAGATCTTCCCCTGGAACCTCTAGAAAGTAATGCAGCCCTGCTGACACCTGTATTTTATCCCAGCAAGACCTGTGTTAGAACTGTAACATGATAAATTTGAGTTGTTTGAAGCAGCTAAATTTGTGATAATTAGTTTCAGCAGGAACAGAAAACTAGTATAATGGCCCTTACCTAAACATTTTCATTTGTATCTTCTGCCACATCAAACATCAAATTTTCAGGAGGTTCCTTCTGCCAGCCCCTCACAAAGACTGTTCACTCCATGTGGGGTTCCCTTTCTCTGCCTCAAGGTCTTCCTCATCATTGAAGTCCCAGCCCCTGGGGCCTTGGCTTTATGAAGATTTCCTGAAACTGAATGCTTGTTCTCTTCTGTCCCTCTACATGCACTCCCTCAGACCTGTTACTGTCCCTATATGTTCTCCTTCTTGATAACAACCATATATACTATTTATTGAGTGCTTAATATGTGCCAGGCATTATTTCAATCAGGCAATACAGCCCACTGGACAATCACCCAGGCTCTATAGCCAAATTGCCAGGGGAAATCTGGTTCTGCAACTTCCTAGTGTTGTGATCCCTGGGCATGTTCTTTAACCTCTTTGTGCCTCAATTTTCCCATGTGTTAAATAGGGATAATACTGCTACTACCTAGTTCATAGGGTTATTGTACAGATTAAATGTAGCATACCTTGGGTATGCTAGACTCTAAACAAATATTAGTTTGATTTGTTCATAATTCCTTACCCACTATTCCAAAATCCAAAAAACTAAGAACAGAAGGCTTATTTGTAGTCCTTTTGGCAGCAAAACCTGATCTTAAACAAAACAAGGCCCTTTCTGGTCTTTACTAATCCTTACTGAGTGTGACTATTCATACATTTTGCTGCAGAAATCTGAATGTGGCTGATTATGGAGCCCACTAAGGGTGTTATGTAATACATTTATGTACACCTTGTTAACTTTAATAAAATCTGAAGAATTAGAAATTCTGAAACACATCTGGTCCCAAGGGTTTTAGATAAGGGCATGCAGACCTCTACTGCTATTTTTACAGGTATTGACTCATTTCTCTTTCATCACAATTCTATTATGCTCACTAATTTACAAAGGAGGAAGCCAAGGCAAAAAATGTCTAAATGACGTTTATAGGCCATATGGCTCTAGGTGGAAAAAGCCAGGATTTGGACCCAGGCAGTCAGGTTCCAGTTATCTAAGCTTTTAAACCAGTAGGTGAAACTGTCCCTCACATTTCTTCTAAGTATGTCCCAAGGAGAATAAGACCTTCCACCCCAATAACTGGTCTCTTTGCTGAGTGCAAACTGGAAATAAATACAAGCTTCCTATTGCTTACAGAATTAGCTTTCAACAATCAACTGTTCACTTGCTGGAATTGTTGGATTAAGAGTAAGACCTTCCAAATCAGGTTTCAAAGAACCTCCATTATTTATGCCTTGATTCTTTAATCTGCAATTAAATATACAGTATGATACTCTTATGTCTGAGCTGTCTCAAAGTTCATTCAGAAAACACAATTTTAGGCAATTATACAAGCCACAAAGTCATGAAGTGTCCAGATTAGAGAGTCCTGTCATTGGAACCCTCTCTGAGTTTATTTCAAAGGCCTGCTAGTTTCAGAGGCACAAAGGGTTCAGTGTGACTCCTGGTGGTGAAGACAAGCAATTTTAGCAATTCCTCTTTTTGTGGCAACAGAACCTATCAATTAAGATAAAATCTGACAGTTTGCTTCAAGCCTCAACAGCTAGCAGGGTTTTATATTTTGTTTAGTATAATACTTCTCACTTGATCCCTAATAAGAGGTCTAGTAATTTGCCTTATTCAGTATGTATTTACCTTTCTTCATCTCATTTGGCAAGCATTTATTGAGTGTCTGCTGTGGGCCAGGTGCTCTAGGGAAATCGATATTTTATTGGAGAAGAGAGAAAATAAACAAGATAAACAAGTAAATAATGTCAGATGGTGATAGAGCTATGGAAAAAAATGATACAGGGAAAAAGGAATTTTTGAAAAGGTAGTCAAGGGAGAGTCATCACCGAGGAGGTGACATTTGAGCAAAGATCTAAAAGAGGAGAAGGGATCAGGTTTGTGACAACCTGGGGAGCAGTGATCCAAACACAGGAAACAGCCAAGGTAAAAGCTCCTGAGGCTAGAGGGCGCCAGGCAGGTTGGTGGAAAAGAAAAGAGTCTGGCACAGCTAGAGAGAACAAGGTGGCAGTAGTAGGAGATAGAAGGGGCAAAAAGGGGCCTGACTGAATGAGCCCTTTTTGGGCCCTGTAAAGACTTTGACTTTGAATCTGAGTGAGACAGGAACCATGAGAGGATTGTAAACAGAAGGGTGACACACTGTGACTTGGACATTAACAGGATCACTCTGGCTCTTGTGAGGACTGACCAGAGGCTGAAGAGGTTACTACAATAGTCCCAGTGAGACGGTGGTGGTAGCAGTGGAATTGATGAGAAGTGGCAGGGTTATGGAAAAATGTGAATGGAGTGAATGGGATTTGCACTGTGAGAAAGCAGGCTTTGAGGGAAGAAGAGGAAGTCAGTTTTGGAGACAGTCAGTCTCAGAGGCCTATTAGACACCTACTTGCATTCTGTGAATAATATTAATTTAAAAAATAAGAACCAGTCATATAACCTTTACTACGTGCTACATACCATTTTAATCATTTAACTCATTTAATCCACAAACCAGCACTAAGGGGTGGGACTTATTATTACCCTCTCATTTTCCAGATAAAGAAATGGAAGCACAGAGAAGTTAAGTAACTTTCCAAAGGTCACACAACTGGAAGCTTGCAGAGCCAGGCACTGATTCTAGCCAACTTATAACACTAGCTCTCTATGAAGAGGAACAGAGGGGTAAGATCTTACAGGGTGACAAGGATGCTCCTTTACACATGGTGAGCAGGGAGGGCTTCCCTGAGGAAGTGACATTTGAGCAGAGACCTGAAGGAAGGGAGGCAGCAAGCCACACTGTCATCTGTGGGAAGGGTACTTCAAGGAGTGGGAACAACATGCACAAAGGCTCCAAGGTGGGCACAAACTTGGCATACTAGATCATGGCCACCCTGAGTTCATCCAGTTCCCACCTCTGAGGATATGAATGTGTTGTTCTCCCTGCCAGAAGTTCCCTTCTCTTTTCTGGCACCCGATGAACCCTTTATCACACCATTAAGTATCAAGTTCCAGTATCTCCCAGGCAGAATTAAGTCTTCCTCTGTGTAATCCAATGTGGCAAACAGTCCATCTGCCCTTGCAAAGCTGTTCTTGTTTCTGGGTCTTCAACCTCATGTTCCTCTGCCCTGTTTTAACAGTGTGACCTTGAGCATGTTGCTTACCCTCTCAGGGTCTGTTTCTACATCTGTAAAATGGGAGATATTTCACTCTCAAAGCAAAAATTCCTGAAAATACACCTATTCTTAAAGGCTTTTATAAGGATTCAATATTAATATATGTAAAGGATTTAGAAAAATATCTCTGGCACATGGTAGACACTCAAATTAGCTAGTGTGTCATCCTTCTCCCTTTCCAAGCCCCTCTCCTCAACTTTATATATCACTGAAACCTACACTATTTGGCTTCCATTACCTCTCAGATCTCACCTTCTATCTCTCCCTCCACTCAGCTCCAGCCATACTGGCCTCCTTCGTGTGCCTTAAACATGCCAGGCACAATCCACCTCAGGGCCTTTGCACCAGGTGTTCCTTTTTCCTATACTCTTCCACTAGATGTTATGGTTCCCTCCCTGACCTCCTTCAGGCCTTAATTCCAGAGTCACCTTCTAAGTGATGCCTGCCCTGTGCTTAAGATTTCAACCACCCTAATACGCTATTCCTACCTTCCCTACTTCATTTTTTCTTACTTAGCACTTGTCTAACATATAATTGTACTTGTTTTATTTATATAGTCTGTTGCCTCCACTTTTAACAAACGTCTGTTCCACAAGGGCAGGAATTTCCACCTGTTTTGTTCCTTCCCACATCCCTAGCATCTAGAAGAGTACCTGGTACTCAGTAAGTGCTCAGTGTTTGTTGAGTGAACAGTTGCAACTAACTAGTTAGCCTCTTAACTGTCACATGCCCTCTTCATCTCCATCTGCCTCCCACACTGATTTGTCTGAAATTATATTTTTCCCATTCATTCATGCAATAAATTCCTATCAAACACCTACTCTATACTAGGTATATTTTTAGGTGCTGGAGATCTACCAGTGACTAAGCAGACAAAAACTGTAAGTCATCATGGGACTCCCATTCTAATGGGGAGAGACAACACAATAAACTGGTAAACTATAGTGTGACTAATAATTATAAAGGGGAAAGGGACAAATAAAGCAGAGAAGGGGCCTGAGTCCTGCTAAGTGTGCAGGTTCAGATGGTCAGGGATGGGTTGACAACTGAACAGAGCTGAGAAAGAAACCATGCAGAGCTTAAGGGGTAGAGTGTTCTGGGTAGAAACAGTAGCCAATGTAAAGGCCTGGAGGGCTAGATCATAACTGGTGTATTTGAGGACAAGTGAGGAGGTCATTGTGGCTGGAACAGAGTTGGGGTGTAGGAGTCAGGGCCAGAGAGATTATCTGTTTTATTATTAACTCACAGGTATTCTTTATTTACCCTGGAGAGGATTCTAGTTCTGATCCCCCCATTTTACAAATGAGGAAACAGGTGCAGAAAGTGGTTAAATCAATAAGATCACACAGCTTCTGGGATTGGAGCTAGATAGGAGCTGAGACAAGCTGTGCAATGGAGACAGCTGTGCAGGCAGGGGAAACAGCAAAAACAAAAAGCTTGGAGATGGAACTAATTTGGTTTTTAAGGAGTGGGGCCTCACATGTGATGGGATGAGGTGACAGAGGGAAGCCTTAAAAATTCTTCTGTGTTCTGAGGGGTACCCTAACCTGGTACTTACTGGGTCACCTTTGAGTAAGGTATTTAACTCACTATGCTTAAGTTTCCTCAATACTTATCTAATAGGGTTGTAGTGAAGATTAAATGAGCTCATTAATATAGAGCACTTTGACTGGTACATAGTAGCTACCCTAAAAATGTTAGTTCCTATTAGCAGTATCACTATCACTAATGTATTCATTTACTGCAGTGAGGCAGAACATCTTAATGGTTAACAATGTACATGAGGGTGTGTGTTCTAGAGTAAAAAAGACCTGGATTCAACAACCACACAAGCTGATCCACTATTAAGAAGAAGGAAGAGGGTCAGGGAAGACCATGACTGATCCACCACAAGGAAAAAAGGAGGAAAATAAAACTACATAGGCTGACCCTCCTAGAGGAGGGATTACAAAGCACTGAACTCACAGGAAGGAAGGTGTGAATGCAAGGACACAGGTAGCAGGAAGGCTAATGAACAGATCCACTGCAAAGGTGTGGTTGTAGTGCAAAGGCTCATCTTAATTTTCTGGGGTCAAGGGGAGCAGAAAAGCACACTGACTCCTGCACAATAGTGAAGGGGGAGAAAAGTCACACAGACTGACTAAAAGGAGAGGGGTCAAGGCCATGGACTGGACTACTGAAAATGGGGAGGATATAAAGCACTAAATTGATTCATTATTAAAAGGAAAGGAAAAGCCCAAGGACTGGAGCATCAGTTTATAAAAAAGGGAGTCTAGGGCAATGGGCTGGTAACTAGGGGGATGTGAATATAAGCATGTACTGATTGATACACGGTAAAATGGTGTGTGCATGATAAAGCCATGGACTGATGCCCTGGGAGACTGGAGGAGGCAAGAATACAAATTCACGGATTTATTTACTGTTAAAGAGGAGCGGAGGGTACAACATGGATTGATTCACTCACTACAAGGAACAGAAGGGGTGGAACAAACAAGCCACAGACAGGGTCCCTGAAAGTTGAGGACCTATAGTCAAGAAGTTGGACAATGCCAGAGACTAGTACCCTATAAGTGGGGGTCGGGGCAAGACCATAGACCAGTCCACTGCAAGGTGGGGTGGGGAGAAATATAAGCGCGCAGACTGATCCACTATAAAACAGGAAGGGGGGTTAGGCCACGGTTAGATCAAGGGAGGACGTAATGCCACAGGCAAGTCCACCAGCCGTGGCAGTGGCGGTGGGGAGTCTAATACAAGTAGGCCATGGGGCAAGCCACATCCCTTGCGCGGGGGCGGGAAGAATACGTGGGGTCATGGAAACTGTCCTCCACCCTCCAGGCCCCAATTCACCTGTGAGTAGCGCAGCAGCGGTGTTGGCAGCTCCGGGGGCGGGGGCTCCATGCGCCGCCCCACCGCCCCCCAGGCCCGGGAGCGGCGGCGGCGGCGGCGGCGGCGGCGGCGGCGGCGGCGGCGGCGGCGGCGGCGGCGGCGGCGGCGGCGGCGGCGGCGCTTAGAGGCCACCCCTGCGTTCCCCACTGCTCACGTGGTACTGTGGAGGAGGAGCCAAGCATTCTGCTGCTCACTGATTGGTCACAGAGCTATGACGTGATCGGTCGAAGGGGAACTGATGGAACTCCAATGACCGCCAGGGTGCCAAGGGGGCGTGATCGGCCCCACTGATATTACACGCTGATTGGGTCAAGACTGATAGACCGCGAGCAATTGACAAGTTTTGGAGGGCGCCTGCCTCGCACTCATTGGTCTATATGGTATTGATGGAAGACAACCTCCGAGGATAGGGGGTGAGTGGGCCCTGCTTTCTATTGATTGGCAGATGAGGACTCCTAGGTAGCTGCCAAAACGTGAACAGGCAGGTGCTGCACTCCAAGTGGCTCCCCGGAAGCAGGACTCGTATAGCAGTGGGAGTAGCAGCTGGCAGGGAGGGGTTAGGGACAGGGCCCTACGTAGGCGGGCAGGGTAACTGTACTGATTGGCTAGAAAAGACGAATTTAGAACGCAGCAGAGGTAGGGCAGGATAGCTGCCAGACAAGCGGAAGAGCGCTGAGTGTCGGAAACTAAGTGCTGAGGAAGGCAGGATCGAGCTGCCCCCAGAATTATAAAGGGGTGGAACCTGGTTATGCAGTGATTGGAAGCTGGACTCAACCTAGAATAGGGACCAGACCAGAGAGGGCAGGATCCAGCTCTGCGTCCATTGGTAGAAGCTGGAACTATTTAGAAGCAGGAGCGATGCCAATTTGGGCAGAGAAGGCCATGGGTATAATTTAAGGTACCTGAGGAATGATTGGCGTGTGGGAGAGGAGTAAACCTTAGGGCCAAAAGAGAAAAGTTGATTGCCTTGGGAACAAAACTCCACCCTGAATTGGCCCATTCTCTATGGTAATTCAGAGTGGTGCTCAGGGAAAGAAACAGAAGGGCCAGGTAGGGGCCCAGGTTGACAAGGGGGAAGGAAGAGCAAGCAGAGTAGTAAGTCAAGGAGCAAATGCTGCCAGGTAACAGGCTGGAAGGGGGATTTCAGGGGCCCTTTGAAGGTTCCACACAGACTGGACCTCTGGGCCTCCTAGTAATTTTGTGCTTTAGAAAAAGGGAACCTAAGTAAACAGCAGGGGCTAAGGGGGAAAAGAAGGGCCGTGTGACTCAAAGGCATTCAGGCTCTTTAATGTTTGGAGAAGGGAAAAGAAGTCAATAGCGCGGGTCCTCTGGGAAATTCTGCAGACCTTGTAGTTCTCTAAGCCCCTGAAAAAGACAGGAGAGACTGAACAGAGACTGGGTCCAGGCCACGCCCCAGGCTTGCTCTGACCTTCCAGTCCCTGGTTCTCTCTCTTCCTCAGGTCACCACCCTAAATGCATTTGGAGATAGAGTCTGGGAGTAGGGTGAGCTGCTCTCACCTCTAGCAACATGTGGATATGGGCCTTGATATTCATGGAGTCCTTGGTGAGGCTGTTGCTGAGTCTGGAGAAAAGAAACAAGAAAGGGTGAAGTGGACCTTATGATCATGAGGATGAGGCTTCCTCATCACTTCAAGAACTATCTACATCCTGGATGATTTCCACACAACAGATGGTAGGAAACTGTACTACCTGACCTGATCCTATGCAGAGATACCTGGCCACCATCTGGACTGCACTGATTCAAAGGCATTTACTGAATCCCTACTCTATTCCAGACAGTTTTAGGTACTTGAGATATAGCAGCAAACATAACAAACAAAAATCTTGGCCTCATGAAGCTCAAATTCTCATTAAGAGGGACAAATGATGGAATTAAAGAGTGCCAGATGGTTCTTAAGTACAGTGAAAAACTTAAACGATAGTGTCAGATGGTTCTAAATACAATGAAAAACTTAAATGGTAAGAAGATAGGGAGTGAAGGAATGGGAGCTGCAATTCTAATTAGCTTAGGGATGGTTTCACTGAGAAGCCTTTGAGTAAAGACTAATAAGTGAATCGTCTGGATGTGTGGAAGATGAGTGTTCCACACACAAGGGGGCAGCAACTGCAAAGGCACCAAGGTGGGGGTGTACCTGGCATGCCTGAGGCACAGCAGAGAGGCTAGTGTGGCTGGAGAATAAGCCAAGGCAGATTGTAGGAGGTGAGGTCACAGAGGTAAGCGGAGGAGGCAGATAGATTGTATAAAATCTACAAAGCCATGGTAAGGACTCTGGCTTTTATTCTTAAGTGGGATGGGAGCCAGGTTGTAATCAGAGCAGGGATATAAAATTACTAGAGTTTACAAGGATCCATCTGGCTGCTGTGTGGAGAATTGACTGGGGATAAGGAGAGCTGGTGTGGAAGCAGGAAATCCAGTGAGGCTACTGCAATAGTCCAGGTGAGAGATGGAGACTCAGACCACAGTGGCAGCAGTTGAGGTGATGAAAAAATGATTGGATTTGGGATATACTGTGAAGGTAGAGCCAATAGGATTTATCAAAGGATACTGAGTGTAAGAGGACTCAGAAAAGATGCCAAGTCCTAAGCAACTGGGAAGCTAGGAGTTGCCTGAAACCACTCTGACCCTGGACTGTTCAGTTACATAAACCAGTTGATTCCTTTTATAAGCCAGTTAGGAACAGAACCACCCAAAAGAATTCTCATTGACACAAAGGGTCAAGGAAGGCCTTTCTGAAGGATGAAGAATGAGTAAGAGTTAAACACAAAAAGGCCAAGAGGCAGGAAAGAACTTTGTGAAAAATAGTCAGGAGGCTAGAGTGTTAGAAATTAAGTAAATGGTGGGGGGGAAATGGTACAAGATAAAGTCCAAGAGGTAGGAAGGGGCTAGATCATGCAAGATCTTAATATGATAAGAAATGTGGACTTTACTGTGCTATTTGTCAATGTAGGAGACAGTTTTAGGGTAACTAAGACAATTAGAAGGCAATAACATAGGATGTTAAATTGGAAAAAATAGTATGAACCATTTATATATTAGTATCTGCCAAATTTATATTTTCAGTCCAGACCTCTCTCCTGAAACTCCAGCCTTGGGAATTTAAACTATATCTTCAAAAACTACATTTCAATGTTTAACAAGCATTAACACTTAACAGGTCTTAGACTGAACTCCTGATCTCCAAATCTGCTTTTTCCCTATCTTGTCCATCTCAGATAATGTCAACTCCATCCTTCTAATCTTTCAGCCAAAAACCTGGACCCCTCTCTTTCTCTCACACACTACATCCAATCAAACATTCTATTTAAAATTACAACTGCTCCATCCTGGGCAATGTTTCTTATTTCCATTCCATGCTGTTCTCTGTGACAGTCAACCTGTGACTCACTATTTCATTTACCTGTTTATTGTCTATCTCCCCTGACTGGAATAAGATTTGGCAGAGATTTGGTCTGCTTTGTTCCCTGCCATATCCCCAGGGACCAAATCAGTAGGTACCCAATGGATGTTGAAGGAATAAGTGAATGCCTACTCCACTCAAAGGAACCTGAAGTCCTCAAAAGATGGTTGGATCTATGTTTAAGGACAGGAAATAAATGGTTCATGGGGTTGTTGCCAGAGAGCAAGAATACTTTCAAGAATATCTGGAGTAGTGCTCAAAGAACAGAGAAATGACCTTTAACAGCTTGATCCCTTGATCAGGAACAATTTGAACATCAAAAGAGAAAAAAAAATAGTTAATGATACAAGTTTAGTCTAAGAAAGGCTACAAGTTCAAATTAAAAGAGAGAAAAATATGAAGTTCACTAAATGCTAGTTGTAACACCAAAGGGATGTGTTGAATTTACTGCTGCTCATTTAATATGTAAGGCAGTGTTAATAGCCATATGGTTATTCTGTTTCTTCTGTAATGACATGTCTGTTTATCGGTGTGGCTGTGTACTCCTTTCTGTGTAATCAGGAGAAAATACACAGAGACTTTATCCTCTCACTCCCCAAAGAAATATATTTAGAACAGGAAGGACTGACAGGCTATTTTGGTTACATAAAATAACCCAAAAGTTCACAGTTTGTCACAATAAGAGGCATTTAAAAGAGGAGAGTGAGTTATACATGTTCAAATCCTCATCTTTTAGAAATATTAAACTTCTAGGGAGCCCTACTAATTATAATTAAGTAATGAGATTCAACCACCAGTCTCATTACACTAATAGACCAGACAAGGGGGCAGGCACTGACCACTTAAATACCTAATTTTGGGGAAATTTGAAAGGCTCAGGCATCCTCTGATATAAATAGCAAGGAGAACTTTGTTATAAAAAATGGTCTTGATCTAAATGACCACAAGTTCAGAATTGCATTGGCCCATGAGAGCAGACCCCTCGACCATACTGTTTATCAACTGGTCTGAGCACTAAGATTTAGAAATATCAGCAGGTCTGAAGCTCTTTTGGGTTGACTAATAGTAAAACCCTGGAAAGGTTTGAAAAAAGAAGTACTGAAACCCTAAGAGAGGCAACTCTGGAATAAATCAATGTAGGAACAAAGATAAATATAACCCAGAAGGAATTTTAGGTCAGTGGTAGTCACTCTAGTAAGGTGTTGTTAACTTAAGTGTATTGCTGAGCATCCCCTCAATCACTCCACCTGAGCCATGCTCACCTCTCCTGGCAGTTCCTCTAACACAGCAGGCACACAGGTCCCCTTGCCAGGAATTTTCTTCCCCAGATGGCCCCCTGGTTTGTTCACCCAACTAAATGACTCAAATGTCATTTCCTCTGGGAGGCCTTCCCTAACTATATTTCAGACCTCTCATCCACACTCCCAATTCTCCTTGCCTGCAAAAAATCTTAAACACAACCAGAGCTTATACTTTCTTCTCACATTATATCCCTATCACCACCAAGATCTGCTTCAATCCCCACTTCAGTCTGCTTCCAGCATACCCTTTTGAATTCATTCAACAAACACTGTGTGCCTACTATATGCTATATACTGTTCTAGTCACTTGGGGTATAGACAAAATATCTCCCTTTATAAAAATTGTATCTCAATGGGAGGAGGCAATGAACATTAAAAAGAAGTAAACTGCATAGTAAACATTAAGCAGACACAAGTGCTAAAAAGAAAGAGTAGAACAAGGGAGGGGAATCAGGAGTGCCAGGGGTTGCAATTTTAAAGTTAGGTTACAGAAGGCCTCATTGAGGGAGAGACATTGAAACAAGACTTACATTGATTGAGAAAAGAGTACTGCAGGCAGAAAGAATAGCCACTGCAATCACCCTGAGGTGGGATCACGTTTTAAAAAGACTGCGAAGGTCAGTGTAGTGAGAGCACAGTGAATGAGCAAAAAAATTATCAGAAAGTAAAGTCAGAGGTAACTTGTTTTATTGTTACTGAATTATAGACTGAGATATCCCAGATCTGGCCAAAATTGTTCTTCTAGAATGTAACCCTTCAAGGAACCCTTCAGTCTTATTTACTGCTTCCTCCCCACTACCAAAAACAGAGCCTGCCGTACAGGAGATGCCCAATAAATGTTTGTGTGAATGAACAATACAGAGACCATTTATGTGATTAATATGTGCTACACCTGGGGCTGAGCTTTACCACTCCACTTTCCTTAACCCTAGCCCTGAGGAGGAGGGGAGATGGGTCTCTAAGTGTCCCAGGAAGTCACGGGGAAAAGGAGAAGGCATTGCAAATAGTGGTGTTCTCAGACACTATCCTCATGAAATAGACTTACTCTGTGAGGAGACTGCTCTTGCGATCAATGAACTTGAGAGCTTCTGCCAGTGTCAACTCCAGAAAAAAACCATATCCAAGGGCCACATAGATCCGTGAAGTGTCTGAGCTGGAAGAACAGTGGTTAGTGGTTAGTGGAAGTTAGAAAAGTTCTTATTCCTGTTTAGCATACCATACAGTTTATTTAAGATCTTTTTACTCACCACCCCACCCCCACATTCCCTTAATTGAAGTTTGGGGAGGACAAGAACTTTGTCCTATTTTGTTCACTGTCACACCTCCAGCTCCAAACACAGTATCTGGTACATAGTGAATATTAAAAAATATATATATTTGTTGAAGGAAGGAAGCTGGGGAAGCTGAACCCTGTGGGCTTAGAGGGGTGGGTAGACACTCACACAACTGTGTCAACGAAGAAGTTACAGCCCAAATCCACCTGCATATATAACTCCGAGTGATTAGATTCCTGTAGGGCCAGGAAAAAAGAGGTAGGGGTTAGTGGTCAACTTTTAGGTCAGGTGACAGGTTTTGGTCTGGGGTACCTGCTCCCATGACCCTCCCTTGCCCTCTTCCCCCACCAAAAAAAGTAGTGAACCTGGCATATTTACCTGGAGTCGCTCAATGACATTTCTCAGTTGAAGATATTTGGACAGTTGCTCATATACCTTGTCGCGATGATCCAATACCTTTCTGATGGGACATGATGGAACAAGAGTAAAATGGTAACCAACAAGAAACCCTATCCCTCTTGGAATACCTCAAATCATGACCCTCTGAGACCCTCATGTCACCATGCCTTCAAGAGGAGTTTTAGTGCAGAAGTTAAAATATGGACTCTAGGTCAGACTGCCTGGGTTTGAATGCAGGCTCTCCTATTTACTAGCTGTGTGACACTGCTAAGTAAATAACTTCTTTGAGTTTCAATTTCCCCATCTGTAAAATAAGGATGACAAATGTAATTTCATAGTCATTAATTGGATTAAATGAGTGTTTACTATAAAATATTTAGAATAGTGTCTGTGAAATAGGAAGCTCCTCATATGATATCTATTATTTATTAGTACTGTTATTACACTACTTCCAATGCCTCCCTCTAATCAGAATGTTCCATTCTCACACTAGAAAAATCCTCCATCTCTTTAGGATGCTCTTAATCCTAGTTGTGAACACTCTACTTCCTGCTCAGAATAATAATAATAGTAATTTTTCATACACATTGACACTCTAGGATCCATGTTAAATCCTCTAAAAGGACTGAACACATTGAAAACTCAAAACCACCACATGAGGAAGGTTCCATCAATTTCTTCATTTCACAGACAAGGAAACAGAGGCACAGAAAAGCGAAGTGAGGCACAATGTGTTCACACGATGACTAAATAGCCAAACCAGGATTCGAATCTAAAAACCCCAGCCTGGTAACTAGCTCCTAACCCTAATTGATGTTGGAGGCTGAGCATGCGCAGACACAGCCTCCACTAAGACCACCACATTCCTATCAAGTTGAACCCCGAATGTTACCCCTCCTCCCCGCTCGAAGGGCGCGTGGGGCCGGGCTCCGAACTCCTTGCCCACCAATCAGAAGGCTAGGCCCTGACTCTGAAAGCCCCACTCAGCACGTGGAAAGTTCCAAACGCTTAGTCTCTCGCGCTGTCACTCACCTCAGGTCCCGCTGCAGCACATCAGAGATGAAGGCCTCATAGCACAGCACTTTCTCCCCGGAGGCCGCCAGCGCCCGCCGTTTAGGGGGCGTCGCCATGATGGGCTCCTGAGGAATGGGGAGGAGGAAGGCCACGTTGACCACTCAGTGTAGCCTCATGCGCAGTACATCTGCATCCTCTCGGCGTTAGGAGTGGGCTCCTCCAGTTCACGTGGGGCGGGGGGGTCCTATCGTCTCTCCTAATTCTGGGACCCTGCCACCCAGGGATACCCAAACGCTGCCCTCACCTTAGAGCCGCCGGCAATAAGAACAGTTGAGATGAACCGTGGCTTCCGTGTGGCGCGGGTGAATGACGTACTACTAGGGTGAGGGCCAACCAAATAGCCAGATAGGGAGGGAAGGTCCTGAACCAAAGAAGATGGCTGAAGCGAGGAAGAGAAGGGTGGAGTTTTACGGAGTCCTATGAGTTTGCGGAAGACATCAGAGCGTGGGAACCTGTACTGCGCGCAGAACCTCTGGGGACTGTGTGGCTGGGGGGGGGGTGGGCTTTAATGGGATTTGGCGGTTTCTGGAACAGGTGGGACGCACGGGTGGAGAAAGAGAGCACAAAGCGTTTAGTATCTAAAAGGGCTTCGGAAGCAGAAGGGCAGAAATTGATTATGGTTCTGGTCTGTAAAAGGAGAATACATCCTTGTGATCAGTCGCCTTGGATTTTGATCTTTTACACAGCAAATTTGGGTTTCACTCTCGGTAATGGGAATGAATGTAAGCATTTAAAAAGTTTTAAACAGAGACAGATTTTTCAAAATTCATTCTTGATAATTCCAGCTCTGTGGTTCACAGTGCATAATGGGTTAAACAGAAATTGACAATGCACCATGTTTAATCACCTCGTTTAGTAGCACCAAATGAAGGGTTGCTGAAGTCCTCTGCCCAAGACCAGCTATCTTGTAGTTAGTAGTTCTTTTTTTTAATGTGTAAACATTCTATTAATCTTTTTTTTTTGCACTCCAGTTACTGAATGAATTTATTTCCCATGTTAGGGTTTCAAATAATAGCATCTAACCCAGCAAGTCCAAGCCTGAGCCTGGAGGAGAATCCAGATTCTGGGATTCCCCAAATGCCATTCTTGCTCGCAGGGCCTAGAGTACCCACCCATACCAGGGAACTCTTTTCAGGTAATAGTGTTTCATGTGTAAAAGCAAGACCTCCCCTCACCCACCAGTGTTCAAAACCTAAGCAAGTCAAGATGTTCTTTGTTCTTAGAACCTAAGTGATTATAAAGGAAAGACTGAGATTTTGAAAAAAAATTGTAAATCTCAGTTACATATAGTTAAAATTACATCTAGTGTGAGACACTAGTTAGACAAATACTACCAAATTAATCTATATCATTTTCCTGTGAAAAAGGGTGTTACATTTATTGTCTTTAACAGGAGAAATGTGGAGTTTTGATGAGCTGGAGATGGGTCTGTGTAAGTATTTACTTACATTTCACAAAACATTTTTTAATGTTTAAAACCATTTCCAACTTTATTTTTACATTTCAAACCTA
Organism: Macroglossus sobrinus; assembly: GCA_004027375.1. Classification (NCBI taxonomy): domain Eukaryota; kingdom Metazoa; phylum Chordata; class Mammalia; order Chiroptera; family Pteropodidae; genus Macroglossus; species Macroglossus sobrinus. Next base: position 30,626 of record PVKZ01001063.1, on the reverse strand, counting down.
CATAAAGTTGGCAGTGTACATCCATAGAACCTTGACTTAGACTCACCAATTGTTAATATTTGACCACATTTGCTTTCTCTTTCCAGATCATATGTAATAGTTGACACAGCATTCCATCTTTTGGATGGCCTTAGTTTTTGAGCCATCCCTCTATTATTGGATGTTTGTGTATGTCCAATTTTATTCATTGTTATAATCCAAGATGGAATAAGTCTTTGCTTTAAAATTTTTATGTGCAACAGTGATTATTTTTGTGATAAAATTCTAGAAGAATTTATGGACATAAGGAAAATTAATGCATTGTAAATCAAGTATCAAGTGACAATTGTATACACACTTCCAATAACAAACTTCCTCATCTAGACTCTACCTCAGGGTCAGCAAACTATGGCCCCTGGTTTGCTGACCCTTAATGTTTTTCTATTGCCTACAAGTCGAGAGTACTATTTACATGTTTAAATGCTTGAAAAAAGTATTTTGTGACTTGTGAAAATTATATGATATTCAGATTTCAGTGTCCAATAATACGGTTTTATTGGAACATAGTCACATATATTCGTTTACTTATTACTTGAGGCTATGTTCATACTACAATAGCAGAATTGAGTAGTTGCCCAAACCATATGGCCTGAAAACCCTAAAGTATTTACTATCTGGCCTTTTACAAAAAAAGTTTTCCAACTCCAATCATGTCACTACACAATCATGTCAGTCACCAATACATAGGTTGGGGCTATAAGTACCTGAGCCTCCCTGATGATCTCTGACTTGGCTTATGTGTGGGCATTTTCAGGCTGGTGCTTCTGGGAAGTGTGAGGCAGATCATATCTATTATGTCTCTGTATTTTTCTCCGCCCACCCCATCCAACGTTTTATCCCCAGGCCTCCCCCAGGTCTGCCTTAGAGATCTCTGTCTGCCTTTACCCAAGAAAAGCAATAAATGACTAAGGCCCAGATGAGTTATATCTTATTTTTTTCATTTACCAAATACTCTGTTTTCTATTGGATATTTGGAACCTGATAAGAATACATCCCATAAAATTGAAAAATAAAGGTAGGATAATAAAATATAAAGCAAGTAGAAGATTAACATGAGGGAAATTTGGGATGGAGGAATGAAATTCACTTGGTGCTTAGCTGTCAATTTATCTCTGATTTTCCTGTAGCCATAGCAGAAAGAAAAATGGGGTCAGTTATGTGATTTGTTTTGTCACTGAGGAAAAAGCATACCATTTAATCAGTAGAATTAAATATTTCATGACACCAGAAAACAATTAAATTAGAACTTACCCATATTTCTTACACTAAAATAAATGCCAGGTAGATTTAAATGTGAAAATGAAACCATCAGGTGTGCTAAAAGAAAATGACATTTTTTTTCTGATTTTCTTAGAGTGAAGTCCTTTCTAATGATATAAAATTCTGAAGTCATGAGACTATATTGATATATTTCGTACATAAAATTAATATGACCATTAACTTAAAAAAATCTTGAAGTCAAATGACAAATTGAAAAATTTGCATCAGATACAGTCAATGGCTAGTTTACTTCATATACAAAGAGCTCCTATGAATCAATATAAAAGACTGACAATTTAAAAGAAACTAGACAGAAGCCCAGGGCAAGAAGACAGAGTAGGTAAATGCTGTGTTTGCCTTCTCCCACGACTACATTAAAACTACAACTAAATTATAGAATAATTGACGCAGAGAACCATCTGAAGATCAGCTGAACAGAAGTCCTATAACTAAGGATATAAAGAACAAGCCACCTTGAGACTGATAGGAGGGGCAGAGATGCTGAATTGGCTGGCTCCACACCCACGTGTGGCAGTTAAGAATCAGAAGGAATATCTAGGCTGTGGAGGTACTCCCAGAAAAGTGAAGGGCCTCATTGCCACACTGGACTGGACTCCCCAGTCCAGAGCACTGATGCCCAGAAAAGAAGACCCCACAAAATCTGGATGTGAAAAACAGTGGGGATTCCATCTATCTGGGAAAAAGAGAAGTCGGCTGGAATCTCAGTTGTCTTCTTAAAGGTCCCGAGTACAGAATCCCTTGCTCACAGGCACTCACCCTGGGCTCCAGCGGGGTACAGCAACATGGGAAATTCCAGAGACATACAGGGAGAAAATGAGTTGTGTGGCTTCAGGACGAGGACAAAAAGGATACCAGCCATTGTCCCTTTGTTGAGCCCTCCCTCCACACAGCTAAATTTGAATCAGTATTGGCCTTGCAAACTCTTCTCACTCTACCCTTGTGGCTCCCTTGGACCGTGCTGTACACAACTCACACATCATGGGAGGCACATTTGGCGGCCAGCAGCCAGACCTGGCTTGCATTGCAGTCTTTCTTGGATGACTCCTGGGAGTCTACGGGCCCCAGGCAGATGGCGGCAGTTTCTGGTGTGTTCTGAGCCTTTTGTTGAGTGGCCCAAGGCTTAGCACTGGTGCCAAAACTGAAACTGCATTAACCTGGTAAAGACCACTTGCTCCACCTTGGTGACTCCTTAAGACCCTGTCTCATCTAACTCAAGTACTACATGAGGCTCTTTTAGCAGCTGAGATTTACAGGAAGCTGGCAGGCAGCAGCAGGACTCAGGGGGTCCTTAGCCTTTTGCTAAGCTGTTTCAGGCCTGAAACTGGAGGCAGCTAGCCTTGGATCCCAATGTGGCCTCTCCTACTTGCCTCCAGGTCCAATGGAGGCAGTGACAAACTGTTCATTGCTTTGTAGCTCCCACCAGGTAGCCCTGGGCTAGTCATAGGCAGCAACTCACTTTGGATCTTCTCCCAAGAGGTTCTAGAATCATCACACCTGGTAGTTGGCTTCAGACCATAATAGAACCCCACAAGTGGCATACAAAAGGTTTGTCTCAGCAGGCACCAGAGCAAACTGGGATGAATCCCGTTTCAAAGGGTCAGCTTCCACCAGCAGCTAGTATGCTGTGGACACAGCTGATCTGCACAGCCAGTCAGCCTGAGGACCAATCCCAGCCACAGGTGTGCCAGCAGTAATCAAGGCTAAATACAACAGGAGGGCACATACAACCAATACAAGGAGCACACTAGGAGCACCCAGCGCAGGTGATCAGGGAGACTGCACCACTGGGCCCCACAGAACCCCCACTAAATAATGCCACCTGGTCAAGAATTGGAGCTATAGCAGATATACTTAACATATAGAAACAAACACAAAAAGGTAGCCCAAATGAGGAAACAAAGAAATATGTACCAAATGAAAGAACAGGAGAAAATTTAGGGAAAAAAAAATTACGTAAAATGGAGGCAAGCACCTACCAAATATAGAGTTCAAAACACTAGTTATAAGGATGCTCAATGAACTTAGTGAGAACTTCAACAAAGAAATAGTAAGCATAAAAAAACATAGGAACCACAAAAAAGAATGAGTAAAACATGCAGAATGCACTAGAAAGAATCAACAGCAGATTAGATGAAACTGAGATGTGTATCAGTGATTTGGAAGAAAAGGTAGCAGAGGCTTCAGCAATGGCAGCCAGCAGCTACAGATGCCTCTTAAAGGGGCTGTGGCTGCACGCAGACTTTCACAGTGATGAACCTGGTCACTCTGAGGACCAGTGCTAGGTTGGCTGCATGGGGGGCACCAGGGACATACAGGGGGACACTGAGTTGTTGGAGTGGGGGCTGAAGGTGAGGTGAGGCTCTCTCCCGGGCAGAAGTGCCTGCAGTATCCATTTTTCCTCTGTTGAGCCCTCGCCCCACCCAGTGTGAGGATGCAGCATTGCCATAGCCGAGACTTCATCAAACTAGATAACAGAGGACACTCTACCTAGAGGATTCCATAAAACTCCACCTCCCTCAACTCGGGACCCCATCCAAACTACATTCAGGTGTGTCCTTGGCGAGTCAGGTGTTCCTTGCTGAGCAGTGCCAAGACTCACACTGGTAGCAGCTGGCCTCAGTTTCTGGTGTGGTTTTTTGAGGCAACTATAAGCACAGCATCTGTGGATTGCTTGCTGAATATTAACAGGTGGCCCTGGAGGGGCACAGCCTGGAGCTAAACTTGGCCTGCAGCTGAATCCCTCTCAGGAATGTGCCAGTGGATACCTACTACACAAAGCCACACTAATAAAATCAGGAGACATAGGAGCTTTGCTTAGTACATAGAAACAGACACAGAAAGGCAGCCAAAATGGGAAGACAAAGAAGCAGAAACTGTGTGAGAAAACAGAACAGAGAATCAAGAACAATGGAAAAGCAGAAACTGTATGAGAGAACAGAACAGAGAATCAAGAACAATGGAGTCAAGCAATCTAACTGATGCAGAGTTCAAAACACTAGTTATAAAGATGCTCAAGGAACTTAAGGGAAGAGTAGACGAACTCAGTAAGAACTTTAACAAAGAGATAAAAATCATAAAAGCAGAAATGGAAATTATAAAAGAGAACCAGTCGGAAATGAGGAACACATTATCTGACATGAAGAGTATATTAGATGGAATCAACAGAGTGGATAAAGGAGAGGATCAAACCACTGATATAGAGGTTGGGGAGGCCAAAGACACTCAGTCAGAATGGCAAGAAAAAAAGCCGAGACTATAATAATAATTTAAGGAGCCTATGGGGCATAATTAAATGTAAAAATATCTGTGTAATAGGGGTAGCTAAAGGTAAACAAGATGTTGAAGAGCTATTTGAAGAAATAATGTTGGAAAACTACCCTTACCTGGTGAAGGAAATAGGCACACAACCCCAGGTAGCGCAGAGTTCAAATGAAATGAACCCAAAGAGAACCACACCAAGACACATTATAATTAAAATGCCAAAGTTTAAAGACAAAGAATCTTAAAAGCAGCAAGAGAAAAGCAGTTAGTTACCTACAAGGAGCACCCATAAGACTGGCAGCTGATCTCTCAAAAGAAACTATGCAGGACAGAAGGGCTTGGCACAAAATACTTGGTGTGATTAAAACACAGGATCTACAACCAAAATATCAAAGAATCAAAATATCAAAAATAGAAATTTACCCGAAAGACTTGAAAACCCATATCCAAAAAGATATTTGCACACCAATGTTCATAGCAGCATTATTCATAACGGCCAGGACATGGCAGCACTGAAGTGTCCTATGATAGATGATTGGCTAAAGAAGTGGTGGTGCATATATACAATGGAATATTACTCAGCCATAAGAAGAGATGAAATACTGCCATTTGCGACATGGATGGACCTGAAGATAATCATGCTAAGCGAAATAAGCCAGACAGAAAAAGTTGAAAATCACATGCTATCACTTATATGTGGGATATAAACCTAAAATCAATAAATGAACAGGACAGAGACAGAGGGACATGGACAATGGACTAGTGGTTACCAGAGGGTAGAGAGTGGAGGAGGAGGGGGGAGGTAGATAGGGTAAAGGGGGTCAAATATAGGGAGGAGGGTGAGTGTGAAATGGTTAAAGGGAAACAAATATATGGTAGCTGAAGGAAACTGGACTTTGGGTGGTAATCACACAATAGAATGTGTAGATGTCAATTTATAATGTACACCTGAAAAATATATAATTGTATTAACCAATGTTACCCCAATAAACTTAAAAAAATAAAAATAAAAATAAAGTTATGATCACACTTGAATTTACAGAATCTGAACACCTTGCAATCATTGTGGATGCCCATCATGCCATGACTGGGGTATACAGGCACTGAACAGAAATAATGCTTCTCCATATGCATGTTGAACACACGTGGGGACCTACAACCCAAATTCTGAGCTTGAAAGGAAGTCGTTATTTTTTATTTTTAAGTAGTAAACATCCTAATGGGTGTGAGATAGTATCACATAATATTTTTTATTTGCATTTTTCTAATGCTTAGTGATATTAAGCATCTTTTCTTGTGATGATTGGCCATTTGTATACCTTTTCCAGAAAAACATCAATTTAAGTCCTTTGTCCATTTTTAATTAGTTTTGTTGTTGTTGTTGTTGAGTTTTAGGAGTTCTCTATATATTCTGGATATTAATTTTTTATCAGATGTATAATTTGTAACTCTGTGAATTGCCTTTTTTTCTTCGTTAATAGTGTCTTTTGATGAAAAAAATTTTAATTTTCAATAAAGTTCAATTTGTCAATTTTTTTTGTTGCCTGTGTTTTTCTATGTCACAACCAAGAAATCATTGCTAATTTCAATGTTGTAAAGTCTTTATCCTATGTTTTCTTCTAAGAGTTTTAGAGTTTTAGATCTCACATTTATGTTACAAATCTATTTTGAGTTAATTTTTGTATATGGTGTTAAAGATCCAAATTCATTTATTTGCATGTCGATATTTAGTTTTCTCAGTACCATTTGTTAAAGAACTATACTCCCCCCACTGCCCTTGAATGTTCCTGACAGTCTTCTTGAAAATCTTTGAGCCATGTATACAAAGGTTTATTTCTGGACCCTCTATTTTGTTCGGTAGCAATGTCCTCACTTTCATTTATGATTTTAATAATTTGTCTTCCATTTTTTCTTTTTTAACTCATTAATTTATTTTAATTAGTTTCAAGTATATCATACATTGGTTAGACATTTATATAGTTTATAAAATGATCCACCTAATTGCTCCTTCTCTCCTCTGGTTTTCCACCTAGCCAATATATTAATACTAACTGCATTCCCTATGCTGTGCTCCCCATCCCTGTGACCATCTAGCAGCTACTAATTTGTATTTATTTAACCCTTCACCCCATTCTCTCAGCCCCAAACTTTCCTCTCTTCTGTCCATCACCAAATTGTCCACTATATTTGTGAGTTTGTTTTTTGATTAGTTTGTTGTTTTTGTTCCTTAGATTCTGTATATAAGTAAAATCATATAGTGCTTATCTTTTTTCTTAGTCCATATAGCTAATGTTTTGGTAATTTTGTTGATCTTTTCAAGGAACCAACTTTTGGTTTTGTTAGTTTTCTATTATTTTTCTATTTTCTATTTCATTTGTCTCAGCTGTAATTTTCATTATTTCCTTTTTCTACTGGCTTTGGGCTTAATTTTTCTTCTTTTTCTAGGTCCTTAAGTTGTAAAGTTAGGTGTTGATTTATGATCTTTCTTGTTTTTTAATGTAAGTATTTATAACTACAAATTTTCTCCTTTGCATTGTTTCCCCATGTCCCATAAGTTTTTACACATTATGTTTTCATTTTCATTTGTATCTAAGTATTTTTTACTTTTCCCTGTGATTTCTTTCTTGGTCCACTGTTTACTTATAGCATGTTGTCGTTTCTACAAATTTGTAAATTTTCCAGTTTTCCTTCTGTTCTTGATTTCTAACTTTATTCTTTTGTGGTCATAGAAGATGCTGTGTATGATATCATTCTTTAAAATATATTGATATTTAATCTGTGGCCTAACATATTGTCTATCTAGGAAAATGTCTTGTGGATTTGAGAAGAATGTATATTCTGTTGTTGTTTAGTAGCGTGTTCTGTTTAAGTCTGTTAGATGTAGTTCGTTTGTTGTGTTGTTCATATCCTCTATTTCCTTAGTTATCTTCTGTCTGGTTGTTCCATACATAATTTAGAGTGGGGTTTTGAAGTCTCAAACTATCATTATAAAACTTTCTAATTCGCCTTTCAATTCTGTCCATTTTTGCTTCATATACTATAATAGTCTGTTAATAGATGTGTAAATGCTCATAATTGTTATATATTCTTGCTGTATCAAACTCTTTATTAATGTATAATGTCCTTTTGTCTCTTATTAACATTTTTTTGAGTTAAAGTCTATTTTGTCTGGTTAGTATAGCCACCCCTGCTCTCTGTTGGTTGTTACTATTTGAATATAACATCCTTTCACTTTTTGAATCTAAAATGAATCTCTTACAGATAGCATATTGTTGGATCACTTTTTAAAAAAATTCATAATGTTAATCTCTGTCTTTTGTTTGGAGAATTTAATCCATTCACATTAAAAGAATTATTGATAAGGAGGGACTTCTACTGTTTTACTATTTGTTTTCTCTCTGTCTTATAGTATCTGTTCTTGCATTACTGTCTACTACTGAGTTTAAGTTTTTTTTGTAGTGAAACTTTAAAATTACTTTCTTATTTCCTGTTGTGTATATTCTATAGCTATTTTCTTTGTGGTTACCATGAAGGATTCATTTAACATCCTAAAATTATAACAAACTAATTGTAATTTGTACCAGCTTTATTTCAATAGCATATAAAAATTTCTGCTTTAGCAGCTCCAACCACACCTCTGTCAGTTGTCGATGGCATAAAATTACATTGTGTGTCCAAAAATTTAAATTCATAATTGAAAAAATGCAGTAGTTTGTTAAATTATGTAGAAAAAAAGTGTGGAGTTACAAATGAAAGTCATAAGAACACTAAATTCCAGATTAAGAATTGTGTTTTTAAAACTTTGAAACAAAGTCTATAATAAGAGACAAAAAAATTACATAATGATAAAGGGCTCAATCCAATGAGATGATATAATCCTAGTAAACATTTATGCATCCAACATAGGAGCACCTAAATATATAAAGCAAATATTGCCCAATATAAAGAAAGAATTAAACAGTAATACACTCATAGTAGGAGATTTGAACATTTCATAGACACCAATGGACAGATCTTCTAGACAGAAAACGAAAAAGAAAACCGTGGCCTTAATAATATACTAGAGCAGATAAATTTAATTGATATTTTAAAAAACATTTCACCCTAAGCAGCAGAATATATATTCTTCTCAAATGCACATGAAACATTTTCCAAGACAGACTACATGTTAAGTCACAAAACAAGTCTCATTAAACTTAAAAAGACTGTAATCATATCAAGTGTCTTCTCCAGCCAGAACAATATGAAACTAGAAAACAATTACAAGAAAAAAACTTGAAAAACACAAAAAAACACGGAGGCTAAATAACATGCTACTAAACAATGAATATGTTAAAAATAAGATCAAGGGGAAAAATCAAAACATATCTTGAAAGAAATGAAAATGAATGTGAAAGACCCCAAATCTGTAGAACACAGCAAAAGCAGTCCCAAGAGGGAAATTCCTAGCAATATAGTCCTACATCGAGAAACAAGAAGGTGATGTCAGAAACATGGTGGAGTTAAGGATGTCCTGGATCTCTCCTCTTTAAACAACAATAAATTGAACATCTAAAACTCAATAGAAAACACCTAGCTTGCACACCAGCACATCTGAGCATGGGATCTGCGTATAAGTGCTACCATAGCTGCTTATACATTCTTCTCTAGTGCACATGGAACATTCTCAAGGATTGACCACATATTGGGACACACAGATAACCTCACAAATATAAGAGAGATAAAATCATAACAATCATATTCCCTGATGATAATGCTTTGAAGCTGGAGCTCAACTATAAAAAGAAAGTGGGAAGAACCACAAATACATGGAGATTAAACAACTTGCTATGAAAGAAGGACTGGGGCAGAGAAGAAATAAAGAGACCAAATGATACATAGAAATGAATGATAATGATAGTACGATATATCAAAACTTTTGGGACACAGCAAAAGCAATCATAAGAGGAAAGTTCCTATCATTACAGGCCTATCTCCAAAATCAACAAGAATGAGCCCAAATAAACAACCTAACACTTCATCTTAAAAAACTAGAAAAGGAAGAAAAAATGAAGCCTAAAGTAAAAAGAAGGAAAGAAATAATCCAAATTAGAGCAGAATTAAATGAATTTGAAAACAACAACAACACAACAAAACAATAGAAAAATAAATATAACAAAGAGCTGGTTCTTTAGACAGTTAATAACATTAACAAATCCCTGGCTAGACTCACTAAAGAAAAAAAAAAGAAAAGACACAAATAAACAAAATCAGAGATGAAAATGAAGACATGACATCAGACACCACGGGAATACAAAAGATCATACAAGAATACTTTGAAAAAGTATATAACACCAAATTTAATAACCTAGAAGAAATGTAAAAGTACTTAGAAAGATACAACCTTCCTAGAATAAATAAAAAAGAAAAGGAAAATCTAAATAGACCAGCCAGTAGTATGGAAATCAAAAGGCTACCAAAAAGTCAAAGTCCAGAACCAGATGGCTTCACGAGTAAATTCTACTAAACATTCAAAGAAGATTTAATACCTATTCTTCTCAAACTCTTACAAAGAATCAAAGAGGAAGCAATACTTCCTAACTCATTTTATGAGGCCAGTGTTACCCTGATACCAAAACCTGGTAAAGATAACACAAAAAAGCAAACTACAGACCAATATCGCTCATGAACACAGGTGCAAAAATTCTAAATACAATACTAGAGAACCAAATACAGCAACATATTAAAAGAATTATACAACACAAACAAGTGGGCTTCATTCCAGAGTCACAGAGTTGGTTCAACATACGCAAACAGATTAATGTGATACACCACAAAACAAATTAAAATATAAGAATCATATGATGATATCAATAGATGCAGAAAAAGTCTTCAAGAAAATAAAGCCTCTATTTATGATCAAAACACTTAACAAAATTGGTATAGAAAGAACATAACATACTAAAGGCCATATACTACAGACACTCAGCTAACAATACACTTAACGGTGAAAAACTAAAAACCTTTTCTCTAAGATCCGGAAGAAAGGCTGTCCACTATTGCCACTGTTATTCAGTATAACATTGGAGATCCTGGTGAATGCAATCAAGCAAACGATATAAAAGGTATTCAAATAGGGAATGAAGAAGTCAAATTGTCACTATTTGCAGATGACATGATTCTCTATATAGAAAACCCTAAAGACTCCACAAGAACACTAAACAATAGAAACAATAAACAAATACAGTAAAGTTTTTAGATACAAAATCAATGTTCAAAAATCCATAGTGTTCCTATACTCTAATAATGAAGTGTCAGAAAAAGAGGTGGAAAAAATAATTCCTTTTGCAATTGCAGCAAAAAGAACAAAATACCTAGGAGTAAATCTAATGAAACATATGAAGGGGCTATATAATGAAAACTATAAGACCCCATTAAAATAAATCAAAGAAGATACAAAGAAATGGAAAGATATTCCATGTTCTTGGATTAGAAGAATCAATATACTTAAAATAACCTTATTACCTAAAGCATTATATAAATTTAATGGAATCCCTATCAAAATCCCATTGACATTTAAAAAAAATAGAACAAAAAAATTATCAGATTTGTATGGAAGCAAAAAAGACCCTGAATCACCAAAGCCATCCTGAGAAAAATGAACGAGGCTGGAGGTATCACTCTGCTTGACTCAAATTATACTACAAAGCACCAATAATCAAAACAGCATGGTATTGGCAGGAAAACAGACACACGGACCAGTGGAACAGAATTGAGAGTCCAGAAGTAAACCCATATTTATATGGGAAAATAATTTTAGACAAAAAAGACAAAAACATACAGTGGAGAAAGGAAAGCCTCTTCAATAAACGGTGCTGGGAAAACTGGAAAGCCACCTGCAAAACAATAAAACTTGACTGTTATCTATCACCACACACCAAAATTAACTCAAAATGGATTAAGGACCTAAATATAAGACCTAAAGCAATAAAGTGCATTGAAGAAAACATGGGAACTAAACTCAAGGACCTTGGACTTAAAGAGGATTTTATGAATTTGACACCAAAGGCAAGGGAAGTAAAAGCAAAAATAAATGAATGGGATTGCATCAAACTAAATATCTTCTGCTCATCAAAAGAAATTGTCAACAAGGTAAAGAGACAGCCATCCAAATGAGAAAATATATTTGCAAGGAAAGCCTTCAATAAGAACTTAATATCCAAAATATACAAAGAACTCATACAACTCCACAACAGCAAATAAACCAACAATCCAATAAAAAATGGACAGAGGGTCTGAACAGACACTTGCACCAAGAAATACAAATGGCCAACAAACATGTGAAAAGATGCACATCATTGCTAGTTATTAGGGAAATGTAAATCATAACCACACTGATATATTATCTCACACCTGTTAGAATAGCTATAGTCAACAGGACAAGTAATAACAAGTGTTGGAGAGAATGCAGAGTAAAAGGAACCCTCATACACTGCTGGTGGGACTGCAAATTCGTACAGCCACTATGGAAAACAGTATGGAAGTTCCTCAAAACATTAAGACTTGATTTACCATTTGATTCAGCAATCCCTCTACTGGATATTTACCCCAAAGACTTGAAAACTCATATCTGAAAAGATATTTGCACACCAATGTTCATAGCAGCATTATTCATAATGACCAAGACACCAAAGTGTCCTACAATAGATGATTGGTTAAAGAAGCTGTGGTACATATATACAATGAAATATTACTCAGCCAAAAGAAGAGATGAAATACTGCCATTTGCGACAACATGGATGGACCTCGAGATTATCATGGTAAATGAAATAAGCCAGACAAAAAAAGTTGAAAAATCACATGATATCACTTATATGTGGGATATAAACCTAAAATCAACAAATGAACAGGACAAACAAACAGAGATTCATGGACACAGACAACAGATTAGTGGTTACCAGAAGGTGGGAGATGGAGAGGGGAGAAGGAAGATAGATGGGATAAAAGGGGTCAAATATGTGGTGACAGAAAGAAATGTAACTATGAGAGGGGAACACACTATGTAACACACACACACACACACACACACACACATACGTACAGTAAGGCATGTATATATGCAAAAAGAAAGCGGGAAAACCCACAAATATGTGGAGATTAAACAGCATGCTACTAAAGAATGACTGGGTCAAACAAGAAATAAAAGGAGAGGCTAAAAGATACATAGAAACAAATGAGAATGACAATACAACATATGAAAATTTTGGGATCAGCAAAAGTTTTAATAAGAGGGAAGTTAATATCATTACAAGACTATCCTAAGAAACAAGGAGGATCCCAATAAACAACCTAACATTACCATCTTAATGAATGAGAAAAAGAAGAACAAATAAAACCCAAAATCAGCAGAAGGAAGGAAATAATAAAAATTAGAGCAGAATTAAATGAAATAGAGAAAAAAAGACAATAGAAAAAATTAATGCAACAAAGAGCTTGGTACTTTGCAAAGATCAATAAAACTGACAAACCCCTGGCTAGACTCACTAAGGAAAAAAGAGAAAGGACACAAACAAAATCGAAATGAAAGAGAAGTTATGACAGATACCATAGAAATACTAGGGATCATATAAGAATACTACAAAACACTATATGCCACCAAATTCAATAACTTAGAAGACAGGGACAAGTTTCTACTAATATATGATATATAATATATATTAATATATACTAATATATAATATATAATATAATAATATATACTAATATATAATATATAAACTAGAAAATCTAAATAGACTGATAAACAGTAAGGAAATTGAAACAATCATCAAAAAGCTCCCTAAAAGTAAAATTCTAGGACCAGATGGCTTCACTAGTGAATTCTACCAAACATTCAAAGATGATTAAAATCTGTCATTCTCAAACTTCTCCAAAAAATTGAAAAAGAGAGGCAATACTTATTAACTAATTTTATGAGGCCAACATGACCCTGATAACAAAACCTGATAAGGATAACACACAAAAAAGAAAACTGCAGACCAATATCTCTGATGATACAGATGTAAAAGTTCTAAACAAAATACTACCAGATCAAATACAATACATTAAAAAGATTAACCATCATGATCAAGTGGGGTTCATTCCAGGGGCACAAGGATAGTTCGACATATCCAAATCAATCAACATGATACACCACATAAACAAAATAAAGGGTAAAAATGATAGGATCATATCAATAGATGCAGAGAAAACATCTGACAAGATATAGCATACATTTATGACTTAAACATTTAAACAATGGGTATAGAGGCAAAGCACTTCAACATAATATAGGCAAACCCTCAGCTAATATACTTAATGGTGAAAAACTGAAAGCTTTCCCTCTAAGGTCAGGAAGAAGACAGGGATGCCCACTCTCACCACTCTTATTCAATATAATATTGAAGTTCTAGCTAGAGCAATCAAGCAAGAGAAAGAAGTAAAAGGCATCCAAATTGAGAATGAAGAAATAAAATTGTCACTCTTTGCAGATGACATGGTTCTTTTAATAGAAAATCCTACAAAACACCACAAAAAAGTATTAGAAACAATAAGCAAATACAGAAAAGCTGCAGGATATGAAATCTATGTACAAAAATCCACTGTGTTCCTATATACTAAAAATGAAGTTTCAGCAAAAGTAATAAAAGAGCAATTCCTTTTGCAATTGCAACAAAAAGAATAAAATTCCTAGGAATAAACCTAATGAACCATGTGAAGGACCTATATACTGAAAACTACAAGACATTATTAATTGAAATTGAAGAAGGCACAAAGAAATGGAAAGGTATTACGTGTTCATGGATTGGAAGAATCAACATATTTTAAATGCCATATTACCCCAAACAATATACAGATTTAATGCAATCTCCATCAAAAACCCAACAGCATTTTTTAAAGAAATAGAATTAAAAAATCAGATTTGTATGCAATCACAAAAGACCCTAAATAGCCAAAGGAATCCTTAGAAAAAAGAACAAAGCCAGAAATTATCACACTGCTTGACTTCAAACTATACTACGAAGTGACAATAATCAAACCAGCATGGTATTGACAGAAAACAGACACACAGACCAACTGAAAGAATTAAGAGCTCTGAAATAAAACCACACATATAAATATAAACAAATAATCTTTGACATTGGAGCCAAAAACAGAGAAAAGAAAACATCTTCAATAAATGGTGCTGGGCAATTGGAAAGCCACATGCAAGAGAATGAAACTAGGCTGCTATCTGTCACCATACACCAAAATTAACTTGAGATGGATCAAAGAATTAAATATAAGACCTGAAAAAATAAATTGCATAGAAGAAAACATAGGTACTAAACTCATAAACCTTGGACTTAAAGAGTTTTATGAATTTGACCTCAAAGGCAAGGGAAGTAAAAGCAAAAATAAATGAATGGGACTGCATCAAACTAAAAAGCTTCTGCTGCTCAGCAAAAGGGAAAATATATTTGCAAGCAATACCTCAAATAAGGGCCTAATATTCAAAATATACAAAGAATTTATACAACTCCACAACAACAAATAAACCAAAGATCCAATCAAAAAATGAGCAGAGGGCCTGAACATACACTTCTCCCAAGAAGATATACAAATAGCCAACAAACATGTGAAAAGATGCACATCTTCACTAGCTATTAGGGAAATGCAAATCAAAACTACAATGAGATATCATCTCACACCTGTTAAAATAGCTGTTATCAACAGGACAAGTAATAACAGGTGTTGGAGAGGATACAGAGAAAAAGGAATCCTCATACACTGCTGGTGGGACTGCAAATTCGTACAGACACTATGGAAAACAGTATGGAGATTCCTCAAAAAACTAAGAATTAATCTACCATATGATCCAGCAATCTGTATCCAGCAATGGGTATTTACCTATTTACTTATATACAATGGACTATTACTCAGCCATAAGAAGAGATGAAATACAGCCATTTGCGACATGAATAGACCTCAAGATAATCATGCTAAGTGAAATAAGTCAGTCAAAAAGGATAGAGACCCTTATGATTTTACTCATATGTGGTATATAAACCCAAAAGCAATAAACAAGACAAAGAAACAAACAAAAACTCATTGACAGAGACTTGCATGGTGGTTACCAGAGGGAAGCCGGGGAGGGGAGAAGTAGTCGGAGGTAGAGGGTATCAAATATTTGGTGGCAGATAATTTGACTTTGGATGGTAAACATACAATGCAATATACAGATGATGTATTATTGAATTGTACACTTTGAAACCTATATAATTTAATTATCCAGAGTCACACAAATAAAGTTAATAAAAAAATCTTTATCAAAATAAAGAAGATAAGCAGGTCATCTAGTTGAAAAGAAGTTGAGATAACTTCCCAATTGGGAATACTAAGCTGAGTCTTGAAGGGTAAGCAGGAATTAGCAAAAGGGAAGGACAGACCTGAGCAAAAGCTCATAATGTAGAAGCCCATGCTGGATTGATAAGTGAGTTAATATCCAGGATACCCTAAGTATTCAACAGCTGGAGGGCCTGGGAAGGGTACTTGTCTGTCACAGGAAATTGGGGCTCTTTTCATGGAGAACTTTAAAGGATACATCATAGAGTGGAGGACTGATTCTGAACACCCTGAGTTTCCAAGAAAAATTCCCAAAGAGAATGGTGGACATATTTTTTCATTTGTGGCCTTTTGAGAAAACAACCCTGGAGCAAAATTGATTGGCCAGCCATATTTCAGTGGCAGAGTTCATTATAATGTAAAATATGGGAAACTTAAAACTAAGGATGTGGAATGGGAATAAAAGAAAACAACAGTAAAGAGACATGAGACATTGGAGAAGTAGGTCTGAAGTCTGCCTTGCAAGCAGACGATTGCAAAGCTGAGTCTTGAAGGGTGAGTGATATTTAAAAGAGCAGGGTGATCTTAATCTTCCACAATGAAAATATTTTTTTCTATTTTAGCTTTTGTTCTAATATATTTTCTTTAGATTTTACACCATCAACTTGAGTGCAATATAGAAATATTTATACATTCATGATGAATCACATCATTATGGAATGACTCTTTCAATCTCAATTAGTGCTTTTTGGTTTAGTCCTTTTAGTCTGATATTAATATAACTGACCTTGCTATATTTTGATTAGCATGTGCCTAGAAAATTTTCTTCCATTCCTTTATTCCAAATGTTTCTGTATAATTATTATTTGCTAGATTTGGCATAAACAGCATAGTGGCTAGACTTCTTAATTTTCATCCAGAATGACCATCTTTAACTTTAACTGGAGAATTTACCCCATTAACAATTTTTATTACTGATTATGTAATAAAATATGAACTTATCCTACCGTCTTACATTTTGCTTTTTTTCTGCCCTTTCTATAAATCTTTTCTACGTTCTTGACTTTTAAAATGGATTTATGTTGCTTTTCTCATTGCCTACCTCAAGATTAAAATAACAGATAGAAAAATAGTGATCATATGAAATTATTCAAGACAATTGGAAATGAGAAGAGGATCAGTTTCCTATCATATTCAATAATGCGATGATCGATCACTCTAATATATAGAACAGTGAAGTGCTAACTGAAAAAGAGAAAAGTGTACCCATGTAAGCCTGTAGTAGTGCTCTGCAGACTGGCACGAGCTTATAAGGTTTCTCTGTAACCATTTTCTTTGAACTTTGGTAGAGTTCACAGCTCTTCAGGAGGTTTTGAGCAAGCGCAAACGCAACACATTTAAGACGGGGTGAAACTAGGATTGATAGAAGAGCAGAAGTAGTTCGGCCAGCCTTTTCACAACACTTGATACTAGGCTCTCCGCAGGATAGTGGCTCGATGTCGAGAGCAAAGGTAATTTTTTTAAATGACTTTGTCAGAGACTATAGGTTTTGTGATCAGAGGGGTGTGCGAGAAGATTTAGGTGCTGATAATGGAGGTCTTTGGAGTCAGAATAGGGACTTGTTCTAATTGAGTTGAATGCTCAGGTCAGTAATTTCCGTCTTTCTTGTCTCATATTCTCATCTCGAAGTTCCATCTAAGACCACAGTTGGGTATGCATTATTTTTGTTCTTGTTACATTCTAAGTGTTTTCAAATTTGTTATTTTTCTTTTTATTAAGATTTATTTAGATGTGCCTTTTCAATTTTAAAAAGATAAGTATTTTATTAATTTCTAATGCAACTTATCTGCGCCATGTGTGATACTTATCCATTGGAATTTGTTTAGACTCCTTTAAGGCTAAGTCCATGGTTTTGTTATTACATTTCTAGCTTGAAAATAGTATGAGTTCTTCAGTTGATAACTGTCTTACTGAAAATGGGTATATTCTTTTGGTGTGTATGCATACACACATTTTTTAAAAATGTGTATATTTATATATTTTACTTGGTGTTACTGAGTACTGGTAGGAGTACATTTCAGAATATTGTAAAGTTGTTCTAGGTGAGTAAGTCAGGGCAAACACAGCACAGCCTGGCATATGCAAGCGAGGAGAGGGGCAGGGCTTGGCACAGCATAATGCGGGGAGGGTAAGGCAGAACTGGCTACATGCAGGAATGGGGGAGGGGCATATGAGGCTGTGCATCTGGGAAGGGGGCAGGACCTGGCATGGGGCGGGGCCAGGTATGCCCTGGTGCAGTGTATCGGTGTCACAGGGCTGGGAACGTAAAGCAAGACAGAATGTGTCCAAGAGGCACGGTCAGGCAGACAGGGCCTGGAGAGACTAGGAACACAAGTGGGCAGAGCATGTTTGAGTAGCAGGGCCATGCATGTTTGGGTGGGCTGGGTAGAGGTGGCTTGACTGGGATCATGGTGCAGGACAAGCAGGTAGTAGGTGTATTCTGGAGGGTGGGGCAGTGCAGGCTCAACCAAGCAAGTGTAAGGGGGTGGAGTCTAGCTTTTCTGGGCAGATAGGCAGGGCAATATGCATTTAGGTGGGCAAAATGGGGCCAAGTGGACCAGCCAGATGTATCTGGATAAGGTGGGAAAGCAGGGCCAGATAGTGCCAGTCATTCTCAGGCAGGCAAGACCTAGTGTATCCAGGCAGGTACCATGAGCCCCCGACACATTGGCCCAAAGGTGAAGCCAGGAGTGTTAGACAAGGGTAAGCCTGTCCCCATACACTTAGTTCTGGGTCAGTATTAAGGAGGTTTACCCTCCTCTCACCAGCACAGGAACCCTACTTGTAATCTCTGGTCTCTGGTGAGTCCAGGACACAGGACCTTGCCATGGTCCCACTGGCAACTGCCCACTCAACCACCGTTTCCTCAACTGCAGAAGTCCATGCTTTCCAGAAGTACAGATGGTGACAGTGCCATTGGCAGTAAAGGAAGCACCTCAGACAACTGCCACACCCCAGCTGTTGTCTGAAAAGGACCTGCCTCAGGAGTGAAACCTATACCAGGACTTTTGCATAGGGGACCTTTGATGATCAAAGATTGATGAGTGTATGGCAGGGCCCTTGGGTAGAAGAATGGAGACACTGACAACAGAAGGATGGCCAGCAATGAGGAGAGAAGAAGTAGGGAGCATCCAAAGACCAATTAAGAAACAGGTTGGGAAGACCTGTCAGCATTTTTGTGGCCTGCAGCCCTGAGTGAGTAACACTGGGGAGTTCTTGTTCCTGGATCTTGCACTGCAGAAGCAGACAGGAAATGTGAAGAAAATGGAGAATTTGAAGAAAAAAGTGGAGTGGAAAGTGACAGAAAGGGTGGAATGGGGGGCATGGAAATAGAGGTCATGAGCAGAATGCAGGGCAGTGATGCAGGGTTAGGGGATTGATATTGACTCCTCTACCACTGACCTGACTACTCTTGTCCCACAGAAGCAGAAGCAGAAGCAGAAGGAGAAGTTCATGGAAGAGTGGAAACATCCAGAGCAGTTAGATGCGAAAGACCCAGGCTCACTGCAGCAGTGCCTGGGACCTGGCTGTGTCTATCCTACCCGGCCAGGCTCCAAATACTGTTCAGATGACTGCGGCATGAAACTGGCAGCTAAGTGAGTAGACCTGGGGGTTAAGCAACAAGAGTTGGAGTAGGACATGATCCATGCCATCTGCAAATCCATCCACTCCCTATTATTCATCCACCATTCATCTACCCACTCACTTACAGCCACCCACCCACTGAACTGTCCATTCACATTCCATCCACTAGCCCACTTATCCACCCTTACAGTCATTTACCCACCCAGCACCTACCTACCCATCCACCATTCAATCACCCATTTACCAGCATTTACTAATCTACCATTTATTCTGTATGTTCACCATTTGGTCACTTATCCATTTCTTCTTTTATTACTTCCACCTACCCATTCCCCTTCCAGCCGCATCTATAAGATCCTGCCCCAGCGCATTGAACAGTGGAAGAAGAGCCCCTGCATTGCTGAGGAGCATGGCAAGAAAATGCTCGAGCGCATCCACCGTGAGCAGCAGGACACCCAAACCCACCTGAAGGACATGGAACGTCATTTCCATGAACTTGAGGCCATCATTCTGCGTGGCAAGCAGCAGGCTGTGTGCTATGATGAGGAGGTGAGCGGGAATAGGTGGGATGTAGCAGAAAGGTATCTGCCCATCCTACTCTGCACTGCTTCACTGACTCCTCCATTGTCCTCTGTAGAGCACCAAAGGTGGCAGGGGCAGCGGCTGTCTGCAGATCTTCTGTGTCTCCTGTGGGCAACCCACCAGTGTGCATGCTGCCCTGCGTCACATGGAGCACTGCTTCACCAAGGTTGGATCATTGGCAAGGGGCAGATGGGGCAAGGATGCTTTTGGCTAGATACTGTTCATGGTGAGGGGGAAAGTTTAGTGCTTGGGTATTTGTTGTAGAAGGGAATAAAACATATCATCCATGGCTCTACCCATTTGTGCTTTTCTTGTATCCCAGTATGAGGGTGAAGATTGGGACATCTGCCAACGGTGGGGGAGCACTGGCTGGGCAGACAGGAGCAAAAGGTCCACAGGGGACAAATGTGTTATTTGGGGCTTGGTCATGGGTAGGCATGCAGTGTACACCCAGTTTCTCCCATTTGTAATCTTTTTTTCCCCCAGTATGAGTGCAAATCGTCCTTCGGGTCCTTATACCCCACTTGCATTGAGGGGTGAGTATGGGTGCTAGTCAGTGTCAAAGGCATGATGTGGACAGGGTCAGGAACAGGTGGGCAAGATCAGAGGCAGGATGTGGGTGGGCTCAGGCCAAGGTGGGTGTGTCAAGGGCATGGTATTGGTGAGGTTGGGGGAGTATTGGCAGGGTTTAGGGTGGGACCTCCCTCCTCCTGATCCTTAGCACCTCACTTTCAAACTCTCCTCAGGGCTACAAGGCTCTTCTGTGACATTTATGACCCACAGAGTAAGAGGTACTGTAAGCGGCTCCAGGTGCTGTGCCCTGAGCATTCGAGGGACCCCAAGGTGAGACTCTTCTTTCCATACCTCATCACCTTCCATTCTTTCCCTCTTTGCCTGACTACCCTATTCCTCTCTTCCTCCCTGCTTGACTGTCTGTTTCTTTCTTCTGCCTGACTGCCTTCATAGCTCCTGATGAACCCCTATGTGTTCCCTCCTCCCCCGTCCTCACTGCCCAATCACCTTCTATTCTTTTCTTTCCTCTGCCTGACTGCCATTTATTCATATCCTTCTTGCTTGACCCTACCCCACATTTCTCTCTCTCTCTCTCTATGCCTGATCACTCTCTATTACACTGCTCTTCACTGCATAATTATTCCCCATTCTTCTTTTTTCCTTGCTTGACCATTCTCCATTCCTTTCCCACCCCCTGACCGACTGCCCCACATTCCTCCCTTCCTCTCTGTATGGCCACCTTCAAATCCTCACTTCTTCATTCTCTGACTTCCCTCCATTCTTATTCTCCCTGCCTCACTGCCCCAATGATCTTGTCCCTGTCATCTTCTAAATCTTTTCTTCCTCCCTATTTAACCAGTCCCCATTCTTCCCACCCCCTCTGCCTCATTCTTCATCTCCTCCATACCTTAGCAACCCTCATTCATCTACTTTTCTTTGTCAGACCTCCCCTCCACCCTTCCTTTCCTTCTTGTTTGATTTCTCTATTCTTCTGTCCTTCCTGACCAATCATCTCCATTCTTCCTTTGCTGCTTGTTTAACTTCTTCCTTTATGCTTGATCATATCTTTTTGCCCCCTCTTCTTTACTTAATCAGTGAATTCCTCCCTGCTGAGTCACTCCCCATTTCTCCCCTTCCTTCCTGAATGCCCTCCATTCCCCTATTCCTCTTATCATGCCTGCCTGGTCACCCTCCATTGCTATTCTCCTCCATATCTCATCATCCTTTATTCTTCCCCACAGGTACCAGATGATGAGGTATGTGGTTGCCCACTAGTGCACAATGTCTTTGAATTCACTGATAATTTCTGTCACCTCCCCAAACGTTTGTGCAACCACCACTACTGCTGGGAGAAACTGAGGCGTGCTGAAGTGGATCTAGAACGCGTGCGTGCGGTAGGCTACAATGCTGAGTGGGGCTGAGGAGGGGGATAGGACCCCAGAATCCCCTTTTCATGCTCATCTCCCACAGTTGCAGAAGCTGGAAGAGTTGAACAAGCAAGAGCACAAGGTACGCACATCTATGATGAACCGGGCAGGTCTGGTAGCCCTGATGCTTCATCAGACAATCCAGCATGACCCACTAACTACTGACTTGCGCTCCAGAGTAGACAGCTGAGCTCTGTTCGACTGAGGTCCTATACTCAACATCCTGTACAAAGGAGAAACTCCATGAATTAGTCACACACCTGTTTCTTCAGCCAGATCTTTATTAGGGCATCTCAGAGTGTCTCTGTGCTTCTCTGTTCACCATTTGGTTTCTTATATTTGCGTGCTTCTCCTTGGGAGAGGGGTCCTCAAAATTCTCCTTTTTTCATCTATTCCTCCCTGAGCCTGGGAGAGGCCAGGGGATCTGCCCTGCTCTCATCTCCCACTTCCCAGAGTTTTGTTAATAAACTTTGGAAGAACAAGGCTTTTAATATCTGCTGATGACCCCTAAACCCATCTCTCTGGCCACAAACCCAATTTCAAACCTCCAATGATGGTGGGTGACAATGCAACCACATTTAGGAGTAGGCTTTATTGTCTATGCAGGGGTGGCTGTGAAGTGATTCCCACTCAGTGCTGCAGGGGCTTCTGTCAGGGGATATGAGACTTTACAAAGGGGATCCAGCAGTCCGACCCTTGCTCCTTACAGTCCCTTATCCCAGGCCATCAGATCGGTGCTTGATTAGTACACAGCCAACTCACCAACTTCTGTATAATTGTTAATATTTTTGAGTCCAGAGATGTTGGGAAAATGTTGGGATGGGGGATAGGGGAGTGTGGGATAGTCCTTCCTGATAATTCCACTTAGGGATACTGAGGAGAATTCAAGGTGTCATGGCAATCATGCCCTGCCTCCACCCAGCTTGTTCTATCCTTGACCATCCCATGAGGTCTCAGCCCTTTCTGTTAGCCTTGACCACTGCCAGTTCAGTCCTGGTCTATCTGTCTCTCCCTCATCCCTGTCCATCATATCCTGTCCTCCTCTGCCAACACCCTGCTCTGGATATCCTTTCCAGCCTTCCCTGTCCATTGAGTCCCTGTTCAGTCATGTTCATTTCACACTTATAGAGTTGCTAGCAGGGGACTGGGACTTCTACTATATCTGCTTTTGCGAACTCTAGCCAGTTCTCCTGTTGTCAGTGGAGGTGTGTCTGGTAATGCTGCCTGTGGTACTGGTATGTCTCAAATGATAGACTTGGACTACTTTTCCTATACTCACTGGTCCCTTATGAGCTTTTACATTAATTGTCACAATTACGTTTTCTCTACTTATATATTTCACTTAAATGTTTAAGTTTGTTGCTCTGGACTTATACCTCACATTCCACTATAAGTAGTTTATATTATTAACTATCTGGTGCAACATTTCCTTTTTTATTATGAATATATAATTTTCCCTTTCAATTTGATCAGATTTCTTAGGTGCTAATCCATGTAATGAATTATTTGAAAGAACCAGCTTTAGGTTTACTTATACTCCCTAAGTTTATTTTATGTAGTTAAGCTTTCATTTTTGTGAGTTCCCACTTAAGTTTTTGTTTTGTGTTTCATTTTCATGTATTTCCTTAAGTTTGCTCTTTTTTGAATTTCTTTTTTTATTTTTATTAAATTTGTTGGGGGCAACATTGGTTAATATTATATAAATTTCAGTTGTACAACATTATAATACAACATCTGTATACTCTATTGTGTGCTTAACATCCAAAGTCTAGTCCTCTTCCATCACCAGATATTTGATCCCTTTTCCCTCTTCATTCTCCCCCCACCTCACCCCTCTGGTAACCACCATTCCGTTGTCTCTACCTGCGTTTCTCTTTTGTTTGTTTGATTTTTGCTTTTTGTTTTATATTCCACAGAGGAGTAAAATCCAAACTCCTAACTCAATTATTTTTGGTTTTCCAGTTTCTTTTATAGTAATGGATTTGAGGCTATACAATTTCCTCTAAATGTAGCTGTATCTCATAAACTCTGGACTGAAAAAATGCAACTTCAGAATTGATTTCTCACTTTGATCCTAGCTATTGAGAAAAGTTTCTTAGTTTCTAACTGATTAAGGTAGTTTAACTGTCTTTTCTTTCTTTTATTGTAATATGGTTTTAATAAGACCAGAGAATGTAGCTTGTTGAATATGAACTTATAAACATTAGTCAAGATTTTCTTTGTGGCCTGGATACTCAAGTGAATTTTGCAAAACCTTAATGGATACAAGAAAAGAAACTATATGCTCTGTTAAATACAGGTTACTCATTAGGATTTCTTATTTTATAAATGAATTTATTGGGGTGACATTGGTTCATAAAATTATATAGGTTTCAAGTGTACAACTCAGTATTGATTAAGGTTTCTTTACTTTGATTTTTTAAATTTTTGTCTACTTCAGCTACTGTATTATCAAAGATACAAATATGTTTTATTTTAAATAAATTTCTACTTGTGGCTCTGTGTTTTTTGGGGAAACTGGGGGGATCATAAAGTGTATTATCTTAGGCCATTTTGCACAGTGCTATTAATGAATTTTCTTTGTTCTCTCTGTTAATCTATATTTCAGGGATAGAATAAAGAGGCATATTTGAGAATCAATAACTCTTTTCCTTTCATTTCAATTTTTTTATTAATTAATTAATTTTTAGGATGACATTGGTTAACAAAATTCCATAAGTTTCAGCTTTATTTTTTTTCAGGCATATATATATTTACACTGTGTGTTCACCTCCCATAGTTAGATTTCTTTCTGTCACCCACATTTGACCCTCCTTTACCCTGTCTACCTCTCCCCTCCCCATTTCCTTTCCCCCTATCCTCTGGTAACTACTAGTCTATTGTCCATGTCCAAGAGTCTCTGTTTGTTTGACCTGTTCGTATGTTGCTTTTAGGTTTATATTCCATGTATAAGTGATATCGTGTGGATTTCAACTATTTCTGTCTAGGTTATTTTGCTTACCATGATTATCTCAAGGTCCATCCATTTGCTGCAAATGGAAGTTTTTCATCTCTTCTTATAGCTGAGAAATAGTCCATTGTATATATGTACCACAGATTCTTTTCCCAGTCATCTACCATAGAACACTTCCATTGTTCCCACATCCTAGCCAGTATGAATAATGCTCCTATGAACATTGGTGTGCAAACATCATTATGGATATGAGTTTTCAAGTCTTTATGGTAAATACCCAGTAGATAGATTGGTGGAATATATGGTAGATCAATTCTTAGTTTTTTGAGGGAGATCCATACTATTTTCCATAGTAGCTGTACCAATTTGCAGTCTCACCAGCAGTGTATGAGGGTTCTTTTTTCTCTGCATCCTCTGAAACATCTGTTATTACTTGTCCTGTTGATAACAGCTATTCTAAAAGGTGTGAGATGATATCTCATTGATATCTCATTAGCATTTCCCTAATAGCTAGTGATGTTGAGCATCTTTTCATATATTTGTTGTCCATTTGTATGTCTTCTAAGGAGAAATGTCCGTTCAGGTCCTCTGCTCATTTTTTCATTGGATCATTGGTTTATTTGCTGTTGTGGAGTTGTACGAGTTTTTTTGTATATTTTGAATATTAGGCCCTTAAAGTAAGGCATTGTTTGCAAATCTATTTTCCCATTCAGATGGTTATTTCACCTTGTTGATGATTTCTTTTGCTGAGCATAAGCTTTTTAGTTTGTAGTCCCATTCATTTATTTTTGCTTTTACTTCCCTTGCCTTTGAGGTCAAATTCATAAAATCTTCTTTAAGTCCAAGGTCCTTGAGTTTAGTTCCTATGTTGTCTTCTATGCATTTGATTGTTTCAGGTCTTATATTCAGGTCCTTAATCCATTTTTAATTAATTTTGGTGTGTGGTGATAGACAACAGTGTAGTTTTATTCTTTTGCAGGTGGCTTTCCAGTTTTCTCAGCACCGTTTATTGAAGAGACTTTCCTTTCTCCACTGTATATTTTTGGATTTTTGTCGAAAATTATTTGCCCATATAAATATGGGTTTATTTCTGGACTCTGGATTTTGTTCCACTGGTCTGTGTGTCTGTTTTGCTGCCAATACCATGCCATTTTGATTACTGTCACTTTGCAGTATAATTTGAAGTTGGACAAAGTAATGCCTCCAGCCTCATTCTTTTTTTCAGGATGGCTTTGGCAATTCGGGGTCTCTTATGTTTCCATACAAATCTGATGATTTTTTTGGTTCTATTTCTGTAAAAAATGCCAATGGGATTTTGATGGGGATTGCATTAAATCTGTATAATGCTTTAGGTAATATGGTCATTTTAACTTTGTCGATTCTTCTAATCTAAGAACACGGTATATCTTTCCATTTCTTTGTATCTTCTTCAATTTCTTTTAATAGGATCTTGTAGTTTTCATTATATAGGTCCTTCACATATTTCATTACATTTATTCTTAGGTATTTTATTCTTTTTGTTGCAATTGCAAAAGGAATTTTTTTCCCACTTCTTTTTCTGACACTTCATTATTAGACTATAGGAACGCTATGGATTTTTGAATATTAATTTTGTATCCAGAGACTTTACTGTATTTACTATTGTTTCTAGTAGTGTTCTTGTGGAGTCTTTATGATTTTCTATATAGAGAATCATGTCATCTGCAAATAGTGACAGTTTGATTTTTTTCGTTTCCTATTTGGATGCCTTTTATAACTTTCTTTTGCCTATTGCACTTGATAGGACCTCCAATGTTATATTGAATAACAGTGGCAACAGTGGACAGCCTTGCCTTATTCCTGACCTTAGAGGGAAGGTTTTTAGTTTTTCATCATTAAGTATAATGGCTGAGGGTCTGTCATATTTGGTCTCTATCACGGTAAGGTGCTTTCCTTCTATACCAATTTTGTTAATTATTTTGATCATAAATGGATGCTTTATCTTGTCGAAGGCTTTTTCTGCATCTATTGATATGATCATATGATTCTTGTGTTCCTATATTCTAATAATGAAGCATCAGAAAAATAAGTGGAAAAAATAATTCCTTTTGATATTGCAATAAAAAGAATAAAATACCTAGGAGTAAATCTAATGAAACATGTGAAGGACCTATACAATGAAAACTATAAGACCCTTTCAAAAGAAATTGAAGAAGATACAGAGAAATGGATAGATATTCTGTGTTCTTGGACTGGAAGAATCAACATAGTTAAAATGACCTTACTACATAAAGCATTATACAGATTTAATGCAATCCACATCAAAATCCCATTGGCATTCTTTTATAGAAGTAGAACAAAAATCATCAGTTTTGTATGAAAGCACAAAAGATCCCAAATCACCAAAGCCATCCTGATAAAAAAGAACGAGGCTGAAGACATCACTCTGCCTGACTTCAAATTATACTACCAAATGCCAGTAATCAAAACCGAATGCTATTGGCAGGAAAACAGACACACAGACTAGTGGAACAGAATCGAGAGTCCAGAAATAAACCCATGTTTATATGGGCAGATAATTTTTGAGAAAAAAGCCAAAAACATACAGTGAAGAAAGGAAAAAATCTTCAATAAAGGGTACTGGGAAACTGGAAAGCCACCTGCAAAAAATGAAACTAGACTGTTGTCTATCACCATACACCAAAATTAATTCAAAATGGATTAAGGACCTGAATATAAGATCTGAAACCGTAAACTGCATAGAAGAAAACCAAAGAACTAATCTCATGGACCTTAGACTTAAGAGGATTTCATGAATTTGACTTCAAGGGCAAGAGAAATAAAAGCAAAAATAAATGAATGGGACTAAAAAGCTCCTGCTCAGCAAAAGAAATCGTCAACAAGGTAAAGTGACAACCATCTGAAGGGAAAATATATTTGTAAGCATCACCTCCAATACGGGCCTAATATTCAAAATATACAAAGAACTCATATGACTCAACAACAACAACAACAACAACAACAACAACAAAAAACAACGATCCAATGAAAAAATGGGCAGAGGACCTGAACAGACACTTCTCCTTAGAAGATATACAAATGGACAACACATATATGAAAAGATGCTCAGCATTGCTATTAATGAAATGCAAATCAAAACTACAATGAGATACCATCTCACATCTGTAAGAATAGCTGTTATTAACAGAACAAGTAATAACAGATGTTTCAGAGGATGCAGAGAAAAAGGGACCCTCATACACTGCTGATAGGCCTGCAAATTAGTACAGCCACTATGGAAAATAGTATGGAAATTCCTCAAAAATCTAAGAATAGATCTGCCGTATAATTCATCAATCCATCTACAGGGTATTTAACCCAAAGACTTGAAAGCATATTTGCAAAAAGATATTTGCACACTGATGTTCATACCATCAGTATTCATTGTGGCCAGGACATGGAAGCAACCAAAGTGTCCTATGGTAGATGACTGGGTAAAGAATCTGTGGTACATATATACAATGGACTATTACTTAGCCATAAAAAGAGATGAAATACTGCCATTTGTGACAATATGGATGGACCTTGAGATAATCATGTTAAGCAAAATAAGCCAGACAGAAAAAGCTGAAAACCAGATGATATCAAATATACATGGGATATAAACCTAAAAGCAACACATAAACAGGACAAGCGAATCGAGACTCATGGACATGGACAATAGACTAGTGGTTACCAAAGGGTGGCAGGGAGGAGGAAAGTGGAGGTAGATGGGTTAAAAGAGGTGAAATATATGGTGACAGAGAGAAATCTAACTTGGGAGGGGAATACAAAATGTAATATATCTTACTGTTAAATTGTATACCTGAAACTTACTGGATTTTTTAACCCATGTCACTCAAAATAATAATAATGAAAAGAATTTTTAAAAAATAAAGTAATTTTTGATAGAAAAAAAGTTTTTTTAAATAAATAAATTACTACTCATAATGAAATATACCCAGAAGAAACAAAGCAGTAGACATTTCTCCAAAGAGGATATACAAATGGACAATAGACATATGAAAAGATGCTCAACATCACCAATCATCAGGGAAATGCAAATTAAAACCACAATAAGATATCACTTTATACCTGTCAAAATGGCTTTATCAATAAATCAAGAAAAAACAAGGGTTGCGGAGGATATGGAGAAAAGGGACCCCTCATGCACTGTTGGTGGGATTGAAAATTGGTATAGCCACTATGGATAACAGTATGTGGTTCCCTCAAAAAATTAAAAATAGAACTACCATATGACCTAGCAATTCCTCTGCTGGGTATTTACCTGAAGAAATCCAAAACACTAATTTGAAAAGATAAATGTATCCCTATGTTCACTGCAGCATTATTTACAATAACAATGATATGGAAGCAACCTAAGTGTTCATTGATAAACAAATTAAGAAAGAAGTTGTAAATATATACAGTGAAATATTACCCATAGAAACGAGTAAAATCTTGAGATATGCGACAACATCTATGAACCTAGAGGGTATTATGCTAAGCAAGATAAGTCAGACAGAGAAAGACAAAACCATATGATTTCATTTATATGTGGGATCTAAAACAACAAAATAAACAACACAGAAACAAACTCATAGATATGGAGAACACATGCATGGTTGACAGATGGGACAAAAGATGGGTAGTGGGTGAAAAGGGTGAAGGGTTTAAGAAGTACAAATTGCCATTAGAAAAATAATCACAGAGATATAAAATACAACATAAGGAATACAGTCAATAACATCTTAATAACTATATATAGTGTTGAAAGAGTACTAGACTTATCGAGGTGATTACTTTGTAAGTTATATAAATGTCTAATCACTGCATTGGATACTGAAAATGACATAACGTATGTCAACTATAACTTAAAAGTTTAAAAACTTTTTTTAATTTAAAAATAATTTTTCCTCAGTTGAGTAGTTGAGTATAACTGATTTAAAATGAACATAACAAATGTAAGAATTATTCATTAAAAAATTTTAATTAAAAGATAGCTAAGATATGATATATTAGTTTCAGCTGTATACTCTACTTATTTAACATTTATATACCAAAGGAAGTGATCACCATGATAAGTCCAGCAACCATGAATTCTGTTGATAAAGGTAAGAGGAAACTTCTGATAGGAAATGCAGTTTTACATGCAGAATTAACAGGAAGTCTCTGCTGATGTCTAAAGGAAAGGTGTGATAAGTCAAGAACACATCTGAGATGGCATCATCTAAAAGCCTGGATGCTCAGTTACTAAGGTTATATGAAAATATCTTCTCCCTAGAAAAAAAAAACAAGCACAATAGAAAAAAAATGACTGATAGCTTATAACAGCAATTAAAATCATTGCTAACTGAATAACTGGTAGATTTTGTAAGCATGTACCAAACAATTATTGGCCTTGCATAATGTTATGCACATTAGCATTGGCAGGCATTTGGCACTTTGAAGATTTAGGCACAGTGTTGTACTAAACACGTACTAATTTAAAAAAAAGCATTCTATCCTTGAATAATACATCACTGCTAACTTTCTAATTAGGTAGTGTGTTGAAGACAGAATGG